>CAXKVW010000402.1:0-600000 GCA_964058825.1 Carex arenaria | reverse complement strand
GGGCAGGGGGCAGGCGGGCAGCTGCCTCCTGGATTTTGAGTTTTAGTGGATATCGTGATATTTTGATCGACGTTGTTTCCTTTTGAAATTTTTTTTGTCCCCCTCTGGATGTTTGAATTATAATTCAGGTTAAATTTAGAATTAAAATTAAAATAAATTTCATAAATTATGATTGATAATTAGAATTATAGGTTAAAACATAAAAAATTACAAGTCAGAGTATTGGAAAGTATAAATTAAATCATTGTTTTTTTATCGAGTACTTAATTAGTTAATGAGTTTAAATCTGATTAGTTATTTAAATCCGATTTAATATTTTTTTGCCCCCTGATGGAAATTCTGAATCCGCCCTTGAACATGATCATTAAAAAAAACATGGAATAGAAACATAAAAGGACATTTTATTATTAATTAGCATAATCACTATATCAAAGTTATAAAATATATATTACACTAAACAAAAACAAAATTCACACTGAATGAGAAATTGAAAATGGTGAACGACAAACGAAAAGGTAACATATGCAATATCACATTTTGGAATGCAAAAGGCGCATTCTTTCTTTCCTTCCACTTCTTCCACAATAATGCATTTCTAACTAATCATTAATGCGCTATCGGGTCGGGTCGAATTAGTGTTTAATTAACCAAAAGCCCAAAATAAAAGACTAAATCGTTAACATTATCTTGTTATCTAATATTTTTGTCAAATAAGAAAGAAGACACCGAAGTTCTCTGCCTCTCTCATGTATTCAAAAACCTGATACAATTTTTTTTTTTCAGATTGCAAAATCCAACAATGAACAATCCATCTCGGAACAAATTAACTAATTGGGTTGGGTATTGTAATCGGAGTATCCACTTCGTAGTCAACGACCCAGTAGCCAACTTTGACTAGATACTTTTTATATGGTAGATTGGTAACGACTTTGACTAGAGACTCGCTAAAGAAAGCAACAATTGCGATAGTGAAGTGATGCATTATTAATTATGACCCCACATCAATAAACACGCGCACACTCTTTAGTCTTTATAGATAAACAATCAATCTCTCCTGTTCTCGTTCAAACCACAATCAATGGCGTCTTCGCCTCTCCTTCCTTCTCTTCTCCTCCTCCTCTCTCTACTCTCGCTCATACCACTCTCTCTCTCGCAACAGACGCAAATCAGTTCAGAGAGACAAACCCTCTTGCAAATCAAGGATGACTGGGGCAACCCAGTTGCATTGGCCTCCTGGAACGACTCCACGTCCAGTAGCTACTGCAACTGGACGGGTGTCACATGCTCAACTGATGGTTTGGTCACAAGACTCGTTCTATACAGTAAAAACATTACTGGAGATGCCCCTCCATCCATATGCCAACTTAAGAGCTTATCCCATCTTGATCTCTCTTACAATGAGATACCCGGCTCCTTCCCTCAATTCCTCTCCAATTGCTCAAACCTCCAGTACCTCGATCTTTCTAATAATTGGTTTGTCGGTGAATTACCATCTAATATCGATATGGTGCTTCATAATATTACCTATTTCTGTTTGTCAGAAAATAACTTCACTGGTGAGATTCCGACAAGTATCGGTAAAATGACCCAATTGCAATCTCTGTGGTTAGATAACAATCATTTTACTGGCACCATGCCAAGGTTCATAAGCAACCTCACCAATTTGCAACAACTCGCACTTGCATGGAATTCATTTACACCAGGCCAACTTCCAGAAGAATACGGTAACTTAACAAAACTTACATATATGTTCATCGCAAAGGCAAATTTAGAAGGCGAGATACCAGATTCCTACACCAAATTGACACTGTTGGAGCAATTTGACCTGTCACAGAACAGCCTTAAAGGTACCATCCCTCCCGGTATTTGGAGTTTTTCAAACTTGAAATACTTGTATCTTTATGCAAACAACCTAACTGGTGAAATCACCATTAACAACCCATTTGGAGCCAACAGTTTGGTACAGATTGATTTGTCAAAGAACCAACTTACCGGGTCCATACCCAAAAGCTTTGGCACGTTGCAGAATCTGTCAGTTCTCTTTCTTTCATACAACCAATTCTCAGGAGAGATACCAGAAGGTATCGGCCTTTTGCCGAAGCTAACTGATATGCGGTTGTTTTACAATAACCTAACCGGGACATTGCCAAAAGAATTGGGCAGACACTCTCCCCTATGGAACTTAGAAGTTTTCAACAACACACTGTCCGGTGAGATTCCGGCAAATATCTGCTACAGTGGTTCATTCACATCTCTAGGAGTTTCAAACAACATCATGACTGGCTCGATCCCAGAGTCACTCGGTAATTGCCCCCACCTCGACAACTTACAAGTCGATAACAACCAGTTCACTGGTGAGGTGCCTGCCGGTGTCTGGCATATGCAAAACCTTACTACAATACTAATGAGCAACAACAATTTATCTGGGGAGCTGCCATCAAGCCTACCATCAAATCTCACAAGGCTTGAGATGGTAAACAACCGGTTTTCAGGAAACTTACCGAACTATTCTAGCCGTATTTTGGTATTCAAAGCTGGTGGCAATAACTTCACCGGCGACATCCCATCAAGTCTTTCCACTGGGATGCCACTGCTCCAAACTCTGGATCTATCTGAGAATAGTATTTCTGGAGAGATCCCGGCCTCAATCGGGTCATTAGAATCCCTTTCTATGCTCAATCTCAACCATAATAATATATCAGGTGAGATCCCCGCATCTATCGGGTCTATGCCGGTGCTCACCTCACTCGACCTTTCATCAAATAAGCTGTCTGGTGAGATCCCATCAGCTCTTGGCAATGTCAAGTTTAACTTTCTAAACCTTTCATCAAATGATCTTTCTGGAAAGATTCCTTCAGGGATAGATAGTACTGCCTATGATGAGAGTTTCCTCTTGAATCCCAGCCTTTGTTCCTCAGTTTCAATCAATGGTGTCAGTAGTTGCCGTGCTGGTTCGAAGGATGAAATCTCACACAGATTGCGTAATCTTTTCATAGCGCTCAGTGTGCTAATCCTGGTAATCATTGTCATTTTTGCTCTATGTTTAATGAGGGATTATCACAGGAAGAAGGATGCTTCTGATCCTGCCATGTGGAAACTCACCTCTTTTCATAGGTTAGATTTCACTGAAAATTCCATTGTTCATGGGATGATCAAGGAGAATTTGGTTGGTTCTGGTGGGTCTGGACAGGTTTACCGTGTGTCTGTCAGCACTCGTGCCGGAGATGTTGTGGCTGTTAAAAAGATTTACAGCAAGGGTAAACTTGGCACGAAATTGGAGCGTGAGTTTGATTCTGAGGTTAAAATCTTGGGTTCAATCCGGCACTCTAATATTGTCAAGTTGCTGTGCTGTATCTCCAGTCCTGACTCAAAGCTGTTGGTATATGAATATATGGAGAACAGTAGTCTCGACAAATGGCTCCATGGCAAGAGTAATTTTACAGTGGATCCCACAGAAGCGCCAATTGGGCCACTGGATTGGCCCACCAGGCTTCAAATTGCCATTGGTGCAGCACGGGGATTGTACTACATGCACCACCAGTGTGCACCTCCAATTGTGCACCGTGACGTTAAGTCCAGCAACATTTTGTTGGATTCAGAATTCAATGCAAAGATCGCAGATTTCGGGTTGGCCCGATTGCTGATGAAGCCTGATGAGCCCGAGACTGTATCGGCTGTTGCCGGTTCATTTGGTTACATGGCCCCAGGTTAGAAAATATGTCATTTTTTCCTTTTTGATTGATGGTAATATCAAATTTCTGAGAGCATTCTGGACAATACAGTTCCAATTTGTGTTTGTTGCTCAATTGTGAGTCCCAGTTGTTCCAATTGTCAAGTTTTGTTTTTAACTTTTCACAATATAGTCCTGCCTCAATAAGCCCTCAATTGTGAAATTAAACCAAAGAAATACCGGTCCTAGTATGCAATTGTAGACCAGGAAAGTAAAATGATGCAGTATAACCAATTGAAGACCCCAAATTGACACCAAAAGAAAGTAAAAAGACCCTATGAAACAGAAAAGAAGAACACATACTGATTATCTTTCTCATTAAAAATAGGCATTGCCATAGGTGTTATAATCCTTGCATTGCACTTGTCCTAATATAAAGTTTCTTAATTTCTCTCCAGAATATGGGTATTCTAGAAAGGTGAATGAAAAGGTTGATGTGTACAGTTTTGGGGTGGTCCTTTTGGAACTGACGACCGGCCGGGAAGCACATGACGGTGGGGACCGCGGGAGTCTGGCAGAGTGGGCGTGGTGGAACATCCAAGAGGGAAACGCCATATACAATTGCCTAGAAAAAGAAATAAGAGAAACCCCGTACTTGGATGAGATCGAGGTAGTTTTCAAACTCGGCTTGATTTGTACTGGCGCAGTTCCTTCGACACGGCCTACCATGAAAGATGTGGTCGATGTGTTGGTGAAGTATGATGTCTTGAACCAAAATACCTCTGGGAATAAGAAATTGAATGAGTATGACGTGGGCCCTCTTTTGGGGAAGAAGGACAGTGATAGTTGCAACGGTCTTATCTGTAATGTGTGAATAGGATTATATAAGAGATTATTGCTTCAGCTTTTATCATCTTCATATGGATGCCAGTAGAGGTACACATCTAGATCTCAAGCGTGCAGTTCCATCTGGTGCTCAAGTACTTCGATCTGGAGCGTCGGATCAAGATATCGGTTGCGACCTCTAATAGGGATAATATCATAATAACTGGTATAGTTTCAGAGGATTTAGATAAGGTATAAAGCAGACTTAGCTCTGGCTTGTACATTGTAGCTATAAATAGAATAATAGATTCACAGTTCCTTTTCTTGTTTCAGTTTTTCTATAAAAGGCAAGTGAAATTGGGTCACAATTATGTCTTCAAATGCAGAAAGAAGTGCATTCAGACTAACTATTGTAACTTTGTCAAGCAGGTCAATCATATTATAGAAAACATAATATCTTTCAGAGAAGGGACCATAGTTACATGCTGAAGTATCAAAAGTAATCTAATTGCATTTATTTTTTTGAAGGTTAGTGGCTAATGCCTACTAATAGTTCGATTGATAAAAGACGTATTTACAATGAGTCATGTGACTCTAATTGCATTTCAAATTGATCATCTTTCAACAGTTTAACACTATGGCAATTGGACTTTCCTTCATTCAAACCATTTCAGTACCAGTCATGTCAGTACCGGTACAACACTACCATATACCATGTTACCAGAAAGGAGTTACATATCGGTTGCTATTTGATATCTCATTCTGTGTTTAAATTACTACTGTTTTGGTTCGATACTGGCTTGCTGCCGTACTAATACAATTCCTGTATTATGCAGCACCTACTTTGTTTAATAGATCTTGTAGTTTTTGATATTTCAATTTATATAGCTCATCAGGTGAGTTCATAAATGGTATTAGTTCAGAGAATCGAGTTATCTTAAATCAAATAAAAGTGTATTTGCTTTTACCAGTAAAAGCTTTACAACTTAGAAGAGGAAGAGATGAAATTCAAATATTCATTGCTTGTATTATGTCTTCTTGATACATTTACAACAACTATTTATAGAGAATAACAGAATTCTTGACTCTGCATCTAACAACTCCCTAACAGCATTATTATACAGTAACAGCTTTCACAGTTGGGTGAGGATGTTAAATTGTGTTGTCCAGTTCTTAACGACTGGAGGTGTCCCTCATAATTCTCTTAACCAGCCTTTGCTTGCCTTCAAGTAGCAGGATGGTACTAATTGACGTCACAAGATATTAATATGCCCGCAAATTATGTAATTCACAACAGGGCAGCTTTTTAATATTAACTGAGCAATTTAAAAAAAAAAATTAGAATATTTTATTGTGCAAATGATTTTTTGGTTTTAGCTGCCGACTAAATATCTTTAAAAAACGTACCGAGAATAACGCCTGTTGGTCCAATAAGGCAACAAAGAGATGACCTCATGATCAGGACAAGATTAACGATCAGGATTTTATTATCATTTTCTCAAACTATTTGCAATATATATAAATAATACTCAATTATATAAACGACTTTCCATGTAGCAGCCTCTAACAAACAACCAACATGCTATAAACGACTTTCCAAGAAATTTCAGCTTGCTTATTAGTTATTAGTTATTACACTGATGATTGACGCAACAAAATACAAAAACGCGTGCATTCACGTGGTGGGGCCCACAGCTTCTGCGTGAACCGTTCATTTCGGAAATAAATCTGCTGTTATTCCCTGTTATTCTGATCCTAGCCATTAATATTCGTTCAGATTCGAGCACAAAAATTTACTTCGTTGAGATTTGCGTATGAAAAAATTTAAACGATTGGGATCGGAGTAACAGGTTCCTGTTATTCCTTTGGAATAACAGCAAATTTATTATCGCGGAACTTGAAGAAATGGCTTGATCCCGTCCGTTGATTTGCAAAACTTACGGTGCAGATGTTGTATACTTGACCACAGAAGTCATAAGAGATAATTTCTAGTGTATTAATCATATTATTAAAATAGTAATTTCTTTCATAAAAATATTTTAATATTTAATATATTCATAAAAAATTAATAATATTTCTTTTATTTTATTTTATTCATTGTTTAGTTATTTCAAAAATTAAATTGATAAATTTATCTTTTCATTTTCTTTTAAGTAGAGATGTCTTAATTTAAAAAACGGCATGCGTTCGTTGGACAGATAGGGGGCGGATCCATAAAGATTCAAGGGTGATTTGAATTTTTTTTGTGGCCCAGTTGTTAGAACCGACAAAAACCATTATCAGTCACCGTAAGACCATCTGTGTTGAATATAAACTGAATAGCAGAAGTGTACCTTAATCCATGACTATCTTGTTTGAGAGAGCGCCACCGATTCGGTTCTTCCAAAATAACAAGACTCTTTCTTGAAATTCTCTCACAATTATTTCTAATGAGATAAGGGAAATGAATTCCAGTACTCTTCCCGGTTAAAAAGACAGCTACAAAAATAATTAAATCCTACTTCTTCAAATTGACGGTTCTCTTTTGCCAGTATATTCAGTCTAGGTCTGCTTCTTGAACCATGAAAACTGCACGATCAATTTTTCTAGCAATCTCAGTTCTTGCATGAAGCTTATGTTCGGTATGCGCGATCTTTTAATTAATTTGAACTAATTTGAACTAATTTGGTAATTTGATAATTGAAGCAGTTATCTGTCTTCCGTGCACGATCTTTTAATTATGTAATTTGGTAAATTTATCAGTAATCAATAGATTCGGTACGTGTAAATTATAGAGTATGGAGTCGAATAATAACATGTCCTTTTCCACTGAGTAGAATTGTTGGATTTCCTTATCTTTTGTTTATTATGAATTCTGATGATCTTTTTTAACATTCATAATCAAAGGATCAAGGAGTTTAGACACACAAAAAAGATGATGTTTCCTCACTTTTCTCTCTTATTCAATTTAACCGTGTCTCAACTTTAAGGAGTATTTTCATTTGAAAAGGAGGGTATATTTGTCAATTTAATTTTTAAAGTTACCAAATAATAAGTTTAATGAATAAAAGAGAGAGAAGAAAGATGAGTATATTGAATAAGTGAGTCTATGCTACTATGCATATCACGATTTAATCCGTAATACAGATTAATATTTTTGTTTTCAAAATTTTAACGGTCGATTCGAACCGTTCAAAATGATTTTCATATGAATATACACTTGCAGACAAAATTTTATATCTGTTTAGAATTTTTTTAATATTTTTTAAGATAGGTAAAAAATGAATGTTTTTGGATGATCCAAAATTTTTAGATCAAGTGATTTTTTACCTATCTTAATAAATAGTAAAAAAATTCTAAAAAATATAAAATTCGGTATGTAGGTAGATATTTATATGAGGACCGTATTGAACATTAAGATTTTGAAAACGAAAATATTCACTTGTATTACGGATCAACCCGTGATATACATAGTACCATAGACTCACTCTATTGAATATTAAGATGTTTTCATGAAAAAAAAAATGGTTATTTTGAAAATTTGATGGATATACTAGAAATTACCCCCAAGTAATAAATCTTGTTACGTGAATATAAACTCAAAAAATTACATTCTTACTTATTTCATAAATTTTAACTTAAGTATTTTTTTAATAATTATATACAAAATTGCAAACATATATATTAGATATAAATATTTGTGTATTTATATATTAACAATTTACATATTAAGCATAAATACTTTTAAATACATTATAATATAATGTGCCCCACATGAAATGCAATATTTTTTTTAGTATCTATGTAATTCAAAGCTGACGACTTAATTAAATAACGTGCTACGGTTATTACTATAAATTGACTGAGCATCATCATCATGTCGTAGTTGGATTCACATCTGCTGTGATCTAAAGCTGAGGTATAATGTTTCTAAAATTCCTGCCTTTTCAAATCCAGCCGTTCAATGTTTTCTGTGCATGTATCTCGAAACAGCTTATTTTTTTAGCACGAATCTCAAAACAGTATAACATTTGGATTTGAAAAGGAAGGAATTTTAGAAACACTGTTCACAGTAAAGAATCGCAGCAGATTCAGATCCGTCGTTGTTTCGAAATCTGATTAAAGATCTCTTGTAATAATTAAAAGTAAAAAACTTAATTTTATTTTTATATAAAAGAGTGTTATATTGTCAGTTTTTCAGCACAGTTGTAACTGTCATGTTCCCCACAAAAGCATAGTGACAAGATTCGCGAATAATTCCCGAATTATTCTCAAATTATTCGGTTTTTTGGTGATGCTGAACCGAACACCGAATTATTCGGTTGACCGAACTTTGACCGAATAATTCACTAATTTTACGAATTTTTTCCGAAATTTTTTTTCAGAATTTTATTTTTTGGTTATTTTTTTGTTTTTGCTCCCTTACAGAACTAAGGTCTCTGATCCGAATAATACCGAATCATTCCCGAATTATACCCGAATTATTCCTGAATCATGAATTTTTGACCTCGCCGAACCGAACCCGAATAATTAATTTGTCAATATGCACAAAAGAAGATTTGATTGTATTCGTCATGTTCCCCCACAAAACTCATATACATTGATTCACATATAATAGCTGTTATGAACAAATTTAAATTAATAGCCGTTGATCAAGTCTGGACATCTGCGTCATGTTCTCTGTGCGCAACAGCGGTTCGCTCGTAGGATCCGAAAGCTTTTTACATTTTTAAGTCTAAAATTATTTAATATAATAATTACAAACATAACTATGTCATTAAAATTTGCTTATGTAGATTATCTTTTAGAGAAAAAAAAATGAAATTAATTTTGACTGTGTGATGAATTATGAATTAATAGTAATATAAAAAAAAAACATTCCATTTATAGAAATCTCTATATCTCATGAAGGAAATTAACTCTTTTGAATGTGACATTCAAATGACATTTTTTTCAACAAAAGTGCTTAATTGGTTTTGAATGATTCGGATAATATATATCTCATTTATAAGATGATTATCTTATTTTTGTTGCTTTTTTTATTGATCTATTTTTTTTTACTTTGAATATTTTTGAAAACTTTTTATTTCTTTAAATAATATTTGTTGGTTGGCAAATTCCCAACTAACCTTGAAAAAAAATTAATTCTTATAATTTAAATTGTGATAATTAATATTTCATTCAAAGTTTTATTGTAACACTTAAATATAAAGCGAAATAGAAATTTTATTTTGTTTGCTCATGCAGAAATTAGCATTTGAAATTAGTGTTTGAGTTGTCAAAAAAAAAAAAAAATCAATGTACCAATATTTGAAATTAGTATTTTAGAAATGAAATTCCTGCCACTTATGTATGCAAGGTGTTTACAAGATAATGGCATAATTTACAAGAGTGTAAAAAGAAGCAATACCTAAGTAGAAATTAATACTATACATCTGTTACAATTTCAAAGTTGAAAAATTCCCTATAAATGATTTTCCAGCCTACAATAACAATTAACAAAGCCGTAAATTAATATAACAGCTGTTGCAAGCTAATTTCTCTAAGTTAACTTAACCAATTTTTCAAACATTTCTTTGACGAGACTTAAATTTGGGTCCAATGCCCATCGGACTTAAATTTGTCTCCGATGGATTCCATAATCGTCTAATCTGCTTTAAAAGTGGATGCACACGGATATTAAAGCATTACAGACAGATCGTAAAGCGGATTGGATAGCTATGGAACCCATTAAACTCAGTTTGAGTCCGATGGACATCGGACCCAAACTCATCTCCTTTGACAAACATTTTGAGCATATATAATTGTATTTTGTTTTAAATTACTCTTTATTTGGTAAGAGAAGCACGAGAGAAATGATTCCTTAAGAACTTAATTTTACTAATTAATTAAGTTGGAAAAATTCAATTTCATGAGTCATGAGTGGCATTCCATGATTTTGTCATGAGCATCTTAATTATTCTTTTAAATTTGCATGAAAATAATTATAAATGCCCATGAAGGACTATATAGGCTGGTATATATAAAAATATGCACGACATCATGCATACCCATTAATAAGCACCTCTTGCATTTCAATTTATTTATTTGTTCAGTTCTTAATTTAAAACTTTATTTGACAGGTCTTCGATTTGTCCTATATATTAATTTTTTTTTATTGCAATTAAAACTAGCCATATATATAATTGATTAGTTCAATGCTCCTAGAATGCAAGGTACAAACTTACGTAAGTATTATTATTTTATAAGATTGGCATGGTCGTCACATCTCCTAAATTGACTTAATATATATAGGTTGATGTAACCGAAATATTTTTCTAATAATTTGTGATTGTTTAATTAATTGTGTCATGAATAATAAATTAAGCTCTGTGCAAAATTCTCAGCCATTAAATTCATGTTTAAATTCCTGTGAGATGCAAATTAATTATGATTCAATTTTAATTACTAGTGTACTTTGCAATACAACTGTGACAGTTGTGTTGTGATGAAATGAATAAATATTTATTATGCACAGTAGTAATATATGTATTTTATCCGAATTATTTTTCTGACTCCTTTCTAATTTATTTTTATTTAATACATTGCACATAAAATATAATATTATTTTTCATATTATTCATAAAAGAGGATGGATCCACTTACAACATTTTAGATCTTACAACATGTTACAACATTCAATTTTGTAATTTTTAAAGTCTAAACAGTTGATCCAAACCGTTCAACATGATCTCTACATTAAAATGTGTTTTGAGATCAAATTTGACATTTTTTTTATTTTTTTTGCTATTTATTAAGTATTTTACAAAACTATTGTTTTTCAGTGGTTCAGAATTGTCTAAAAACAGCAATTTTGTAAAATACTTAATAAATAGTTAAAATATTCAAAAAATGTAAAATTTGATCTCAAAGCACATTTTAATATAGAGATCATGTTGAACAGTTTGGATTAGCTGTTTGAACTTTGAAAATCGCAAAACTAAATATTGTAACATGTTGTAACTTTCAAATGTTGTAAGTAGATCCCTCCTCTTCATAAAATATACAAGCATTTTTCTTTATTTGGTAAGAATACTAATATTTTGATATATTTGGCTACACAGTATGCATGATTACATGCATTTATATGCTGCATGTACAAGCGAATACAACCATATATAATTTGACCTCTGCTAGCTTGTTCAATATTGCTTAATACAACATAAGTCTCCTTCTATATTTATTAATTGTTCCTATATTTTTAACAATAGATGAGAATGATAACTTTTAAGAGTATTAATTTTCAGCTGTAAAAAAATAACTTTTAAATCTGTAACTTTTTACATGGAAAATAATATCTTAATTAATTGTGTTTGATATAATTAATTACTTAAGTCTGTTATTGTTCATCATTATAATTATGTAGACTTTCTACCAATTGAACGTGACAACCATATCAAAATTAAATGAATAAAAAAAAACATGTCTATATATGTACTTAGCCATCACAACTTGATCTCTATCTATGTCAAGTACTTCAATTTAATGCTGTCTACCAGGGATCATTCTGGAGCTTTTTTGAAAGAATTTTGTAAGTTCTCTAATATTATAACCATGCTATTTTATTTTGTAAAATAATGAAATTAATGCTTGCACCAATTTATATAATTATAACCATTGTAGTTATGTTTTTTTTCATATTTTAGTCTCTGTATATCTTATTTAGATAAGTATTTTTTTATGGTCAGACCTTACATTGCCAATCTTTCATCAGCATAACTTTGGATGCATGATTATGATTTGATGCGGCAAATGTTCAAAATATTAATATTATACAATTTACTTCTGTATAGGGTTAACACATGATGGAACATAATTAAATGTGATTCTAATATATTTATTTTTGTAAGGGGCACTTGACAATATTTTAGTTGTAAATCTTGACAATCTTAAACCCCATGTTTGGTTGTGGACTAAAGCTAAGGAGGCCTAAATTGATTATTCCAACTTAGGTCGGTCTAAATTATTCATGTTTGGTTGAGGTCTAAAGTTAGATTATGGCTTAAGTTATTCCTTGTTTGGTTAGAATTGGTGGACTAAAGTTTTAGAAGCCTAAATTAGTTAATTATTAATAATTAGAAAGTATTAATAATAACTATAATATATTAATTTTATTATAATAATTATTTAATATGTTAACAATATAAGACATTAATTATATAATTATATATTAATAATAAGATACTCATTATATAATATTATAATAATAATAAGTTAATATATTAATTATATAATTATATATTTTTAATAATTATTAGTAACATGATACTAAGTAGATAATAATAGTATAATAATTATTTAATATATTAACAATATAAAATATTATTTATATAATTATATTGATAATAATGATAATAAGATATTAATTATATAATATTAATATATTAATAACTGTACTATATTATAATATTATTATAATAATTATTTAATATATTAAACATATAACATATTAATTATATGTTATATATTATATATTAATAATAACTATAATATATTATAATATTATTATAATAATTATTTAATATATTATCAATATAACATATTAATTATATAATAATATATTAATAATAATTACATATATTATAATATTATTATATGATTATTTAATATATTAATTATATAATTATAAATGAATAATAATTATTAATAAAAAAAATACTATTTATATAATATTATTATAATAATTATTTGATATATTAATAATATAAGTTATTAATTAAATAATTATATACTAATAATAATAATTAATAATATAACTAATTATATACTAATAATATATTATTATAATCAATAGAGTTAGGCCACGACGTGAAATAAAATTAAACTACTATGTGAGGTGGCTTAATTTAAGCCGGCCTAAAGATCGGCTTATTCCATCTTAGTCCGGCTCAATTAAGGCTTGTTTGGTGGAATAAGGAGGCCTAAACCCCTTATTCCACCCTTTAGGCCACAACCAAACATGGGGAAAAGGTTTAAATATAAAATCTAACATTATAAGCATGATTTATATTATCTACATATTATGTTTATAAAAAAAATGATGAAAGTGTTTTGACAATACTAAGATGCATAAACAATGATTTTTGGGCTATCTAAATGTCCAATAAGATACCTATTAATTAATTTATTTGAATTTTTTTAAGAAATATTTTCAAAATTGTCAAAATAACCATATTGAAGTGATCCCTCGCTCATTCCTTTTTATAAGTATGAACTCTATAAATTTAAAATGTTTCAAAGACACTTATTGAAATAAAATTGAACATGATTGATGTATCTTAAGTCTGGATCAGCACAATTTGAATTTATATAATGTTTACATTTTCTTATTTATTTTTTGGGATGTAAAATCTGTGATGATTTATGATGCATCAATAAACAGGTTTTCTTTGTTTTTAAAAATCGTATCATATTATATAATAAATTAATAATGACACTTTATTAATTAATTATTGTTATCAAGAACGGCCAAACATATGTTTCAAAATAAATTATTTCATGTTGAGTAGCTTTCATTCTGTTGTATCATTTTTTTTACTATTTCTTCATGAGAAATACTTTTATAATATACAAACCCCATGTATATTCATTATGTTACACAATTGACCATTCTCTCTCTAATAATTCTATGGATCTAATTCCTAGTGGCATTCCACTAAGTATTTCTCTTTCTATAAATCCTATGCCTCAAAAAAATATACTGTGAAGACTCCCAAAATTCAAATTTGATTTAGTCTCCAATCCTCTAAGGATTTGATTCCAACCCAAAGATTCTCAAATACAGTTGTAAGTTATTCCATATCCATTTGCCATGTTTTATCATATCATATTTTCTATTACCTTAAAATTGAAACAGCAAAAGCAAGTTTATTCAATCCATGATGCTTATTATGGTAAGCATGTATCATGATTGATTGAATGATTTGGATATGTAGACCCTGATTTATGGAACCAAACTCAGATGCAAGGAACAAAGGAACTGTTGTTTCTCTGATATTAAGGACAAAGCAATTGTCTGGAAACCTCGATTAACAAGGTCTCAGTACCAGTACCAGACTAGGAAACCAAACCTAGCCAGAAAGATAATTAAGGTTCCCTATAAATCTTGTAAGTTATCTTTATTCATTTGTAGATATCAATTTTTATTTTCCTTTTGGCTAAATTAGGAATCCAGAAACAATGATGACATCATTTGCGAACAACCCCGAGATAGAAATGAACTCGGGCAACGGATTGCACACGCAAAGCCCTGAGACTTGTGGTGTGGTCGAGTGTAATGGTGTGCCCATGACCGTGTTCCCGTGTGATTGTGAACTTGTCATATGCTCAGACTGCTTCAGACAGGCTGCGGGACCCAAGGGCGATGGCCTATGCCCTGCTTGCCAACAGCCGTATGACTTGGCTCAAATGAGGCCGCGACGAATGATGAACCAGAAAGTTGTGAGTTGGGGAGATTTGACAGAATATGAAAATCGGGGCCTGTCCAACAGATCACATTATGACTCAGAGAGGAATGTTGAGGCCGGGGGATGGCATAGAGAAAATGGTGTGGCACGCGAAGGATATGTCAATGATGATCGTGGCAACGATAATGATTTTTATGATAGTGATGACGATGATGATGACGATGATCAGAAAAAGAAGCGGAGACCTCTCAGCAAGCAAATGTCAATCCCGATTGTGATGCTGAGCATATACCGGTAAGTTCTTTTTTGCCAATTAGTAATGCTGGGATTTATGATCTTTCATTCTAATTTTCAGAGAAATTTTCGTGAGTAATACTTATGCCCCTAGTAGTCAGAATAGGAACAGTATCATAATTTGCCAGAATAACATTTTTTCAATAATAAGGTAAATAGTTAGCTATTTTAAACGAAAATTCGAGAGAAGAGATTGAGGTGTGGCTTGATGTGCCTCTCTTGGCCTGGGAAGTCAAATATAGCTCAAAAGGTTTATAGGAAATAAATCACCAGCCTTTATCATTGATTCTTTTCAGAGAAATTTAAGTAGTTGTAAATTTCTCTTAAATTTCTCTGATATATGCATGTTTCAATAATAATAATACTACTAATAATAATAATAATAGTTGTTGTTGTTGTTATTATTATTATTATTATCATCATTTGCATCAGTTCTTCAGGTCTTCGTTTCCTCCAGAAATTACCAGTTCTTGAGATTATCTATAGAAGTTTAAATTATGGGTAAAAATACTAAAATTACTTAATACACATCATAAAAACATGCTGAGTTATAAGTGAAAGTTGATTCTCTTTAAGAGGTGAACTTCTTACTTTTCATAATAATTTTGATTTAATTTGTCATTTATGTATATTCACCAGATTGGTTATTTTCATCCGCTTCGTCGTTCTTGTCCTCTATCTAATATGGCGCATTAGCAATGTCAACAATGACGCCGTCTGGCTCTGGGGCATTTCCATTGTTTGTGAAATTTGGTTTGCTTTCTCCTGGGTTCTCGACCAGCTGCCGAAGCTCTCCCCAATCAACCGCATGACGGACCTTGCGGTCCTTAAAGAGAAGTTTGATAAGAAAGGCCCCAGTAATCCTACAGGCCGTTCCGACCTTCCAGGCATTGATGTGTTTATCACTACGGCTGACCCGGAAAAAGAACCATCACTTGTGACTGCAAACACAGTTCTGTCAATTCTAGCTGCTGATTACCCTGTCGAGAAGCTTGCTTGTTACGTCTCGGATGATGGTGGTACACTTTTAACCTATGAGGCTATGACTGAAGCTGCTATCTTTGCACAACTATGGGTTCCGTTTTGCCGGAAGCATGGCATAGAACCGAGGAGCCCCGAAGCCTATTTTAATTCTAAGAGGGATCCCTACAATAACAAGGTAAATGCTTGACAAGAACAAATGCCCTTAGAAATTCAATATTTAAGTTCCTTTTGTCTTTGCATTAGATATATGTTCTTTTGATATATTTTCATAACAACAAAAAGAAATTGCTCCTATATGTTTGTTTTCCCCTTTGAGAATTTATAATTAAAAAAAAAAAATTTGTTTGAGCAGAGAAAGTGATGAATTTAAAATTCCAAGTGAATTGAATAAACAAAAAATGTAGATTTAATAAATGGGATTACAGTATTATTAAACAAACTTTAGCAATTCCGTAGTAATTATTTCTGTAAACTAGATAAAGCAAAATATATTGTAATTAGTAACTAAACTAATTGCCTGTTTGCAGGTGAGGCCAGACTTTGTTAAAGATCGGAGAAGATTAAAGCACGAGTACGACAAGTACAAGGTGCGTATCAATGCACTCCCAGACTTGATCCGACAGCGCTCGGATGCGAACAATGCACGCGAGGAGCTTGAGGCCATCGAACGACATCGACAAGAAGGAAAAGAAGATGATGAAATGCCGAGAATTGTAAACAACCAAAAAGCTACTTGGATGGACAATGATTGTCATTGGGCTGGGACTTGGCTTACCCCTAAGCCCAACCACATGAAAGGAGACCATGCTGGTATCGTGCAGGTGCGTGCCGTAATTGCAAAAATATAGTCAAGGTTTTACATTTCATATAGGTACACAAGATGAGAATTTCGATTTGAAGTTGTATGATGAACTAATTGATGAAAATTATCTGAACTGATAGGTTTTGCTTGTTCCACAAGGAAGTGACCCGCAATACGGGAACACAGATGGTGCCAATGGTTTGCCGATGGACTTCACTGGTGTTGATATGCGGCTACCAATGCTAGTCTATGTGTCACGTGAGAAGCGTCCTGGCTTTGATCACCAAAAGAAAGCAGGTGCTATGAATGCGCTTGTCCGAGCATCTGCAGTCATGTCCAACGGCCCCTTCATGTTGAATTTGGATTGTGATCACTATGTCTACAACTCACAAGCATTCCGTGAGGCGATATGCTTTATGATGAACAATGACGGCGACCGAGTTGCATTCATCCAATTTCCGCAAAGATTTGAAGGCATTGATCCTTCGGACCGTTACTCCAACCGTAACACAGTTTTCTTCGATATAAATATGCGTGCCCTTGATGGACTACAAGGCCCAGTTTATGTTGGTACCGGGTGCATGTTCCGTCGTATTGCAATCTATGGCTTTGATCCGCCTCGATTTAAAATTCGTAATTGCTACAATTCCTTATTCGGGAGGAACAACCACCGTCAATCTCATGATCGTGAGGATGAGGATCAACCTTTGACGGATTCAGGCTTGTCGGGTAGGTCTCACTGGTCCAAGAAGTTCGGGAGCTCTGAGTACTTTCTAACCTCAATTGACGTTGCTGAGTTTGGAGGTCGACCACTTGCCGATCATATCTCTGGAAGAAATAGACGTGAATTAGGTTCACTTAGGGCCGATAGACAACAAATCAATGAAGTCAATGTCGAGGAGGCTATTGATGTAATTTCATGCCCATATGAGGAGAAGACAGGATGGGGCAGTAATGTTGGTTGGGTCTACGGGTCGATCACCGAGGATGTTGTTACTGGATACAAGATGCACACTCGTGGCTGGCGCTCTGTGTATTGTCTCACCAAACGTGATGCCTTTCGTGGTACTGCACCAATCAATCTGACAGATAGGCTTATTCAGGTAATTTGCTAACCCAATTATTTAAAAGTCTGTTATTAATTAAAAAAAAAACCTTGTTCGTTACTTTATATATCTTTTGCATTATTAGTAATTCATTTTCGTTTCTGATAGGTGTTGCGATGGGCAACTGGCTCCATCGAAATATTTTTCTCCCGGAACAATGTGATCTTCGCCGGCCCACGCTTGATGCTCCTCCAACGCATTGCGTATCTTAATGTTGCTATTTATCCTTTCACATCGATCTTTCTAATTGTTTTCTGCTTCATCCCTGCATTATCCCTGTTCTCTGGTCAATTTATAGTCCAGCAGCTCAATGTAGCATTTCTGGCGTACCTACTCGCAATCACTGTCACACTATGTATCCTAGCTGTACTTGAAATCAAGTGGTCTGGCATCAGCTTAGATGAATGGTGGCGCAATGAGCAGTTTTGGATGATTGGTGGTACGAGTGCACATCTCTTCGCCGTGTTTCAAGGCTTACTAAAGGTGATCGGCGGCATAGAGACATCCTTTACACTAACCGCTAAATCGAGCGGAGATGACGAAGATGATGAATTTGCTGAATTGTATGTTGTGAAATGGACCTCTCTAATGATCCCACCAATCACTATCATGATGGTAAACATAATAGCAATCGCAGTCGGGTTTACCAGAACAATCTACAGCACCAAACCGAATTGGGGAAAGCTGCTTGGTGGAGTGTTCTTCAGTTTCTGGGTTTTGGCGCATTTGTATCCTTTCGCAAAGGGTGTAATGGGAAGGAGAGGGAAAACGCCGGCGATCGTGTTTGTTTGGTCAGGACTTGTTGCGATCACGATTGCATTGTTATTTAATGCCATATATCCACCATCTCCGGATACTGATCTCAGTGGTTCCTTTTCATTTCCATAGATACATGTTTGCTATTTCTTAATTTTTTTTTATTCATTCGGAAAATTTGTTGTTCATAGGTGGAGGTTTATCATTTAAGAAGAGAACAAGCCATTTTAGGTTATTTTTTCCCTCAATTTGAAAGATATATATTTTTTTTCCTAATTATACATTATTCATGTAAGTATAATTTCTTTTCAGATGTAATGTTTTATACAAGTTGATGTTCGTAATTGAATTAAGTTACTGGTGATTAATTAATTGAGCTCAAGAATAATTTAGTTCCTATAAACAAAACAAATAGTAGTAGATGAATAATTGAATAATTAATTGAGATCAGAATTTTTTTTCTCTGGGTACTAGATGAATAATTGAATATCATACGTAGATTTCTTAATATTAGACGTAAGGATAAATATAAGCTAAGTTTTTTTGAAGTCCTGACCAATTTTTCGTTTACCAATTCCAAAATGCAAATCAAGGAGTAGAAGAAAAAGAACAGAGAAATTGTGCAATACTATACAATGTTATTACTAATTCAACCCCATAAACTACTAGTAGAAGATATAAAAAAAACCAAAGAAAAAACAAACTTTTGGAGTATATAAACTAAACTTAAATCCAGGCTAATCCCTCTTAACAATTGGTGCATATTTGATTGTAAATTCTTCTGATTTCATCAAAAGTATTAGGCAGCATTTCGTATTTCGCTGATCCAATATTTTATAAGAATAACAAATTTGTAGTTTAAAACTAGCAGTAATTCAAACTTCATGATTCAAATAACATTCGCAATATACCGAATAACAAAAAGTTAATACTTATCTTATATTATTAACATTATTCTCACAATTGATCCAAATAACAATATTCTTATCGTAAAATCTCTAAGAGATAATCAAAATCCCTACTGTATAAAATTCCTAAGAGATAATCCCAATAAATTTTATCGGAGGTTTTTTTTTTTCAAAATTGACTTTAATCAGTAGTCCTGATTGTTTAGTAGCGAATACAAAATCTCTTGACTAAGTATCATCAGTGGCCCAATAATCGGCCCAATAATCGGTGTCTATTGATCCAAATCTTTCAACGCACATAACTCTTTTAACTTTTTAACTCCAAGGAAACTTAACATATTAGACAGCTTTTATTGGTGTGTTTTGGTAGCGGTCCAAGTACCGGCCGGAACCGCCTGATCAGCATCATAATTTGTGCTCATTAAGTTTAAATTCGTGAAAATTGGTTCCGATGCCTAACTCTCTGCAACGAGCCAACGAGACTTAATTTACGTTGTTCGACTGAGTCACTGATCGGAAGCAAAAGTGAGAGAGAGAGAGATTCAGTCGGCCAAGACGAGCATTGGAGGGACCGAATGTCGTTCAGTTTTGGAAGGTGTTCTCTGCTGCTCTCCGCTTTCTTTCTTCTCTCCGACAAGGTGCTTGTTCTCCTCTCCTCTTCACTCTCGCTCTCTTTCCGATTTTAAATCTTCAGTAGTGACCTCTATGTTAAGTTGTCAACTGTAATGGTGAAACCCTAATCAACATTTTAATGGCAATTGTGGTAAATAGATGAAACTTTTAGAGTAATTTTCATATTTATCCAAAGTGCTTCCGATCAAATAAAATCAATTCGAATCAACTCCAATCTATTTTATTTTACTGAAATCAATTCAATTCTAACAGGTTTAGCTTCTGATCAGAGCCAATTACAGATACTAACCATAGGAATAGTTTGATTTTCGAATGGAGACAATCCAGGCACCGGAGAAGGTCAAGAGAACAATGGTTCGACTTTGTTCGCTGTGCAACCAACGTAAGGCCGCTTTGAAACGACCCAAAACCCTAGAACAGGTACTTGGATTGGATTTGTCATACTAATTTCCTGGTGGAAAATTAGGACGAGTTAACTAAAGGTGGTAGTTGCTTTTAGCTCAATTAGCGCGAATTGTTGGTGTGCTTCATTAAGATTATGTGCACTCTGAATATAATTTTTCTTTAATTAAGTTATGATGTTCTTTTTTATGTCTTATTTATTTAGATTTGCATAGAGTGCTTTTATAATGTATTTGAGGATGAGATACACAGAGTTATTATAGAAAATGATTTATTCAAACCGGGTGAGCGCGTTGCAATAGGTGCTTCAGGAGGAAAAGGTATACTTGAGCACGAATCTCGTTGTATCTTTGTGGAGTTGATCTAAATCTCTGAATAATGTACCGTTTGTCCTTTTCAGATTCAACAGTGCTGGCCTATGTGTTGTCGGAGTTAAATCGGCGACACAACTATGGTCTAGATCTTTTCCTACTGTCAGTTGATGAGGGCATAACGGGTTATAGGGATGACTCGCTTGAAACTGTCAAAAGAAATGAATTACAGGTCAGTTCAGTTTTGCTTAATTTGGCCCAAGTTTGATCTGTATAATTTTATCAAAGAAAATAACATAGATCGGGTCCAATTAATCTTGGTTTGAGCTGGTTTCAGTCAGGTCCACCCAAGGAGTCAGGCATTGCAAAATTGTCAAATTCATTGTGGACACACAAGATATTCTTTCTTGTATATATTATACCAGACAGGAATCATGAATTTGCATGCCTATATTAGGTTAGGTCAGGTACACAATTTGAAACCGTTGTTCAATTCAATACTGGTAAGGTTGTGGATCTTGTTTGCTGTGATAACCTAAAAAGATTGTTTTAGTTGAAATGTGATCTTTCTTTTGACTATATCTTTTATTGCAGTATGGATTGCCCTTAAAGATAGTTTCATACAAGGAATTATATGGATGGACCATGGATGAGATAGTTAAAGCTATAGGCCTAAAGAATAATTGCACCTTCTGTGGTGTCTTTCGTCGTCAGGTAGAGCTTTTGTTTGTACCATGTTTTAGTTATATTATATATTTGTTTGAACTAATCAGGTGTTATAATATTGCTAGGCCCTAGATAGAGGAGCTGCATTAATTCAGGCAGACAAGATCGTAACTGGACATAATGCTGATGATATTGCAGAAACTGTTTTGTTGAATATTTTGCGAGGTGATATCGCTAGGTAATATACTCTTTTGAAGAAAATTATATATATGTTATGTTATAGTTGATACTAAAATTAGCTTTTGCTTTTACATATGCAGATTAAGTAGATGCACTGACATTACTACTGGCGAAAATGGACCTATTCCAAGGTGCAAGCCTTTCAAGTACGCTTATGAGAAAGAGATCGTTATATATCCTTTTTTATTCTATTTTCTTTTCAAAATTCATGCTTGTTCTCTTAATATTTTGACTTGACTAGGAAGTAAAAACAAAATCCTTAACTCTTAGCACGTATGCTTATTTCAAGAAGCTTGATTACTTCTCCACTGAATGTATTTCTTCTTTTTACTTGCTCTTATTTTTATTTTTTTACTTCTCTTAAAAATCCTTGGTTATTTGATATCTCGATAATTATCAACTTTTACTGCAGGTATCTACTCGCCAAACGCATACCGTGGTTTTGCTCGTGAGTTCATCAAAGATTTGGAGAGAATAAGGTATTTCTTGTTATTTTTTATTCCTCCTAGATGGATTCACTATTATTTTATGCCACTGTATTCTCTCTTATTGTGAGATTCAATTTATTTATTTATTTTAATAATGACTTCTCTTTATATAATGTAGACCAAGTGCAATACTGGACATAATACGATCTGGAGAAAATTTCAGGATTTCTACAACTACACGAATGCCTGAGCAAGGCACATGTCAACGCTGCGGCTACATTTCAAGCCAGGTAAAGGAAATATTTATGTTTTCTTATGTTGTGCAATTGTTATTATACTTTTCCCTGAATGCACTTTGCACACAGAGAAGGTGAAGCATGCTTACAATTTTTATAATTTGAAATTTATTTATATTCTCAATAGAAACTGTGCAAAGCTTGTGTTTTGCTTGACGGGTTGAATCGAGGGCTCCCAAAACTGGGTATTGGTAGAAAAAAAGAATGCATTCGGGAGAACAGCAACAATCAAGAGCAGATAAAAAGGAATCCTGAAAACAAGGGGCCTAGTTTACATAGCAAGCATGGAAATATTGAATTTTAGCATCTTGGTGATGTTTTAATTTATTTTGTTTTTTCTATAGTGTGACTGAATATTAGATGATTAATGGAATCATTTACAGTGAGTTTACCAGACTAGTTCTTTATTTGTACTAATTGTTTATTGATAGTTAGTAACAATCTGGTATTTTATCTCATGTTCAACCAATAGGAACACGGATACCGAATTCTTTGCTTCTTTTTTTTGTCCAAAATTCCGATTCAATATTCTTTTTATCTTTCGTCGATGGTCTCCTACTTTTGAGCTTTAATAAAACCAAAGTTCTAACAAACTTCAACAAATTGTAGGGTATTATGTGCTTTTTGAAAAAAATAAGAGTCTTTTTACATGCACCGAAAAATTACCACCAAATTAAGGAAATCTTTCATAAAGAATAAAGACCAGATTTTAAAATGCTCGGTTATGAATTAAAGTCTAGCTTTATTTAATTCAATGTGAAAAAATTATGACAGGAACATTTGAGGTCTTTCTTATTTAATTTTCAAAAGACAACAAAACGCAAAAGCAATAATCCTTTGGGGCTCCCAAGTTTTTTTACATACTTGCAATGCACACGTGTTGGAGGAAAACAACTAAGAGCTTCTAGTGAACTACTTTATAGAAATTTTAGTTTTTCTAAATTTCTAAATCTCTGTATTTCTAAAATTAAAATTAGAGTTTTTTAATTGTCACATTAGTATTTAATTAAAACATATTGAAAAAATTGAGCGAATATAGACCGATCATTTCGTCATATCAGAGTTTATAAACAATTTCTTATTAAAAAATTACTGAACAAAATTACTAAATAAAAAATTCATCTACATCTCTGAAACTAGCTTAAAAATTGTCACATCAGATTAAAAACTCTAGTAGTTTCATAAATGTAATGTTCTAAACTCATTTTTTTTCCAACAAAAAAAAAAAAACTAAACCCGGGGGACTACACGTGCGTCAACTTATTTGTCTTCGCCCCCTTTCCTCCCCCTTTCCTCGTTTCCAATTCTTACATTTTATTTATTTTTTTCAAGCAAAAGACCAGTCAAAGATGCGTTTCTAGCTATCCAACTTCCAAAGAAAATTCTTCGTCTTTGACTCCGATTAGTGGTCGCTTATGTTCCCTTGTTTCAGAGCAAATTTTTAAACCACAGCTCCAGAATTCAAAATTGGGGTCTAATTCGGGTTTCGGGCGTATACTTCGCGTGCCATAAACAGACCCTCGTTTATATAGAAAAAAATCTTTGTGAAAACAAAGAATTATTTTAAATTTAAAAGAGAAGTACTGTGGAGAGTTAACTCGTTTCATTTATGTTATTGGTTTTTAGAATTTTAATGGTAATAACTCAATAACTCCTTATCTATATTTAAGTTGCTCCATATTATACACTTATTTCTATGTATTTTACTATATTTTTATACAGTTGCCCCCATAAATGACAAAATAGACCAATCAGATTAAAAAATATGAGTTGCCTGATTAATACAATATAATATCAGTTTTAGATATATAGAGCAGACTAGGTTATAGATTCAGACTCCAAACCGGCTTCTTTTTTTCTTGAGAAAAAGAGGACTCTTTTTTTTTTTCCATTTGAATCATTCAAAATTCATCGTAAGGCCTCAACTACTTTTCATTTTTATATCAATTTAATCTATTAAAATGATTCAGATTTAATTGAAGCCGTACGATAGATTTTGAACGATCCAGATGGAAAACAAAAAAGATTCAAAGTACAACTCTACCAGAATCAGTAAATCCATTTCGGATCAAGCAAGCAGCTTATTGGGCTTGGCTAAGCAATTTCTAGTCAATGGATCCGTTAGCCTTTTTGACCAGAGACCTGAGAAAGCAAGAACAGCCCCATGCTGCCATGCATCCATGTTATCAACTTATCATGCTAAATTACTAATCCTAACTAACCCCCTCAAAGAAGTGCAAATCCAGCCATCTCAGCAATGGCTGCTTCTTCCCTCCTCCTCCTCTGTCTACTCTCTCTCATGTCACTCTGTTTCTCTCAACAAACACCAATCAGCTCAGAGAAACAAACCCTCTTGCAAATCAAGGATGACTGGGGCAACCCATCTGCACTGGCCTCCTGGAGCAACTCCACCTCCAGTAGCTACTGCAACTGGACGGGTGTCACATGCTTAACCGATGGTTTGGTTGCAGAACTCGTGCTATCCAATGAAGACATCACTGGAGGTGTTCCTCCCTCCATATGCTACCTCAAGAGCTTATCCTATCTTGATCTCTCTGACAACTATATACCCGGTTCCTTCCCTCAATTCCTCTCCAATTGCACAAACCTCCAATACCTTGATCTTTCTGAAAATTATTTTGTTGGCTTATTACCATCCAATCTTGATCGGGTGCTGCCTAATATCACCAGTTTGAACCTAGCAGGCAATAACTTTACTGGCGAAATTCCAACAAGTATCGGCAAAATGACTCAGTTGTTATCTCTCCAGTTAGATAACAATTTGTTCAATGGTACCATACCACAGTTTATAAGCAACCTGATAAACTTGCAAAACCTCACACTAGGATATAACTTATTTACACCAGGCCAGGTTCCAGAAGAATACGGTAACTTAACCGAACTTGTATATCTTTTTATGGCAAGTGCAAATTTAGAAGGTGATATACCCAATTCCCTGTGGAGTTTATCAAAGTTACAGGATTTATTTCTTTACCAAAATAACCTGTCAGGGGAGATCCCATTTGTTAACGGATCATTTAGTGCGAATGGTCTAGTACAAATCGACCTGTCAATGAACCAACTTAGCGGGTCCATTCCCAAAAGCTTTGGTACATTACAAAACTTGTCGATTCTCTTTTTGTACAATAACAACCTCTCAGGAGAGATACCGGCAGGCATTGGTTTTTTACCGAAGCTAACCGACCTCCGGTTATTCAACAACAAGCTAACCGGGGTTCTACCACCAGAATTGGGTAAAAATTCTCCCCTATGGAATCTAGAAGTTTTTGACAATATGCTCTCGGGTGAAATACCGGCCAACATTTGCTATGAAGGCGCATTCACGTCTCTATCAGTTTTCAACAATAACTTGACCGGCTCAATCCCAAAATCTCTCGGTAAATGCCCCCATCTCAATAACATACAGGTTTATAATAATAATTTATCTGGTGAAGTGCCGGATGGTCTCTGGCAGATGCAAAACCTGACTACAGTAATCATGAATAACAACATGCTATCGGGGCAGCTTCCATCAAGCCTACCATGGAACCTCACAAGGCTAGAGATACAAAACAACCGGTTTTCTGGCAGTGTACCAACCTCTGCTGGCCACCTTTATGTATTTAAGGCCAGTGGCAATAACTTTACTGGCAACATTGCACTGGATCTTATTGCGGGGATGCCGCTACTACAAACCCTGGATCTCTCTGAAAATATTATTTCTGGAGAGATCCCATCCTCAATTGGGTCATTGGAATATCTCTCAATCCTCAATCTCAGCCACAATAAAATCTCAGGTGAAATCCCAACTTCAATGGGGTCCATGCTGGTGCTCACCACACTTGACCTTTCTTCCAACAATCTATCTGGAAATGTCCCATCAGAACTCGGTAAATTAAATTTCAATTTTCTAAACCTTTCATCGAATGATCTTTCGGGGGAAATTCCTTCGGTGCTTGATAACCAGGCTTATGATAAGAGCTTCCTGTCAAATCCAAACCTTTGTTCCTCAATATCAATGAATGGTGTCAGCATGTGCGGTGCCAGATCTAACAGCTCTGGTGGCATCTCACATGGATTGCGTAATCTCTTCATAGCACTCGGTGTGATAGTCCTTGTATTCATTGCTATTCTCACGCTCTGCCTAATGAGGGATTATCAGAAAAGAAAGGATGCTTCTAACCCTGTCATGTGGAAGCTTACCTCCTTTCAACGGTTAAATTTCACCGAGAATTCCATTGTCCGTGGCATGACTGAGGAAAACTTGATCGGTACTGGTGGGGCAGGCCAGGTGTACCGTGTGGCTGTAGGTAACCATGGTGGGCAGGTGGTGGCCGTTAAAAAGATCTACAATCAGGGAAAACTTGATATGAAGATGGAACGTCAGTTCGAATCCGAGGTGAAAGTCTTGGGTTCAATCCGGCACAGTAATATCATCAAATTGCTGTGCTGCATCTCTAGTCCTGATTCAAAGCTGTTAGTGTATGAATACATGAAAAACGGTAGTCTGGACAGGTGGCTCCATGAGAAGAGGCGTGTTGAGGTGGACCCAGCAGCGGCACTAACCGGGTCATTGGATTGGCCCACCAGGTTTCAAATTGCAATAGGTGCCGCAAGAGGGTTGTGCTACATGCACCATGAGTGTGCACCCCCGATTATTCACCGTGATGTGAAGTCAAGCAACATTTTGTTGGACTCGGAGTTCAAGGCTACGATAGCGGATTTTGGGTTGGCTCGGATGCTGATGAAGTCTAGCGTGCCTGAAACAGTATCAGCCATTGCTGGTACATTTGGTTACATGGCTCCAGGTTAGGAAACGTACTTTCTTATTTTGTTCCTGTTGATCAATTGGAGTACAACAATTTTACAAAGCATATATCGTTTGTTCTCAGTATAACCAACCCAAGCTAGATCAGTGCAATTATTAAATTAAAAAAAGGCCATGCATTTGCATCCAATTGAAATATGGAACCATAAACAAAAGAACTATATTATTTGACAAATTTATGTATCTATTTGAGCTGTAATCTGGACCAACATCACATAGATGCCATAATTCTTGTATTCTAGTCTTCCTCATATGATTTCTCTACTTCATACAGAGTGCGCTTACGGGAGGAAGTTGAATGAAAAGGTTGATGTATACAGCTTTGGAGTAGTTCTCTTGGAACTAACAACTGGTCAGGAAGCTCATGATGGTGGGAACCATGGGAGCCTCGCAGAGTGGGCATGGTGGCACATGAAAGAAGGAAGCTCCATACATAATTGTATAGACAAAGGCATAAGAGAAACTCCATACATAGATGAGATAGAGGCGGTTTTCAAGCTGGGCATCATTTGCACAGGTACACTTCCTTCGACTCGACCAACAATGAAGGATGTGCTAAGTGTGTTGTTGAAGTATGATGTCTCGAATCAAAGCACTCCTGAGGGTGGGAGTAAGAGGTTTATGGAATACGAAGCAGGCCCTCTCTTGAAAGCAAAGAACAGTGATGATTGCAACGTGTGATAGAATAGCATACATAGCTATATGGGATGTGAGGATATTGCTTCAGCATTCCTTTTGACAGTTTTCCGTAGGTGTTCAGACTTATTAAACGAGATCTCAATCTCCTGATCCTGATCTGATGCTCCTGTTGTGCTGCTTGGAAGTTGCTGGAATTACCAATTTAAATTTTGGATGGGAAATTGAGTGCGATATGGCACATTAGTTCAAGATCTCACGGGAGGACCTCTTATATGTAGTTATAACAAAATTACAGTGTATATGAAATAAGTTTTGGCTTGCTTTAACAGTATACTTTGTAGCAAAGGACATAAATAATAGATTCATAAGTCCTAGTTTTGTTGTAAAATTCAGCATATTTCAAATTTCAATATAAGATATTGAAGCATGTCAGTAGAACACTGGATCTATACAGTTCGTACACTAGATAAGCCTGAAGATCTTTTGATACCCTCATTTGTGTTTGAACTACCAATCTAGTTCAACAGTTTAAACAATACCACTTCTATACTGGTACTTACCAGTCAAGCAATACTGGCACGAGGAATAATAATGCAGGATATAGTTACTGAAGACAATAGAAACAGGACCTGCTACATAATTCGTTATCATATTTGAATTCTGTCACGAAATATTACAATTATCACAGTTATCATGCTCTGCCCAAGTATCATCAAAAAATAAACTTCAAAATAGTTCAAGCCAAAAATATATTATTATGATCCCCTCTTTATTAAACAATAATAATTGTCCAGCCAAACAACAAAAGAAGGGGATGAAGATAAAAGAAAAACAAAAAATTGGTGATGGAAGGAAAGGCATCACTTAAACATTCATTTCCTCAGAGCACCATTACAATTGTCTAACTATAACCCCTCTCTCCACTCTAAAGAAAAAAAAAACTACCAAAAATGGAAGAAGTTAATTTTCACTGCAAATCACACCCAAAAGATTACCTATTTGCAAATACACCCAAATTTTCCAATGTCTGCAACTTGGTATAAATGTATCTTTTCCTCAATGGTATATCAGCATTTTCCTATTGTATTATTGTGATGCAAAAATGTTGACAACTTTATTCCCTCCATGATAATTTTTCAACCTCACCTTAGCATGAAACTGATTGGACCAAATAAACCTTGAAATATGTTTCAAAACCCATGTAAAAAACTTTATGGTTATATTGGTAAATCCCCACCTCCCCCCAATGTTATCCCCTACTGATGCTTAGTTTCCCTAAGCAGGTCACACATGAGCAGCCAAAATTGCAAATACTAAAATAATGGGTTTTACCTGAAAATAAAGTAAAATTAGGGTGTGACATGCAACAATCCCACCTCCCCCCAAAATAAAAATCTTGATGAAGCCGTCTCAAGATTCATCAAACCCTAGGTATTGTGAGTGTGAGGCCGCAAGAAGGGCCGCACCAATACCTGACCCATCATTGGCTAATTTTATGACAACAGAACTAGCGACCTCTTCACCTAACAATTCTCTGAGAGTATCAACCAAGCACTCGCTGAAAATGCTGTAGTGTTCGTATAAGCCGCCATCCATGGCAATAACGGTTTTTTGTTTCTCTGTTTGTACAGTGTCACGGCCAAGTTTTTTGAGAATGCCGTATATGCCAGCCGCAGATATCCGGGCCCCACGCTTGGCCACTATATCACAGATGGCCATGACCATTTTTCGAGTTTGGAGAGGTGCATTCGCAATCTGCAAATTGTATGACATACTCTACTGTTAAAAGGAATAGTAACATAACATGGATTTGTAGAGGGCTGGTCTGACAAAATCCAATGCTTTGGGGTTTCTTTGGGGTTTCTTTGGGCCTTGCTGTATATCAATTGCACAAGTGAGGCTGATTGGGATGAATTGAAGGAAACGCAGAGTTGAGGACTAATTGAAGCCAAATTGGCTTAAATTTAGGTTCAAACCAATATTGTGAGGGTGAACAAATAATTAATTAGTCGCTTTACATCCAACAGACCATTTTAGGAACTGCAGTGTTAACACTGAATTACTCAACACTTAAATCAGTTCATTATTTATCAAGTTTACATTAGATTACGAAGATTGCATTAAGTTCTTATTAGATGATTAAAACATTTAAATGAGTAGAAAATGAAGAAAGATAGGAAAACAGGTCTGTACCCCCAAAACTTCTTTCAGTTTGGTAGCAACAATTCTGAGGTCAGGAGTTGAATCATGGTGCATTGCTGACATGTGTGGTGTGCTGGAAAAATTTACAAGAAAACATTACTTCTGCATTCTTATGCTGGTATGAAAAGCCAAAGATCAACAATTTTGGTAAATTTGCTCTAACTAGCAGTACATACCGCAAGATAAAAGGAATTTCCAATCTTGGGGGCACCACTTCTCCAAAAAGAGAAGCCTCTTGAGCTATCTTCAAAAGGACTCTTCTTACAACCTCACCCAAATACATTCCAGATATCATCTTTTCATATATCTGTTAGAGAAAAAAGTGGAGAATTTCAACATACCTTGAAACTTGAAAGAATAACAGAACACAGCTTTTGTAAACATTATGTGTAATAATACCTGTTCGCCAGGATTTAAGCTTTCAAAATCCAGTGCTCTGTCATAATCTGTTATGGGAAGATCCTTTGACCTGAAGTTTCCCCATTCCATGTTTATAACCTACAGCATACATTCATAAATACATACACCGACGCAACATGAATGTATATAGAATTAGTGAAGCTGAGCATGTAACGAGCATATTAAATTATTAATCATCACTTGAAAAAAAAAACAAGCATACTGACCATCTCTCCTGAGCTAGGAAGAAGGCCATCCCATTTGGGAATTGCATGTGCATGTTCCACATAAGCAGCATTCGTACCTGTGCCTAAAATCACCGCCGCAACTACACCTTGGTCTTCGTAACGCCCACCGGCTAATGTACCAATTGTGTCATTGACCTGTTCGTAATCATTCAAAAGACATCGTATCATATTATATAAATGGACATCTGGTAGTATACCAGTCTTAAGTGTCTTGGCTTTTCGGTGCTTGGATAGTTTGAAGGCTAAATTTCAAATTTTGACAATTTTTTATTATATCACATGAAAAGAATACCAATGGCAAAAACCAAATGGTCACGTATAGGGGTGCACAAAAAGCTCGTAGCTAGTAATTCAATTTGAGTTCGATTCGAAAAAAAAATTGGTTTCAAACAAATCAAACTAGCTCGGTTTTGAAACAAATCAAACCCAGTTCGGTTCAAAATTGGTTCGAATCAAATTCAAACTGAGTCTAGCTCGGTTCAACTCTTCTTTTTAGTTCAAAACCCCGCTTCAATTTCAAACTAGTTCAGTTTGAAACTGGTTCGAATCCCACCAAATCAAACTCGAACTCTTCTTTTCAGTTCGAAACCCTGCTTTAATTTCGAACTAGTTCAGTTCGAAATTGGTTCGAACTCGAACTCGAACTGGGTTAAGTTCAGTTCAATTTGATTTGTTTGCAGCCCTGGTCATGTATATGTATGGTGCAGATAAAAAAAGACTAACCAAAGCAGTCACTCTCATGTCAAGACCTTGCCTCTCCAAAGCTTTTGTCAGCTCTGCAACCACATCTTTTCCTACCTGGAATTACAAATTAAATATAATATATATATATATATAAATAAAATTAATTGAAAAAAATATTGCCTGAGCTGTTTCATTTTTCTTAATTGTCTAATGTTTGTTCACAAATCTGAGCTCATTGAATATATCAAAATTTAACAAGTATTTTATGGGAACTGTACCATGTTACATGTGGATATTAAGGATACAAGGAAAAAATAAATAGGGATTACAGTGTCCTCAATGGAGAAGCCCTTGGTCCATTTAATGAGAGTACCAGAAGAGATGGAAGTTTGTTTCACGGGAAAAGAGAAGGTGAAGCCGAGTTCCCTCTGCCTCCCCTCTGGGAGGTGAAATTCTTCTCCTTCAGTGGCCACAAAGTTTGCTAGTGCTGTGGCGATAAAATCAAACAGCTCCTGGAATAACAAAGAAAAGAAAATCAAGTTATTTTGGATGATTTCAGTATTATAAGATGTCAAAATATCATATATAACCCCACAAAAAAGTGGAAGAAAACATACAAGAAAGAACCACAATAACCTCTACAAAATATGAGACTTGTTATCTGTACATTTCCTTGGACTTAAAGTTATTGTACAAACATGTAAATTTCAGCAAAAATGCAAATGGTTCAAATTATGCTTTCTCATGTCCGAATGGTCGACCTATGTTATCCAGTGAATTCCACATATCAAAAACTTACATTATAACAATTTTTACTATTTTTAGAATTTATTTACAATTTTATGGGATTTTTAAATATCAAATAGACCATATTTCAAAATCCGAAAAAATATTAATAAATTCTAAAAATAGTAAAATATGGTATACTACGAGTTTTAGATATTTAGAATGCATTGGACACTTTTGATCAACTATTCAGATAAAGGGTAATTCAAACCATTTGTATTTGGGCCCAAATAAAAATGTTTGTGCAATACCCTAACTCCATTTCCTTGTTTTCTCTTTAAAAAGTTCAAACTAACCCTCTCCCTTAACAATTCTCTCTACATAAACAACTAAGGTAGATTTGTTTGATGGAATTGAAGGTATAGGTCCACATATATTTTATATATTTTTTTTCTAGGCATTTCCATTTTGGTTCTCTAGGGGGAAAACTAAAAAGGCATAATTGGGTTTCGATAAACAACTCCAAATGTGGAAGTGTTTGAAATAATTTTTCCATTGCAGAGAGGTATACAAGATATTTTGAGGTTCTACGGGAATACATGAAATTTACCTTTAATTGTTATAATTTCTGCTTCATTTAATTCGAGCAGTCTAATCTGTGCCTTTATATATATTAGTATTAGTATGTGCTGATAAGTCTTTACAGGAATAGCTTTAGACAAAGATATGTGGACTTACGATGGAGCCGCCAACCATAAGATGTGGTGGGATGGAAACTTCCTCGTACTCTTGTTTGGCTACGCGGTTTTCGCGTCCCCCAAGCAGTACACGAATTACTCTGAAGTTAGTCCCACCAAGATCAAGTGCATAGAACCATCCTTTCTCATCCCTGATGTTTTCAATTTTACATCAGTGGCAAGCTTGTACATCATTTAAACACATAATTGTAAATTCATAACTACCATAGAATTCAAAGACAGTGAATAAGTAGTTTAATATATAAACTGATCTTAATTTTAAGTTATGAAGTATGAGGAAATTGAAAAAAAAATTAATAATGTCCTTTCTTTTTTTTATATTTAAAATCATTTGTGAACACAGTAAGAAAGATAAATAAGAGCTATAAATAAAAATAATTGATCTGCAAGCAAGTATATTACAAAGTGAAAATAAAGAGAAATGAGGAGACTCAAATAAACCAAAAGAAGCTGTCCTCAGTCCTCACATTCATAATAAATAAAAGTATAAAACATAAAAAAATGATCTTAATAAAGCAGTTCTTCTGTTTTATGAAAGCACGTCAAATACTCAAATGTAATTATTTATGAAAGTTCATGTAGCATGTATTATTGATAAATACCTCCTCTTATGCTACCAGAAAACTTAAAAATTTCTCTTTCAAAAAAAAAAAAAAATCTATTAGTACGGGTAAGTGAAAATTTTGATGCATGTCAAATTGTCAAGCCAAATAGCGCTATGAATACAGCATCATAAATTTAAATTTAAATTTGCAGAATATAGCCACGCCAATATTATTCAATTAAAATTTAAACACAATTACAATCGCTAGAATTTTCTCCGGAAAAACACAAAGCATGGATGAACTTAATTAAGAAATATTGAAATAGTAGCCACAGATCCAATTCAAATTACGGAACACAACCATGGTTAACTTACTAAGTACAGTCCAATTGTAAAATAGAAAACAGATCTAAACAAAAAAACACGAAAAGATAAAGGCATCTTCGCACAATTTAATAGCTTTAGCAAGTATACTATAGCTCAACAAAATAGATACCCCATTTTGGAAACCTCGCAACTAAAATAAGACAAAGTTTATCACATTACCCAGTGGGAAGTTTATCCACGTAGCTGAGGATCATCTTGAGACAACTTGCCGACGAGTCTGACGTCAGCCCTCGGTACATCTCCTCTACCATCTCATCGGCGATCAATCTGAGCCGTTCAATCGGGGTCGAAAAGATCCCCTCTAGCTCCTCTATTACGCTCGCCGCACGTGCGCGCCTCTCGGCGAGTTCTTTCCGCCGCCGCATCACCACAAGCGCCACCGCACCCGCCGTCGCGGCAGCGCACACAGCTGCTGTCGTATACAGTGCGGCCTTCCCCATCCCTGCTACTCTGTACTCTCCACGAAATACTTTGACCTTAATTAAAGTTTAAAAATGCACCAAGCTGATTCTCTTTTTCTCAAGTTCCTTTTTATCTTCTCGGGATCTCAGAAAGCTTTCCGGAGAAGGGAGATTTTAGGTGAGATTTCAAGATTCCAATAGACACCAATACCCCTAATTGGCTACGGTATTTACAACGAACAAGGACTCTTGACTGACTGAGGAGCTGGCCCAGTTTGAGCTTTCATAGACGACGGGTCATTGAAGGGTAATTTAGTCATTTCATCCTCCCTGATTTTGGTGCGCCCGGGAATTTGGCACTTGGCAGTGTGATTTAAGTAACATGTCTGAATTAAATCGTTACAAAAAAACGCCCTTGGAAATTGGGTGTATCAACGGATGAAGGACCCAGAGGCAGATGAATTCGCATCCTCTGAGATATCTCAAACTTTGCGTGACTTCTTGGAATATCTCAATCGTTGAAATACGTTCTGCACGAATCTCAAAGCTCAAATAATACCGGCCCCCTAACGCTTCCCCGAATAGACACCGGACACGTCGGTCACGCAAAAAATGAGATATCTCAGAGGAAACGCACTCCAGGCAGAGGGTAGGGCATCCAACCGTTATAAATTTCTGAAGGATGATAAGGAGATGAGGGTGTTTTAGTAATAGAACATTTTTGCTGAAATGTGGGGGCAAAGATTTTGTGCGCTGCAAGTCAACCTGACGAGGGCATTTTGGTAACTTTAGCAGGAACAGACTGCGGGGATCATGAAATTATTGAATTGGGTCTCGATTCGGAAATGGGTATTGTTTATCCTTTTATCCTTTATTCCTTTTAATACTTTTGTTTTCAATTTTAGCAAGTAATAGCATTTTTATCTCCATTCCTCATTTGTACCTCTAAAGTCTCTTTAAAAAGTATATATATCTTTTGAGAAAATCTGAATAAAAAACATTAAATTTTATATTTACAATTTTTGCAATTTTAACTTGCAAACATTCCGTAAAAAAAATATTATGCACACTACATTAAGATATAAATATTTTTTATGTCGGATATTAACATTTTTGTTAAAATACATATACTTGCAGAGTCAATAAGAAAAGTGTAGGGAATAATTTATTAATTCAATTAAAAAATAAACCATGCTCTGTGTTAATTTCAGATTATTTGTCCTATCATTAATTTTTTCTATTGTATTGAAGTTTAATCTTATTAACAAATTTAGTTTTATTTGTAATTATATAGTAGTTTTGTGATGCACGTGCAATAGGCGATCCGAGATATCATTCGGTGCATAGAACATGTTTATTCAGAAATAACGGGTAGAAAAGAGGAAACGCGCTGGGTCATGTGAAGGTAGGCCCCACAAAAGATACCTTCCATGTGTGGCAAAAAGAAGGTCTTCGATAACAGATGTACGCTTCTGATTTTATATTGCCACGTGGCGGTCAAGCAACTGGATTGATTCGGATCGTCAACGGAGAATTCGTATCCTCTGCATTAACTCAAAAGGGCATCTTTTGAGTTAATACATCTGGACCATCCGATTGGCTTAAAGATCCGTGCGGACAACATCCACACTAATATTAAAGATCTCGGTGTTAAACTCAGACGGTCGGATTGACTCCGTTTAAAATCAAGATGTATTAACTCAAAAGATTCCCTTTTGAGTTAATGCAGAGGACGTGTTCGTGAACGGATCCTTGATTCCATGGGCAATAGAAACAAGTAATCATTTTTAAATAGAAAAAAATGCACAAAAGTCCCTAGCTTTCTATCTTTTCTTCTGTTGTTCTTTCGACCTTTTAACATTTAAAGGGGAAAACTGAAAAAGAAATATGACCAGGTTCTTTCCTTCTCTGAATCTGTATTCGAGTAATTATGTTAAAAGTAAAAATTGCCAACCACAAAATAGTACTGATGATTGATTGCATTTTCTATTAGGTACAATAACTTACTATTGTATAAAAAATAAATAATTTCTGCTAATATTCTCAAATAGCAAGAAAAATGAATGGTTCCATAATTTGTAGCTTAAACACTTGGATAAAAGTACATGTTTTAAGTTTTGACAGAAACAAAATAGTTAAATGTGCTAGTTTAAAATATCAAATTAAAAATTTTGTTTATCACATAATTATCTCTCCAGAGACCAGAGTGCATAGGTAAAATTGAATATGAAAGATGGAGAGTAAATTACAGATTTTTGTTATGTTCGAGGTCGTTTTTGCAAAAATAGTATTGCAAATATTTGGTCCTTTCGCGGTTTCGCCGAACTAAACAATGTTTTGTCAAAGAGCAATTTGGCCTTAAAAATTTAAATAGTTAACCCCTAGTGGTGACAGGTTTCATTAATTAATTTAAAAACAGTATGCAATTATGCATGATGTTAAAATAATAAAATATCCAAGCGCATACGACCCTTCGAAAAACTAAATCACATATTCAACTAAACAAATAATAATAAACAAATGTAGTAAATAATGACAGGGGTGAAGGATTGTGAGGATGGATCACCGGATCCAACTCCATAGAATCATTCCATAAACAGTCAACACTGCAATTTTATATATGGAGGAGTTTATATCACATAAGTTACTAATTACAATATCAAATGTTCGTTTTCATAAGTACATACTTATGTTAACTAGGCAAATCGAAAAATGAATATTGATAGTATACTATGTTACTCGGATACTTCAAACTGGGATCCGTATCCGTATTGGGTGTGTATCAGATACGGGTACGATACGGATCCGATACGTACTAGATACGTCAGCTGGCGTATCAGATGACGTGGCGTATCTCTAACCACTGATACGGCTCTTATACAGACTGAAACGGAATGATATGGCCGAAACACCACGGTGCACCACGTATAGACATAGTCCTGTGCACCTCGCATGACAAAAAATATTTTTTGCACCAACTGCAAATCGAACCCAAGATCTACTGGGTAAGTAACATATACTTTAGTTGATTTTTAATATTTAATTATATAATACAAATGTTAAATCAATAAAATAATTAAAATGAAATATATACAGCAACCATATTGTAGCCATAATTTTTTGAAAATTGACGTATCGCCGTATCTGTATCGTATCCGATACAATACCCGTATCTGTATCCATGCAACATAGATAGTATATCATCAGAGTGGAGTTCTAATTAAGAGGTCAATTATATAAAAAAAAAAAAAAAAAGTTCGAAAAAAGAAAGCTAATTTTACAATACCATGACACTTTACTTTAAATTAATAAAAAAAATCATATATAAATACAAAAAAAATAAAAATTAATTGACCCACGCCTTCAATTTAAGTTTATCCTAGTTTGAATTGATACACAATAATCTAATTATATTTTTCGGGCTAAAACTCGTATGGGGTAATGGGGCTATATTTAGTGAGCACAAAAATAGTAGAAATGTTGAAATTATTCAGAGATATTTGTTGAGCGGAATTGGAATTGAATAGAATTATAAAAAATTGAAAATTACTTTGAAGTTGTCAATCATGCTTCTATTTTTTTTGTATTTGAATCTCCTTATTGACACAAATACAATAATATATCCATGCAGATGATGAAATAATAGAAGAGTATCTATCTTTCTCATAATTTAGAACCAATGTTGTAAAATACGGTTTTGTTCATGCATGCGAAAGGCCACTGCATACCGCATATGCCGCATGCGGCCGCATATGCGGAATTTCATGCAGACTTATATATGCGGATTTTAAACTATATATTAATTTATTTCCAGTCAAAACATGCAATATTTTCCCATTAAAATCATTCAAACAATAAATTCGCACATATGCGGACATATGCAGCCCAATATGCGGCCGCATATGCAAAACCGCATATTTGAGACTGCATGGAAATTTTTATGCGGAATCAGACTGCATAAGCATACGCGGCCGCATGAACCGCATTTTACAACACTGGACTTAGAACATACTAAATTATGCTATTTTACAATTTTATGCCTGCCAAATATAATTGAAAAAAATGCGGAATAAAAATCAACACCATTTTATTTCTTCATTACTCTGACACTTTACTAATACTTTACCGACTCAAATCCACAGAAAAAAATTTGGTTATCCTCGAAAAACTTACAATTTTTTTAAAAGGCTCGTAATTTTATGAATTTTCTCATTAGAAGAAGATCGATGCTAGAGTTAAAGAAAATACTAGTAGAAATTTTCCTCAATTTTATCCCTTGTATTCTAAGAAAAGCAAATGGAGCCTTTGGGATATATATTTAACTAATTTTAGTGTGTGTTTGTAGATGCTAACGGTATGTCTCAATACAGTCTAGTTGGCTCAAATTACGTCAAATAAATTTCATCAAATAATGCGATCATACCATACAATTAAATTGAAGAGAGATAAATGTGCTTAATAAATAATAAAGTTTAGTAGAATTTTTTTTTTACATAATTAAATATCTCATGTGTATATTACGTACATGTTTATTAATAGTTCTAACTTTGGATGCCTAATTAGTTCTTAGGGGTTATTTTCAAATAGTTACCATCAAGTAATGTTGTCTTGTTGTAAAGATAAGAAACGTGCTTCCACAAATATAATCAAGATTATTAATTAATAATGTGATTTTTTTTTTAATAGTTACATATTTCATGTGTATACCGTGCACATATTGAATAATTTGTGCTTGTTAAATTATTCTAAAGTTCTACCTAATGTGATTGTAGAAAAGGAGGAAGCCTTCTCTAACACAACTACTAAGTTGACCTAACCATCTTCATATGGAGACCGTATTATTTTAAAGCACTTATTAAATTTAGACTAATACATTTGGATGCACTCTGTAATAATAGCTAGAATAGCTACTATTTAGAATAGTAGATAAGAATAGTGAAAAAATAGTGATTTTTTCATAATGGTGTGAAGATAGTGCTATTCAGAATAGTAAAAATGGTATTTGGATTGTACATTTGGAATAGTGAATAGCTGTAATTGATAAATAATAGTGTTAGCAATATGCTTATTAAGAAAAAAGATAGGCAAGTAGGGTCTCAAATGAATTGTCACGACGTAGAGATAAAATAAGTGGTGTCAATTTTATCATTTCGAAACTGTGTTGACGGTAATAAATTTTTGTTTCTCTATTCAAAAATAGTTATTCCAATATTTCCAAGAAATAGAGAAAAACAGCTATTCTCGCTATTCCGAATAGCAAAAATGACGTTTGGATGCACATTACTATTCCGAATAGTAACTATTCTTGAATAGCTTGCTATTCTAGCTATTCTTACACCATCCAAACATACTTAATATTTTCTCCTTTCTTAGCGGTGTCAACATTCAAATTCTAAATTAGCTTGGTTATCACTTGAATCTGCATGTGCTTTTCCAAAATTTTATTTCCCAATAGAAGAAAAATAACCAATCAAATTTCTATGAGCATTATTGTCTTTCACCGTTTGTGGTTATGGCCTATTAAAAGTGCATGATAATGTTCATGAAGGAATATGTATACATCCTACTTTCTGTGTGCATTATTGTCTATCACCAAAGGTAGCTACCCTCTTTTAATAAAACCAAAAGTAGCCACTCAATCCCAGAAAATAGGTATGGGTACTACTTTTAAGGCAAAAAAAGTTTCCTCCGATTCATAACAAAATAATTCATGATAATTCTTTCAAGAATATATTATCATATGAGTATATGATCTGATATACATAACATCTAAGAGTGCTGGATGGATAAACCTTCATAAATAAAAATTAATATTTTTGTCTTTGATACTTGATATGATTAAAAATATTAATACATTTTCTGCCTTCTTATAAAATAGAATTACACTATGATTCCGCCCATGCACATAAATTCTCTTTTAGAACAGTTAATTAAGGTCACTCATATTCTCTATATGTATCCCAAAAATCTTTATACTTTTTAAAAAATTTTATGTATGATAGTAAAAATATCTGCATCACTTGCATAATATGTCTAAACACTTTTGTAACAAACTGAAGTTCCATTGAAGTTCAAACATGAAGCATCTGTATCTTTAAAATAAAGGTGTGAATGTTATTATCACCCTTTTCTTCTTTATATTAAAAAAGGTTCTTTTGTTTTTTTGGTTGAGCAAACGGATTTGATGCTCCTTATATTACGACATATTCTCACAAAACCACACATGTATTCTAAATTAGAACAATTAAAAAATGATGTACATATCACATCCATTGGCAGCCAGCAAATAGCAGACCTGTAGCACAGTTGACATTATGTTGTTTTATATTAGCAATTTTCAATAGGTGGACAATACCAAACATACCTCCATAACAAACTTCATCAAAATAATTAGTATACAATTTAGAAAGGACAATCAGAATTGTACCTCTCAACGAACTGTAATAAAATAATATGCATAGTATCTGATTGGCCTTTTTCTTTCCTTCCAGAAATGAAATGTATAATAATAATAAATAAAACAATCTTTTCAACGAAAATATTCTCAATCAATAAACAAAACTGTTCCTGTTTCATTGAGAAAAAATTAAACAAATAAAAGCAATTTTTCAGCTTTCTTGTATCTTTAAACACAAATATGCACAAGAGCAGTCCTAAAACCAAAAATCCATAATCAAACAAAATTGGCAAACCAAAAGAACATCCAATTAAAACATATGTATTCTCCAGCCACAATCCCAGTTGGACTCTTGTACCTGTACAAACACTACTAGCCGTGTCCTCTTTGCTGGCATGACCGGTACATGTTGCCGTACCAGTAGATTCTATTACTTCTGAAGGTGGCCATCACCAAGCAGCCCCTGGTTTTTGATAGTTCAATTAAAGTATGTGTTTTGGTTATATCCTTAGATGGTGAAAGGTGGTCCTATAATATGGTACCAACTCAACAAAAGACGTGGCTTTAACTCCTCTAAATACACAAGAACTTGCCTTTCGAGGAAAGTTCACAAGAAAAGATACGAAAAGGACACTTTCAACCCTACATTTCCACCGAATTAGGTCTGCCTCCCACCAGTCACATCAGCTCCTTATCAGATCAGATAAAAAGTGTAAGAGTTAGGCAGCTTTTCTATTGAACATATATATTTTTTTTTCTTTAGGGTTTTTGCAATGAATATAGCAGATGGCACGAACCCAACACCATACCAGACATTCACTACATACTGGTATCATACTACCATACACTGTGTTGAAACATCCAAATCCTCCATTGGCATAGATATATGAAACATATCTTTGTCAGAAACAGTGCACATGCTTAAATTTCATCCACTTAGTTGCATTCTCTAGTAAGCATTCTCCAGGAAATTTATCAAAAAATTAAAATAAAATAGAAGTACTTCTTCTGAGTCCAGTAAGATCATTGAAGCAAGTCTTCACGGGTTGGTATGACAGGTAAGAGAAAATTTCCAAACAGAGAATCAAAACTTCTATAGTTACCGAGACACGCCTCTTGCTGAGCTTGGATAACAGCAAACTTCTTTGCTTCTTTAATTTTTAAATCCACAGAAGGCATTCCTGCCACCTGCACAAACACCCAATTTAAATCTTGCTTCTGGTTTTAACAAGTTGCTACTTTTGGCCCTCGAGTTCAAATTGAGGGGAACATGAGATTTATACCTTGAGAATAAACAAATATCGAAGCTTAATTGATATGTAATGCAAAATTGATGGTATGTGGAGGTAATATTGGGTTAATCAGAGATTAAACAGAAGCAAACTATTGCTTTGTCTGGCAAGGGGCTAAGAAAAAAATACAAGAATTTCCTATCTTGTTACAGATACAGATCAGAATACGATAATATCAACATCCGTCACAGAATTCAGATTACCCAATAAAGAGGCAAATGAAAATTGGACAAAATTAACCGGCTGCCCCAGCAATAGGTATGAATCCCAGAAGATTAGAACAGCAGCAACTGCTCTTAACAACATAATGCAACAATTGTTGTGTTTTACAGCATAAGCAAATGCTACTAGTTCGAACAGTATAAGAGGAGGGATCCAATACCCAGTGTTTTTGGTGCTCCACCATGAGCACAACTATTTTTTTCACTAGTAATTTAAAATTTAAATTCCAAACAAGAAATGTTAACCATTAATCTTGTTCTATTTCTAATGAATTGACATCAAAACTCAGAAAATTTTAAATTCTATTGCATGAATCAAGAAGCTGAACAGTTAAGGGTTCAATATAATTCATTTGTAAAATTAATTTTTATTCCTTTGATCCTTCAGAAGCAACTCGAAATTTTATTTTAAGTGAATTCATTGCATTAGTTGCTTCACATCTATAGTTTGAGATTTGAATGTTGAATAATTTATGAAAAAAAGTTGTGGTCATGAGCACCAAAAACATGGGCATTTCATTCCGGTTCTTATATAACTCATTTTTGAAGAGCCTTACATTACTAGAAATTATTGAATAGAGCATTGAACTAAAAATTGACAGCCATTCTAGCTGTCAAGGGCATTTAGGCCCTTCACTCACAACCTATGTTATATAATATTTAATTATCCTGACATCTACTTCCAACATGCTACCAAAACCAACCTAAAATTTTGGGTGGAGCTATACCTTCTTTATCTCCTTGCCAACAGGGGATGAAACTTGATTGCAAAATAGAGGGATAGTTAATGCCAACAAATAGAGAAACTAAACCCTAATGTTTGCATAAAAAATTGAAGGATGAGTGAATGGTTGGTGATTAATTTTATTACCGTGCAGTCGGGCAATATTGTAATCAGTGTCATGTAATAATTAAAGACTAAAATATGCAATTGAGCAACTGTGATAACATACCAAGGCATTTACAGTAGTCGCTTCCTTATCAGATGCACCTCTTGAAGAACCATCCCTGCGAAAATAAGAAGATAAAAGCGCTCAATATAGACGCCAAACGGGTAGCAATAATCAACAGTAAATTCAAATTAGTTGGAACGAAAGAAATATACTGATCACATCCAGGTGAAGTGTGTTGGTTAAAAACAGGAACTGACAATCATAGTTTTGAATGAATTGAAAACAGATGCACTAGTTTGAATTGAACAGAAGTACCTCCTTGGCGCGAGTTTCCTCTTCTTCGGCGCCGATTCCGTGGATTCCATAGCGAAGGGGGGGTGGTACAGTGGTACTGGCCTACTTCGGGGGAGGATAATCACCGACCTGCTTTCTCAGAAAATAAAATAAAAAAGAGGAGACTTGCACAGAGAATTATAGGGCCCATTAATCGTCACTATTATTATGGGCCAAGAAATGACGAGAGATTGGCCCGTTATTTGAAGCTAAAGAGGGCCTAGTGCCGTTTATTTTCAGAGGGAGGTAAGGAGGGCCTAGTGCCCAGTAAGTGGAGTGCGTATCCTCTGAGATATCTCAATTTTTACTTTGAGATTCGTGCAAAACTATTTAAACGGTTAAGATTTTCCTAAACTCACGCAAAGTTTCAACTATTTGGGTTCGAATGATGTATAAAAATTTAATTATAACTTAAATTATTCTTTCTTTGGTCATAGTTTCAGTTGATTGGAAATAAACTTAACGCGGAATAATATAATTTAAATAATGTTATAATAAAGAAAAAAAAGTTGCATTCTAATTAAAATATCGGTACATATTTTATAAATAAATTTACAATCAAACTGAAATTAAAAATAGCAAAACATAATTTAAAATTATCACTTCACGTAGAGGTTCAAAGATGCTAGCTTAGAACAAGGCTCAAGTTTCAGTTTAAATCATATACTACATGTTCCACTTTTATTATTTATTTAAAAAACGATTCAAATGTGCCGAATAGAGATGTTCAAACGGTTCGGTATGTTTAATTTTCAAGCGAATCGAAAAATTCGGTTTAAATGAATCAGTATGGAGTTTAAATGGATTGACTTTTGGATTTAAATTTGAATTTTTAAATTATTTTGATTTAAATATATCGGTTTGATTTAGACTCAAAACTGATTAAATCGGACTGACCGAATTATAATGATTCAAATATGATTTATATCTAGTTTGGTTCAATTATGGTTTTCTTTCTTTCAGTTTAGTTTCAATATTTTAGAGTATCCAAGTATTTTGTATGAAATTGAACAACGTGCATAATGTTATCTTAATATTTATTTTTATGAAATTACGAAACGTACTGATGTATGTATTAAGTTTTGACTTTTTAAAATTTAATTTCTCTTATTCGATTCAACAAAACAAATCGAAATTTAATTCGGTTTAAATTGTTGGGTTGATTTTGTTGGATTTATAAAATCCCGAAAAATATTTGGTTTTGACTGTTTACTTTGTTTCGACCAAATTGACCGTTTGAACACTCCAACTGCCAAATTAAGCCAAAAATAGTTAATTAATGCCTCTTTATTATATTATATTGACTGGGCCGAATGACCCTGTGTTATTTTCTCCTACAGTTTTTAATGCTGTGATTAGTAAAGATTAACTTAAAAATGTTGTACTAAATTGGCCTCTCCTATCTAACATTTTTTAATAAATGTTTTTTTTTTAAAAGTATAGTTTTTTAGAATGGAACTACATAGTATGTCAAATGACAACAAAATCGATTAAAAATATTATGTCTAAAATGTGTAACTTTATTTTGCATTTGTCTAAAAATATTAAAAAATTTGCATTTGACAATTTAATTGAATTTAAACTTTTTATTTCACGATTTAGTCTTTAATCAAACTTTTATCTCAAACCTTTAGCATTGTTTATCTCAAACCTTTCACGAGACATCTGAATTATGGAGATCAAATATGAATGAGGATCAATCATATAAAATTTTTATGCTCCAAATAGGAGTCCATTTTATAGTATTCGTAACATTTTAATATAAACTATACATAAAATCACATATACATACATAAATATTGAAAATAAATGAGAATTAATTTACTCACATTTTACCTTACTATCTCTGCCCCTGCTTATAACTCTATTATTATTTTTTCAAACAATTTATTATCAACATTGTTAGTTCGTTAATTGCCATCGTCGCTATTAAATACTTCAACCAAACAACACTAATTTTTGATTGGTTAATCGTCTTTCTAACTAATTAACAATTTGAACATCTTCTCTCTCTTCCCCAACACTCTCGGTAGAGTGGAAAAAACGTGTTGTGCCGTACCATGATTAAAATGTGGAAGGGTAGTCACGGCACGTGAACGGTCATGACATGCATCGCGTGCAAACGTAACTAGTCACGTTTCTTACATTTAAGTATCTTTCATAATTCAGATTAATTTATTCAAAATTTACTATTTGATCAAGACTTAACGGTTCTAATTACGTATGACTTGCGTGACCACGTTTAGTGACAAGATTTTTAGCTTGACATACCGTATCAAATTTTCAAAAGATAATCATAGCTCGCAAATAGTTATGGCACGGACAAATTTACCACAAACTTTGAACAGCAATCGGACGAACTGAACCAATTATCCCTTTTCTAACATTATTTCATAAAAGATACTCTGGCAACTACTTTAGAAAAAAAAAAGGTTCATTGTACTATATATATATATTTCATCTTTTGGCACATCTTTTGGCAAGTTGTGAAAGTACATGATTTTTTTTAATTATAAACCAATTACATGTTGTGAGGTAAATCTAGGATCTAGAACAGGGCTGAGCAGCCCTTTTGTTTTCAAACATCACTACATTGGTTCGTAACTAAAATAGTCCCAGTGCCTATGTCACGAGAAATTCGTTCCTATTCAGCACTATTTTATGATTTATCCCCTTGAAAAACATAAGCATTTACTAAAAGCCCTTCTACCCGCTTATGCGTAACTGACATCGTGACACATGTAGAGCCATTAACTTTGGATCGTGTTGACCAAATCAAGATTGTGAAACCGACACTGTTCCTCTCCAGTAGATTTCTCCAATTCGCTATCCAGTTCCAGTCGATCTATATAATCTATTTCAGATCAGACGGTTAATAGAAAGAGTAGATGTTCCATTGCACCATATTCAAACTGTTCGATCCGAAATGAACGTTCCAGATTTTCCTGATTGATAGAAGAGAGAGAGAGAGAGAAAAAATGCACCACACAAGCCTCACGTATCTCGGAGAATGAGAGAGAGAGGTCAGAGGTACAAACAAGATGGAGACTGAGCGAAGAAGGGATCACTGATCAGATAACCTTGACCTTTTTGTCTTTCCCTTGACACTTTAACCGCCTCGAGAGAGAAAGAAGTAAAAAGCCGAGCATTCATTTTTGTATGAAAAAAAACAGAGCATTTATTGAAAGAGCGTGATAAAAGAAAGCACTAGCAAGATTGTCAGTTTGCTAAGAGATAGAGATAGAGATAGAAATAGCAAAGCGCAACCACCCGAAACCCCTCCTCAAAACCTCCATCTTTTCGGTGCAAGAGTTTGTATATCTTTTCTTTGGCTCGTTTCTCTCGTTTTATTTCCACATAAAACCAAAACCAAATCAGTGTGTAGAAAGATACAAGTTTTGTTTTGTTCACAATAGAAAGATACAACCACCTGTGTGCATCCCTCTTGAAACAGAGTGGAAGGGTCTCTGTTACTGTTAGTCACTTCATGCGCCTTCTTCTCTTGTCGTTTTATTGTGGGATTTTAGAGAAAAAGAGGAATCATTGGAGACAAACCCATGCAATTCACATGTGGTACATTCTTTGAGTGGGCACATGTCATTTCTCCTTTCCAACTTTGATTTCTCTCCAAATTGTCGACCTGTTTAATCACATTTGAATCGGCGACAATTAAGTATATGCATGCCGCTTCTAATTCTCCTCTAAAAGTCTCTGTTTTTGATGATCCCCAAAGGTTTTCCACTTATGAAAATTGGCTCAGATTCCCGAGTTTACTTTTAATCCCACTTTCGCGTTGCTTTTGATGCCACTTCCTCTGTTCTCACATTCTCATATAATGTTTTAAACTTGGTTTATTTTTCTTTCAGAGGTACTTTCATAGAGATCTAGAAATGGGGAAAACTATGAGGTGGCTGAAGAGGATTCTAGGTGGTAAAGGAGAGAACAAGGATCAGAGTGTGAAATCAAATAACAATGGTGAGGTTAAGGATAAAAAAAGATGGAGCTTTGCTAAACCTAGGAGCTCTGTTTCTGTGTGTCACTGTGAAGAAACCAAGAAACCTTGCATGGATTTGGAGAAGGTTACACTAAGCCATATCGATATTCAAATTGAGGCTGTTATCAAGATTCAAAAAGCTTTCAAGGGTCATTTGGTAAGACTTTTCTTTTTAGTTTTAGTGAAAGAGCTAAATTTTTTTTTTATAATTGAGGGGATTTTAGATTTTTGTAGCTTTTTTTTTAATTACCTTTGTTTTTTAATCAAAACCTCTTTTTGTTTTTTTTTTTTAAAGCAGAAAGCATATATATCTTCCTTAATTTTTTTAATTCCTCTGTGTGTTTCAGTCTCTCAGTTTAGGATTGATCTTGGGATCATATAACATGTGATATTTTTTTTTTATGATGTCATAATTAATTAATGGGTTCATATCTAAACTTTTGAATACTAACAGTAATAGTAATAGTAATAGTTTATCTATTGTTTAGCATTAAATTTAGGCCATTGAATTTTTAATTTCCGTCCTTTTCCAACGTGAAGTCTTTGTCATTCCTTCGTCATGATACTGCATGTTCTTCAATTTGACTTCTCTGTCTTCAAGTAAAACTTAAATGCGCTTGTTTTGTCTGTGGTTTTAGGCATTTGCATTTCTAATTAATGAGCTACAGTATTGGACCATATAACCATAATTAATGTAGATTAATTTCTTAGTTCCTTGTATGAAATAAGTTGGTAAATAGTTTTCATAGCTAGAAATAATTAATGACATTATTTATCAATGCAAGGTTCACAAATTTTAAATTTTACTCATTGATCTTAATTTGTTTTAAAAATTCAACCGCAGGCACGAAAAGCACTTCGCGCTCTCAAATCGCTCGTGAAATTGCAAGCTATTGTTAGAGGCTATCTTGTAAGGAAGCGAATGGCAAAAACTATTCACCGGCTCCAATCTCTTATCCGAGCACAAACCGTTATGACTGGCTTGAGGCATCACAGCCGAGAAAGCCGAAACAAGAATACCGGCCTCTCTGTATGCTCACAGAAATCCTTTGTAATAATCTTCCCTACTGCTAAGTTTCTATTTTTTTTTTTGGAATATATTATGTGATATGAGCAAGTTTTTGAGAAGTGTAGGGAGCACTTACAACATATGTTTTATTGTACTTACATTTCCTGTTATAGCAATGCAAATCTTCCATGGCACATGCACTGGTTTAAGAAGAGAATCACATTGTAATTAAGAACTTAAAAAAAAAATCTAACAAAAACCTTGCAATGCATTTTTTTTAACCACATAATATAAGTTTCTTTTCTTTTTTAAACCTCTTTTAGTTGACTCTAATAATTTGGTTTGAACCATGAGCTTAACTACAATCACTAAAACTCCTGGAACAAAATTTACATGTAATTCTGATAATTCTATTTATAATGAGTATTTAATATGCATTTATAGGAAAGAGCTAGCTGTGGTGCCAAAATTTTGCTACCGGGTCAGAACCAGCGCCAATTCACAAGCCTTGACAGCTCCAAAAGCGGGTTCGACATGAGCCCAAAGATCATAGAAATGGACACATGCCAACTAAGGTCTCGTTCCTCTAGGCTAAGCACGACCGAACCGGCGATACACATGTTCTCACCTCTTCATTGCAAGACTCCTTTTCGCCTCTCCGTGTCCAACTCGCGGCGTCTATCACAAGACTATGGTTATTACAGTTCCAAGACCGCTATGAATACCCCTCGTTGTACCGGTTTAGGTATCGATTCTCCTGTTACACCAGCAAAAGGTGTACATGTAAACGACGACATCATGAAACGGCTATTGATGCATCATGGGCAACCAAGCTACATGGCAGATACACACTCATCGGTTTCTAAAATTAGAATTCGGTCACAGAGTGTGCCGAGGCAGAGGGCTAATGACACCCCGAGGAGACGACGGGTCTCGTTGGATCCAGTGGGGCCAAAGGAGGGTGCTTTTGTTGGAGATGCCAATCATAGATCAAGTTCACAAACAAAGGATAGAGTAGAGAAGTTTGGAACAATGGAGGACTACTTGGACAGAATGTGGTGATGTCAAGAATATCTTGGTTTGTTCTTTTTGCTTACAAGACCTCAGAAAACACAAAAAATTTGCACCCTGCATTTCTTTTCTAGGGTCAATTTTGTAAAGGGTGAACCAAGTTTAAAAACTAGTCAAGTCGTAGGCTGTCTTTAATTGCATGGAAACCGTAATAGTAGGACTATATCAAGATCCATGTGATTGTATAACTGCTATATTAATTTACTTAATATATAGCATTTTACTATGAAATATAGCTATAGTACCATCTATACAGAGAATTTCCTGGATGTGACTTTGTTGGATGCATGGCATATTGGCATGTGCTTGGAATTAAAGAAGCTAGCTTCACAAAAGAGTCTGTGTTGACATGATTGAAAAGTTATTTTTTTTAAATATTCAATAACCAACATGTAGATTCACTCTTTTATTATTGCTGACGCAATCTGGATCCAAAAGTTTACTCAAATATAACTCTTTAATTTGTTGGTCAACATACTATAGTAAATGAATATCACCTCGCTGAATTAATTTCGAGTATAAGATCAAATATGAGGCATCCTACATATTTTAAAGAAGCTAGCTTCAAAAGAAGAATTTTTTTTATAAACTATAAATAGAAAAATCAAATATAGAATTTCAGCATTAGTGCTTTGATATTTAAAAAATTATAAAACGAGTTGTCAACTCGTTCTGGAACTTAGAGAACGAGTTGGCAATTTATTCTTAATTTTTTTCATTTTTTTTTATTGAAAAAAATTATTTTTTTAGTGGGGAACGAGTTGCCAATTCGTTCTCCAATATTATATAATTTTTCTATATTTTTCTATTTTTTATTTTTTCTATTATTTTTGTTTTTTTAGAGTTTGTTTATAAATTATAAAATATGAAAAACAAAAATATAAAATGTGAAACGCACAATTAATACAAAATTATTATAAATTGCCTTTAGTAACTTGATATTTCTATACAAAAATACATATTTCTAGCTATTTATTATTGATTATTTGATTAAGCTATGAGTATTTTCTCTCAAAAAAATATTAATTATCTGATTTAGAAAGAAAACAGAGATAAATTGAGAATATATGTCAATTAATTAGGTGTTATGTCTTGCGTTGTTTCACATATTTACTTAATTATTTATTTAACTTATATATATTTTATATAATCAGATAATTAAAATATTTTATATTACTCATATGAGTAGTAGTTTTAGCTTAATAATTATTATCACTTTAATGGATTTACTAACTAAAATGAAAGAATAAAATCTAAAATTTTCAAAATGAATATTAAAAATATTTAGTCGGTAGAAAGAATCAAAAAAATTATTTACACAATGAAAATATACTCAATGTTTTTTTAAATCGCATAATTAATAATTTTTTGAGGGAAAATGATCTTAGCTTAATCAAATAATTAATATTGAATAGTTAGAAATATGTTTTTTTTGTATAGAAATATCAAAGTTAGTAAAAGTAATTTATAGTAATTTTGCATTAATTGAGTGTCTCACATTTTATATTTTTCGTTTTTCACATTTTATAATTTATAAGCAAAACTTAAAAAAATTATATAATATTGTAGAACGAATTGACAACTTGTCTCCACTAAAAACCAATTTTTCGGTAAAAAAATGAAAAAAATTAAGAACGAGTTGCTAACTCGTTCTCTTAGTTCCAGAACGAGTTGGTAACTCGTTCTTTATGATTTTTGTAAATATTAAACCACTCATGCTAGAATTCTATATTTTATGTTTTTTATTTATGGTTTATAAAAATAATTCTCAAAAAAATTTGTGTTGACATGATTGAAAAGTTGTTTTTTATAATAATTCAATATGCTACATGTAGTCTATGTAGATGTAGATTCACTCTTTTATTGCTGCTGACGCAATCTGGATCCAAAAGTTTATTCAAATCTCTATTTAATTTGTTGGTCAACAAACTATGTAGTAAAATAGTAAATGAACATCAGCTCGCTGAGTTAATTTCTAGGGTTGTGCCTACGGGCTTTAAAATATATATATAAATATATATATATATATATATATATATATATATATATATATATATATATATATATATATATAGGACGTGGCTACGGTGCTACGCGTAGCATAGAGACTTCTGTGCAACAGTTCAAAATTTGAATTTTCAAAATTTTAACGGTCGATCCAAACCGTTAGATGTGTTCTCCATGTTGAAATGTGCTTGGAGACCAAATTTTACATTTTTTGAAATTTTTTTACTATTTATTAAGCCACTTTGAAAACTGCTGATTCAACGGTGGCTTAACCAACAGTGAAACCGTTAGATTAGCGATTTTCAAAGTGGCTTAATAAATAGTAAAAAGAATCCAAAAAATATAAAATTTGGTCTCCAAGCACATTTCAATATGTAGAACACATCTAACAGCTTGGATCGACTGTTAGGAATTTGAAAATTCAAATTTTGAGCCGTTGCACGGAGGTCCTCTATGCTACGCGTAGCATATTAGCAATTTCCTGTGTGTGTGTGTGTGTGTGTGTGTAGAGGTTGGCTAATATCAAATCAGTTGTTCCTGAGGTCTCGTACAATCAAGTCGTTTTTCAATTTTCGAAGTCCAAAATATCGATCCAAACCGTTAGATGTGTTCTCTATATTAAAATGTGATTGGAGACCAAATTTTATATTTTTTGAATTTTTTTTACTATTTATTAAGCCACCTTGAAAATCGCTGATCCAACGGTGGCTTCTAGTTTTACTGTTTGGTTAAGCCACCGTTGGATCAACGATTTGTAAAGTGGCTTAATAAATAGTAAAAAAATTCCAAAAAATGTAAAATTTGGTCTCCAAACACATTTAAATATAGAGAACGCATCTAACTATTTGGGTCGACGTTTTGCACTTCGAAAATTGAAAAATGACTTGGTTGCACGGGACCTCAGGAACAACTAATTTGATATTAGCCAACCTCTCTCTCTCTCTCTATATATATATATATATACAGAGAGAGAGAGAGGGGTTCGCTAATATCAAATCAGGTATTCCTTAGGTCCCGTGCATTGAAGTCGTTTTTTAATTTTTGAAGTCCAAAAAGTCCGTCCAAATCGTTAGATGTGATCTCTATATGAAAATATTTTTGGAGACCAAATTTTACATTTTTTGGAATTTTTTTTACTATTTATAAAGCTACTTTGAAAATCGGTGATCCAACGGTGGCTTAACTAAACAGTAAAGCTATAAGCCACCGTTGGATGAGCGATTTTCAAAGTGCCTTAATAAATAGTAAAAAAATTCCAAAAAATATAAAATTTGTACTCGAAGCGCATTTTAATATAGAAATCACATATAATGGTTTGGATCGAGTTTTTGAACTTTGAAAATTGAAAAACGACTTGGTTGCACGGGACCCCATGAACAACTAATTTGATATTAGCCAACCCCTTCCTTTCTCTCTCTCTCTCTCTGTATGTATATATAGTGGAACTAGGGTGCTCCTAGGAGTACCAAGCTTCTTTGTACTCTTAACTCTAAAATCTACCGTATTAACTTCGAACGATGAATCCAAACCGTTGAAATCCTTCTATTTTACGAGAGATGCGACTCCATGTGAAAATTTTAAAATTTCGAATTAATTTAGTATAAAGTCAAGTGGTCAAAATTAGAAAGTTTCCAAATTAATTTTAATGCATTCATTTTTTGGAAGCCTTTTGACCCCTTGATTTTATACTAAATTAATCCGAAACTTTAAAATTTTCACATGTAGACGCATCACTCGTAAGGTGCAAGAATTTTAACGGTTTGGATTCGTTGTTCGAAGTTAATCCGATAGATTTTAGAGTTAAGAGTACAAAAGGACTTGGTACTCCTAGGAGCATCTTAGTTCTACTTATGGGTGTATATATATATGTAATTGGGCTATGGTGCTATACATATATAGTGGTGCTATGCGTTTTTAAACCGTCAGATGGACTTTGAGATACGTGCAATAAGTCACTAAATTGAGATTTAACATTTAATGGAGACAAACGGGGATGGAAATTTCCATTAGGAATATGATTTGGTTCAAATCGCTTTGGACCAGACATCGTCTAAAGTCTCTAAAAATCGTACGATCAAAGTCCGAACAGTCGATCCAAACTGCTCAACATGATTTCCATTATCGATGATTGGACACCCTTTTTCTCGCCACTACCCTAGCATGAATTTCAACTATTGCTGTGCTGATTCAATTAAAACTCTACAAGTTTATTAAGTTTGTTTGAATTTCAAATTTTGACACGAAATCAGTGAAATTTCCAAATTTAGTGAACATATACCTTATATATATATATATATATATAGGTATCCTACATTTTTTTTGTAGGCATGCTTTATTTAGCAAAGCTAACCTAACTTAAATTTGTTGTGTTTCTTTTTCTAAGTTTCTAAGAATAATGTCTAGCGGAATTAACGCTGAAGTATAATTTGACGGTTTAGTTGATGTTTGATTGTCATTAAATATGTCGGTGTTTTTAATTTTTTTTTTAATATCAGGGACCTAAATACCTTTTAGTCGATTTAATCAAAAGTTTAAACGCGTTCTTTAAAGTTTTTTTTTTTCTAAGTTCGATTTGGAATTTACGTTTTGTAATGACTAATGAGCATCATTTTACCTATTTTTTTATTTGTAATAAAATCCTACCTACATATTTGTTTCATATTTTACAAAAACCTGTTAATTAGTTGCTACTTGTAACTTGCAAGGAATCCAAATGCCCAAAAAAAAGACAAGAAACTTAGAAAGACGCTCTGTTATAAAAAAAATGATGATATTTTTATTTCAGTTAGGTCCTTTTCTCTTATAAGCTATTTTCTACAAGGACAAAAGTTAATAAAAATCAGCAAAAAAAACCCTGAAAATTAACTGATGTCACAGTTTGATCCACTGAGAACCGTCGATGAAAGTCATTGAGATAAATGGCTTTGCTTCCTCATCGGTGAGCTCCCGGGACCACGACACTCGTCCGGCATAGTTCGACCCTGGCCCGCTGCATTTGTATTGTCCGTAAAACACCGTCCTGTGATTATTTCAAGCATGTAAATACAAAATTATTTCTTCATAAAGGCCTATTCTGCCAGATCACTGTTCGCGTAGGAAAATAAAATTCAACTGAATTTTTAAATTTTTTTTTTCACATGAACAATACTTTTCAGTTCAATTTCTATACACGTACCGAAGTCCTTGTGTACGCCGAACAAGCCCTAAAATATTTAGCTTGATATAAAATCGCTAATAGATGTGAAAGGGATTGAATTTTTCAAATCAAGAAATGGGTACTTTTCTGTTCTCACCGTACCAGTCAGAAAATGACTCTGAATTCTGAAATAAGGTATGGCTGTTTTATTTATTTTGCTTTGCATCTATGTTGACCGGTGCATTGGTGAAATGGTGAAGTTTACACAAATTACATTAACAAATTCACGGTAAGATGCAAGACATGGACTCTATAAACAGAGCTTGGGAAAATGAGAAGCAGAGAATGACTCTGACATTTAAAAAAAATAAGTTCTGAAGTTTGAATATTTTATTTTGAAAGTTGAATCATTCATAATTTCCAAATTTTGAATTCACACTTGCCCGAGAAAAACTCATGATACTACATGAATGGTATGAATGCAAATCACGTGTGACATGACAAGCTACATATCATAGCCTTATGATGCCTACTAGAAATCATAGCCACCTTAGTAAATGCATCTATGTTTACTTTCATGTACTTTCAACTCATCTAAGTTTTGGCCTCACCTATTTCTTATAGCGGCCTGTATGTTCATCACTTCTTGTTTTATATTATGATATGATATATGATATGATGAGATGCATCAAAAGTTAAAAACTCAACTTGTTTCACAGTAATAGCAGCAGGTGCTAAATTTAGGGAAATATAATTACTATCTAAAGATGCTATATATAATATATTACATTTAAATAATCTGAAAGTAGTTTGTTCGTCCATCAAACTGAAAACTGCTTAGTTTTTGAAATTGAAATTGTCACTAGACTACAAATAAAATATCAAATTGTACTAAATTTAATATGCAATCTATCTAAATTAAAAAAAAAACAAGCACCCATAATGTGAAAAATTTCACATTTTGGCTTTTCAATTTTAATGAGTTTTGACATCATTATCAGATAAATTTATTGTGGATATGGCTTGTCACTTTTTTTTTTCCTGTGTTCAATTTAGTAAAATATTACACTTATATCCTGCGTTTTTTGTTGTTTGTAACATAAAAAAACCAATCTCTTTTGAGTATACAATCCCTTGGATTATTTATTGGAAAGATATCACCTGCCCTTGGGGCAGGATTTTTCTACCTCAGTGCGACTGATATATGAGTTCAGACAGATTTATACATTTAAATATTAATTTTTAGTTTTGCGGACCCACATATCAGTAACTCAGAGTCATGAAAATCCTGCCCCTAGAGCAGAGGATTCAGTTCCTTATTTATTACCTACCGAATGGTTATGAGTTCATGATTAATTTTGGGAAATAGCCATTTTTATTTTATTGGTTTCCTATTACAGCCTGTTTTTTGTGGAATTTTAATAACATTCTCTGGCTGACTCTGACCAACAAGTAATACTGAGTTTCTCATATATCCATCATTAAACGGTGGAACTATGGTTACACAAAATCTTTAATGGGATGTTATAACACATAAATCTGAGAGCAAATTTTGTGAGTTTTTTTTAACCTTTTTAGATATATAATACAAACGTGGCTACTTGGATGTTAGATTTTTATTATGCCTGTAGGAAATGACAGAAAAAAAAAGAGATGATAATTCAATTCTTTTCAGATTATAAACAAAATGCCAGTGACATGATTGAATTTTACCCCAAAAAATCACAACTCTGCATTGCTTCTGATTTATTAAAGAAATTACTTGTATTTCATAATTGCAATTTTCAATTACATATTTTTTTGTAGAAGTTATGACATGACTTCAACGAATAATAGAAAATTGGGAATTAGGTTTCTTTGGTGATTACTTACTAAAGAATTTAATTTCACAGAAAAAAGATTATTAGGAGGGGAGACATGATTACATGAATCATGATGGTATTAAACAAATTCCAAGAAAATTGTATGAAATGACACTGGGTACTTAAGAGGTCCAATTTGGAACAATTTTTTAGATGGGCCCCTAGCAATTTCTTTGGACAAAAACCTTAAATTCAGGAAGCTTTGTATCTCATTGGATTTCGGCCCAATTTTGTTTCAGTTAAAAATATAAATCAATCCGATTTACATTACCAAATTATTTTGGCAGTTTAAAATTTCAAATATACAAGATTTTCCTAAATCAAGGCAGACAAAGAAAAAAGTATTTTAATTCCCACAGAACAAGCAATTTTTATATATTTTTGGATGTCAATGTAAAAGGAGAATATTTGATATACTGTTTTAAATTTTCAGCAGTTTACCATGCAATATTTGTTGGATCCGAATCTGTTGTGATTCTTTATCCATAAACAGTACCCTACAATCTCTGTTTTGTTCAAATTCAACTGTTGAATTGTTTTGAGATTCGTGCAAAGAAAAATCAGCTGTTTTGAGATACGTGCACAGGAATTATTGGACGACTGGATTTGGAAAAGCAGGGATTTTAGGAGTACTGTTCATCCTTTTAGGTTCGCAGCAAACGTGAATCCATATTTGTTAGGTGGAACAAATAAGGGAAGAAAAAAAAAGAAGATGAAGAGGGGACTCACATCTCACGGTTGGGATCGCCCCAGTTGTACCATCCACGCGGAATGATGATGTTGTCCATGTATGTGTACGCGAACACGACCCGCGAGAAGGTACCCCATGCCCGACCCAAATAAAGCGCACCCGATCCGGTAACTTTGCAATTTACAAAAGAGAACCCCGTGTCCTCTAACATACTCATCCTGTTTTGTGCTGTCAAGGCTCCGTAGTTTCGAGCTATTGCATGAACATGGCATCCCTACATTGCATAATCAACAAATTTTCTTTTATTTCTACACATACATCGCCTGTGCATAGATATACTTCTACTGTTATTTGAGGAATTGCAGTGAAAGATGTATGAGAAATTGAATTAATGAACAGTAACACAAGGCACTAAATTTTTAAAATTTATTGACGAATTTTGAGACTAGAAGCTCATTGAAGCCATTATTGGGCTTGATCTGGCCCAATTATCCCTACCCGACTCGCAATCTTTGATCTTCTGGGCTTCGTAAAGCCCAATAAATCTTAGCGATTATATGAGCGAGGCATTCCTCCCATTTATCTTTTCATTGTTATTTTCAGATTAACCCCGCTATTTACTGTTAATTGTCAATTTACAAAAAATAATAATCTCAAACTAGGGACTGACTATCAAATAAATTCGAACAAAATATGACTTAATTTAACTCGGTTATTTACTAAAATAGATTAGCTCAATTGGTACAGTAGGCAATCATAAAGATCAGGCTAAGCATTCTGAATTTTGGGTATTATTTGCGAATATCTCAAAGGTTAATTAGATGCTAATGCTTGCATGGTTTAATCTTGTTGAAAAATACAACAACACATGGAACTATGGAAGTTATAACTGGTTTTATTTCTTCTGTGTTTCTCGTTAAACAATGGTTTTGATGTGTTAAAAATAAATAGATAGACAATATTTATGTCAACTATAAGCATGTAAACAATTCGTTTGGAGGTCTTAGGATCGATCCTGACTAGCAGAATTATTTAGAAAGTGTGTGTGTGTCTAAGGACTTATGTCAAAAAAAAAAAAAAACAATTTGTTTGGATGAGAAGGTCGCTAATGCAGAATAGCCATAGTTCACTAACCAAGTTACCCAGGAGAGTAAGCTATTCCATGTTTTGGAGGGATTAGTAAAATAAGCAAGAATAGCTCACTAACTCAGGTTAGTATTGCCGATCCAGATGTAGAATAGAGAAAAAAATAGCTGCTTACCTGGGTTAGCATGCCATTTCCGTGTCATCCAAACATAAAATTGGGTAAAAAATCTGATCCTAATGCTAATGAAACGAGAGTGGGTCCGATGCCCATCAAACCTACCTTGGTTCGATGGGTGAAATGACCATTCGATTGCATCAAGAGCAGTGTCAAGTACATTAAAATCCGTGCAGAATTGTTTCAATTTCCGTATGCACTAATCTTAATGCTCATCGTATGGTGTTGGAGCTAATTGAACCTAAAAGGGCACCGGACCTACTCCTCTCTCAATGCTAATATGAGAATACATGTACCCAATTGCAAATTCTAGAAACGAAGGGATTAATTTGGAAAAACCAAAGAAAAATGAACTTATTTTAATTCAGGCATGAAATAGCGTCAAATTTCACGAGAAAGCAATCCAATTCAGACTCAGAGAGGCGGTGCATGCGCAACATCACAAGCCTTTATTTATTTGTTGGTTTCTTTATTTTGGAAGTAAATGCATTGCGTTCTGTGTGCATTGGGCATGTTGTGCAAGAACGCCGCTGTAAAATTGTATGCTTTTGATTTGGCTTTTTCATTTTTTTTTTCTGATTGTTTCAACATGTGCATTTTATCCCTATCATGAAAAAGTTGGTGTAATTTATATAATATCTGACGAGTAGAACTAGGGTGTTCTTAAGCTCACCAAGTCTTTTTTAAGCTTAACTAAAAAAAATATTATATTAGCTTCAAACGACACATATAAACCGTTGAATCAGATTTATTTCACGAGTGATGCATTTACATCTCAAATTTATAATTTTTTCAACTAATTTAATATAAAGTCAAGTGGTCAAAAAATAATGAAAAATGAACGTATTAAAATTAACTTATAAATTATTATTTTTGACCGCTTGACTTTATACTAAATTAGTTCAAAATTTTTAAAAATTGACGTGTAAACGTATCACATGACTCGTGAAATAGATCGGTTTCAACAGTTTAGATACGTCGTTTGAAGTCAATCCAATAATATTTTTAATTAAACTCACAAAGAGAATTGGCGAGCTTAAGAACACCTTAGTTCTACTCATATCTCATATCTGACCGACCATTTAGTTCATATTTGTAAATCAATTATGTACAGTTTTAACCCAATTTATTTAATTTAACTGTGACAAAATGATAACTGTATATATGATGGAGTGTTGGAAGCTCTAACAACCATAAACTTTTATTATTTATTTATTTTGTTTGTATGTTTATAGTTTGCAGTAACTATATAAATTAAAAAAGAAATTGGTTTTCCTTTTTGTTTGCAAGTGCTTGAATTGTTTAAAGAGGGAGATGGCACCAAATTGAATGGACAGTGTATAGGAAGGCACCTCTCGGCTACATGGCAATTACAAGCATGCTTTGTAGAGAAACGACAAGCAACTCTCTCTTTTGCTTACAAAACATTGCCATGCTCTCGGCCATAAAAATATTTGAAGGTACAGGGACGGATCTAAGACTTAGCCATCTGGTGGATCTAAAGGTGACTTAGCCATCTGGCGGATCTAAAGGCTTAGCCATTTTTATAATTTGAAATTTTTAATTATATGTATGGAAATTTAATTTAATTTTATCTATTCTAAACTTTTTATATAGTAGTAGTTGAAGTTTTATTTTGTGATTGAGAGGTCTTGAGTTCAAATTCCACTTATCACAATTTTACATTTTAATTTTCAGCCATCTCTATGAAAAATTTATAATTATGTCCCTGGTAAGCTGGTACGTGTACATAAATAAACTTTCATTTACCAAGTGGAGTAAATTAAAAAGGGAGTAAAAAAAATAAATTATTCTAATTTTAAAAATGTTGATGTTTGATACTAAATGGAAAGGTGACCCCACGTGGCTTAACAAAAGAAATAATTTTATTTTTATTTTGCTATGATAGTTTGAAATTTTTTTATAAAATTATGCTAATTATTTGAAAAAAAATGTAAAATTATGTTTCCCTCTTCAAATTAGAATATATTTTTGTTTCACTATAAAACTTCCCATAGTTTGTTTTCATACAATAATTAGATAAAGTGACATTGATTTGCAAAGATATAAGTACTCTCATGTATTTCTTTGAAATGGGAAGCAATTGAGATGAAAATGTTGGAAAAATTAAATACTTAAATCTAAAATTTAAATTATCTCACTCTACTCCTATTTGATAAGACCAGAATGCCTTAAAAATGTCAAATTAATTTTAGTTTCTGTAATTTACTTGCCAAAAGGATAAAATTTTAAACTAAAATCAGCTTGGTCCCCAAAACTTGTTAAAATGATAGGTTTATATTCTAAATAAGTAAAACATAGGGTGCATTATACAAAAAACAGAACTTACTATTAACACATAAATTATCTAATTGTATTTTCTCCTGGACACAAGCCCATGACTGAATGAGCCGTCATTTTTATTCATGTCCATCGAAACTTACATTTCGCCAACTCTGCCCATTAAAACGAAATTCTGTCAAAACTACCCAAACCGGCTACTTAATAGCCGGTTCCTAATAAAAATTAGGAACCGGCTATTAGATAGCCGGTCCCTTTTTTTTTTTTTTTTGGAAAAAGTTATAATTTTTTTAATTGAATAGAAAATATATAATTTAGAAAAATATATTTGAAATATATTTAGAAAAATATATTTGAAATATATTTAGAAAAATATAGCCGGTCGGTCCCTATATTTGAAATAATTTAGAAAAATATATTAGAAAAGTTATAAGTTATAACCGGTTTGAGTATCTTTTTTTCTTTGAAATTGGATAGAAAAATATATAATTCAGTTTATTAGAAGGACTAAAACAAAATGCTTATATGAGACTCGAGCATATACCTTTCAGTTTACTAGAGCATATACCTTTCAGTCCTTGAAATCGAACCAGAAGACAAAATACTTGTATGAGACTTCTCCTGTGGCAATTGCACTTGCTACTGGTGCATTTCTCAGTACTAAAAAGTATTTTTTAACATAAAAAAATTTAATTAAGACACTAAAAATCTTAAACTTAATTTTTGAGGCACTAAACGACGTTTTTTGGCGATTCTGATTTTTCCGGATACCCGGGGTTAATCCCCGGGTGACGGTCACCACCGTCTCCTCCTCTCCTTTCCGAATTGGGGTCATACGCGTAAATCCGACTTTCCTAGCAAAAGTTATGGCCGTTTAAAGTTAAAAAAAAAACGATGTTTCCGACCCTTGATTCATTTCATTTTTTTTTTAAGTTATGGCTGTTTTATTTTTTCTAATAACACACAATGAAATATTTTACTTTTTCTTACAGCCGCGAAAAACCTGATCTGAAAAATATTGATCCAGATTATTTGTTTCAGTCCTTCTAATAAACTAAATTATATATTTTTAAAACTTTAATAAAACTTTAATAAAAAAAATTATAACTTTTAAAAAAAAAAAAAAAAAATAGAAACCGACTATTTAATAGCCGGTTTCTAATTTTTATTAAAACCGGCTATTAAGCCGCCGGTTCTAATAAAAATTAGGAACCGGTTATTTAGTAGCCGGTTTGGACATTTTTGACAGAATTTTCGATTTATGGGCAGAATTGGCGAATTTTATGATTGTTTGGGCATGAATAAAAATGACGGCTGAATGAGCAATGATGAATATTCTCATTATATAGGTAGTTTATGTGTGGATCTATATTCCTTTTAAATTAAATGAAAAATATAAAAATTCTGACTCAAACATTCCAATTACCTGCTGCCAGAATGCATATATCTTCTTTTTCAGAACAATCCAAAAATACCGTACATACACGGGATCATTCATCTAGAGAGAGAATTTTTTTTTTTTTTAATGAGACACCAACAAGAGGCCGTGACCAACAGACTAGCTAAATTGTGTGTAATGCAACAAGCACACTGGCGTGCTCCTCTCAAGTCTTAATTAACAAAATCATTAATTAATTAAGGTTAGTTTTGTTTGATTTGTTCATGCATGCGCCTAATAATCTATCTATCTAGCTTGATTACAATTCAATCATTTATATTCAGGATTTTTTTGTCATTAGTTAAATTTAATTACCAAAAAACCCATAATAAATTATATAATTATTTTCTGAAACTAGAACATATATAACAAAGGCTGACCTCATATAGGGAGAGAGCATTGCCAAAGATGAAATCCACAGAGCCCTCAATGTAGCAATCCTTGTAGTAATGCCTCCCGATGTGGTCGTAAAGCGTGTCTTGCGCGCCCAAAAATTTGCACCCGACGAACGCTGCGTTGTCCCCCGATACTCTCAGCGCCACCGCTTGCTTCCCCACCGATCCCGGTTTCGGCACTGGTGTTGTGTTCTACCAAAAACAAAGGATCCGTTTATAAGATAATGCATGATTCAATAACAATTTAAATGCTAACAGAGTAGACAATTAAACAACTGTTGAATTTTATGGTACAATACAGAGATTGTCTAGAGACATGATGTTTATCATTGCTGAAAAGGAGACTTGTCAGTTTGCACAGTTTCAACCTCATTATTTAATTTATTTTGTTGTTATATTAATTCAGAACAAGAACAAAGGGCGGTGTTCTTAAATTGTAAGGTGGAGCATTACAGTTGCTCTCTGTTTCAGGCATGCATAAATTAAACCACCTTGAATGTTATGTTCCTTGCAATGAAATATGCTGAATTCACCGCAAATGTGGCCGAATTGAATGTACCGATCGGTTGGCCTCTCGACCCAAGTGTATCAGCCGTGTCACCCCACTGTACTACCGTCTTATCCGCCCCCGCTCCTTGTATGGTCACAAATGCTCTCATTGCCGATACGCTCACTTTCTCTCTGCACCACAAAATGAAAACCAAAATTCATATTACAAAAGAATTTGATATCTTATTGCATTATCCAAAACATCAATCAAGCAATCGAAATATTTCTTTTGACTTACGTATATGTTCCGGCATTGACCTTGATCACAACTCTAACTAGGTTAATCAATGGCAATGAATCAAGTGCTGCTTGAATTGAGGTGAAATCCCCGGAAGCCGGGTTCTTGTCGACTGTTATCGTGTAAGAAGGGAACAGTTTGTTCAGTGCTTGTTTGAAGATGCTATGATTGAGGCCACCGATAAACTGGACCCACTTCAGGAATCGTTTCTCTATCAATTGGGCCCGTGTAGAATTCTCTGGAAACGGGTTGATTGGTACATGCCGGCCCGGCCGGAGCCCCTTCGTGTGACACATAACTTGTGTTGTGGAGTTTATGATCACAAGGATTGTGCAGAGAAGTGTTATGGAGATCAATGATTGGTATCTGGCCATTGTTAGAAGATTAAGCTTATTAGAATAATTACAGATGCAAATTGCTTTGTGATGGAATGTTGGTGCTTTAGAGAGGAAGAGAGAAGGGGAGAGGTTTTAAGGAAGTTCACGGGTATTTCTACTGGATTTCACATTGGAGCTGGACTACAGAGATAATCGCAAGTAGTGTGCTAATGGAGCTGAGGATGTGGATCCGATAACTTCAGTGCCCGATATTGGTTCAGATGTAGTTATGACCCTATAGTCAGGGGCGGATTCAGGATTTTCATGGGGAGGGGGGAGGGCAAAAAAATATCAAATTAAATATAAATAACTAATCGGATTTAAATCTATTAACTAATTAGATATTTGATAAAAAAAAATAATACTTTAACTTATACTTTATAGAGGAGGGATCAAGTTACACCTTTTTTTTTTGACACATTTTGACACCTACTATTTTCAAAGTCCAAATAGTCGATCCAAACTGTTCAACATGATTGATATACTAAAATGTGCTTGGAGATCAAATTTTATATTTTTTTGAATTTTTTTTACTATTTATTAAGATGGTTACAAAATCGTTGTTTTCGGATTATTGAAAAACAACTATTTTGTAACCATCTTAATAAATAGTAAAAAAATTCAAAAAAAATGTAAAATTTGATCTTTAAGCACATTTTAGTATATCAATCATGTTGAACGGTTTAGATCGACTATTTGGATTTTGAAATCACAAAATTAACCTATAAAAAAAACAATGTCATGATGTGTAAAAAAAAAGATGTAATTGGATCCCTCCTCTACTTTATAATGCCCTAACTTGTAATTTATGATATTCTGATTTGTAATTATAATTACCAATCATAATTCAAAAAAAATATTTTAATTTTAACTATAAACTTAACCTGAATTACCAATTAAAAATCCAGAGGGGCAAAATAATTTTCAGGAGGACAAAGTCAGTCGGAACCGATAAATCTCTACTAAAACTCAAATCCAGGAGGGACGGCAGCCTCCCCGGTCTACATTGGGTCCGCCCGTGCTTGTAGCAATTTGTGATGAGAAAACTGGTATTCTGTGTAATAATGTAGTAACGCAGAAAGATTATTAAAGCCGAGTATAATATAAAATTTTAAGAATTTCCTCAATTAATTTCATATAAAAATAAAAAAATAATGTAAGGCGCTATTTTAATAATTCACACAATATCTATTTAAACTTTAAAGTAATTAATCACTTGATATAGAGGTGAAGCCAGACTTTCAAATTATAAAGCTCAAACATAAATAAAAATCAATCATATAAAATGTTCATGTTACTTATGGGAATTAATTTTAAGCATTCATTGTTTTTTTTATTCTAAACTACATATAAATCATGCATAAATCAATACAAAAAAATTGATATATTTAGCCTACACACTAACAATAAAATAAATTATTAAGCTGACTCTAAAAAATTACAACTCAACAGTATTTCTCTTTTCAAAAAATCGTTCGATTAACTTTCTTCTCTCTGAAACACACCCAAATGCGTAAATAATTTGAGTAAAGATTTTGTCCTCCGCCATTTGGTCATCTAAATATCCCCCTAACTAACTTATCCATAAAGTACAATGGGCACCACTAACTAATTGGGGGAAAATAATAATTACTTGGGGGGGACCACTTAAATTTGAAAAAAATTACAACTGGTGCGCACATGTATGAACACTTATACGCGCAAGTATTCCTATATAATATATCAAGTATTCACACCTAAGATATTAAATATTTAAACAAAAAATAAACATTTACTTTCTTTTCTACATAGTTACACACACATCTTTTACATATTTTTAGAAGTGAGTTTTTTTCTCTATTTAATCTAATCAATATTTTTAATGATCCGCAATGAATTTTGCAAATCTAAAACCACGAATATTTTCTACGTAATTTTATCTTTCAAATGAGATCCATGATGAAGTACTTTCGGGTTCTTCGTCGTTCAAGTACTCATACCTCGGCAATCAAATATTCATACCTCATCGAGCAAGTATTCATACCTTGTAGTGTGAATACTTTCAATCTTATAGTGTGAATTAGGGGTGCACAAAAAATTCGTAGTTCGTAAATCGATTCGAGTTTGATTCGGAAAAGTTCGAAAAAAATTCGATTCGAAATTAAATTCGATTCGAAATTATTCAAACCAGTTCGGTTCGAAATAATTTCGAACCAAATCCGAATCTGGACAGATTTGGTTCGTAAAGGTTCGCGAACCTGGACAGATTCGGTTCGTAAAGATTCGGTTAGCGAAATTATTCTTTTCGCTCCTCTCTTTCTCTCCTCTCCGTCTCTTCTTTCTCTCCTCTCTCCCCTCTATCTGTCTCTTCTTTTCTCTTCTTTTCTCTCCGTCTCTTCTTTCTCTCCTCTCTCTCTTCTTTTCTCTCCGTCTCTTCTTTCGCTCCTCTCTTTCTCTCCTCTCTTTCTCTTCTTTTCTCTTCGTCTCTTCTTTCGCTCCTCTCATTCTCTCCTCTCCGTCTCTTCTTTCGTGAACCTGGACAGATTCCTCCACTCCGACGATCTATCTCCGGCCACCTCTAACCTCCGCTCCTCCGCTCTGTCTCCTCCGTTCTCAGCCGGTTCGACGAACCAAATCGAACTAGTTCGAATTTAAACGAATCAAATTCGAACCTGGGCCTATAGTTCGAAACAAGGTCTTCGAAGCGAACCAGTTCGATTCGAAACTTAACGAACTCGAATTCGAACCTAGCTAGATTCGATTTGGTTTGGTTCGTTTGCAGCTCTAGTGTGAATACTTACATTATTTTAGTAAGATTAATTTTATTGATTTTGTTATGTATACTTTCAATGTTCTAGTATGAATATTTTATATGCTTTAGTATGAATACTTTGCAATTTGAATATTTTATAGTAATGATACTTTGAAAGTTATATTATGAATACTTAATATGTTTTAGTATGAATACTTTTTAAAGTTTATTCATTTGTGTATTATTTTGTAGGACATTAGACCTACTCTTTTATGAAATTATTTCCTGCACAGGCAAATTTGTTCTCTAAATAATTTGAAATAACAAAATGGCTATTTATTGAGTAAGTATTAATACTTGACAAGGTATGAATACTTGCTCGATGAGGTATGAATACTTGCATGCCGAGGTATGAGTACTTGAATGACAAAGAACCCGAAAGTACTTCATCATGGATCTCACTTGAAAGAGAAAATTACGTAGAAAACATTTGTGGTTTTAGATTTGCAAAATTTCTCGCGGATCGTTAGAAATATTGATTAGATTAAACGGAAAAAAAAACTCACTTCTAAAAACATGTAAAAGATGGATGTGTGATTAGGGAAAAAAGAAAGTTGATGTCTAGTTTTTTGTTTAAATACTTAATATCTTAGGTATGAATACTTGATATATTATATATGAATACTTACGCGCATAAGTGCGCACCAGTTGTAATTTTTTTCAAATTTAAGTGGTCCCCAAGTAATTATTGTTCCACCCCAGTTAGTTAGTAGTCCTTATTGTACTTTATGGATAAGTTAGTTAGAGGAACATTTAAGGGATAGAATGGAGGGAACTATTAGTCAAATTCCAAATAATTTTATATAAAAATTTCATATGGCATTCCGAATTAACGAGTCTAGAACTCTCTTAATACAGAGAAAATAAAAAATATTTTTTCTATGTTCTCCAAGCATCCGAAGTATAAAGAATATCAAAATTCAATGGATATTTTTATATGACACATCCATTAAAGAATGTTATTTGTTTATATTATACGAGTGGATGAAATATATCCAAAATATTATATAATGGAAACATATTATTTAACAAGCATTGTTTTTCCTCATAATTCTTTTGTTAGTTTTTTTCCCTGCTAAGCATAGTCATCAACTCATCATGTACAGGAATTAAATGCGTATTATTCGTGTATAATATGTTTTTTTTGGGGGTTTCCGCACCGAACCCCGTATAAAACGTTTGACCGAATAATTCGTGAATAAAACGCGAATCACGAATTATTTGCAATAAAAACATGAAAAAAATGCCAATTTTTTTTTTCTTTTTTAAGGGGTTTTTTCCAGAATTTTTTTTTGCTTCCTTGTTGTACCGAATCATTTCTGAATTCTACTTGAATCACGAATTTTTGACCCCGCTGAACCGAATCCGAATTTTTGATATGTCACTATGCTGCTAAGGCTGGAACAATACAATAATTGCTTCACCTAAGACTGCATCTACTCAAACAACATATAATCTCTAGTCACAAGCTTTGCATATTAGATTCTGTCCTTGTTGCCCTTTTGACAGATTGATACCGTCTCTTTCTAGCAGATGGATTAGGCTTCTGGCGAGAGAATCAGCACCTTTATTAGCCTAATATTTTAGTTCTAGCATTTATTTCTGGTACCGCTAGCTCTGTTTTCTGGTATTTCTCGTGCTTGGTTTATCTTTTTATATTCTCCCAAGTTAAGATAATGTTATTCGGTTAGTCCTTTAATCGTTAATTCTACATTTATTTGAGAAAATTGAATGGGTTGTGAATGCAAATATATTCGCATTCACGGTTTCGGTTTTCTTTTTGTTGCTGGCGCTGGCGCCTTCTTGTTCCTGTTTCTTGTTTGTTCCTTCTTCCTTCTTCCCGTGACACCTCTCTCTCTCTGTCTCTCTCACACACACACACACACACATTCATTCACACACACAAATCACAAATGAAATAAATGTAGGAAGGAATTCCTAGGGGGGCATTCCATTTTATATCTTTGGCTGCTAGAAGAGGCAGAGAATGGCATGTTGACAGCAGCACAAAGTACAAAAACAGATGAATTTGGTGCTAACGGGTTTGGTTTATTTCTCCTCTTATCTTCCAAACCCGGATCCAGAACCAGATGTTATTTTTTTTTTTTTCAAAATGCACCTAAAAATAAAAATAAAAAATTGTGGCCACTTCATTTATATGAAAGAAATTTTACAAAATGCTCATTTTCTTAAGAAAAAAAACACCCTTTTTTTTACATCTGAATCGTTCAATTTAATAAACTTGATTTTTACCCCTCCAATTTTTTTGTTCCTTCCCTCTCCTCATTTAGTTCCACATCTTCATTCTGTTATAGTTTTAATTTGCAATTTTACAAATAAAAAATTATAATTTTCAACATTACATATTAAAAAAAAAAAAGCTCTATGTTACAAATTATTTGCACCTCTCGAATATTGAATAATCGTAATTACTTCAAAATTCAAATTTGAAATGTATCAAATCGTGTTTCTTTAAATTTTAAAATATACTAATTTTAAAATTAGATTTATAGAAATAGATAATTTAATAAGGCAATTTTAAAAGTTCCGAAATATAGAACTTAGAAATAAAATTGTAGTAAGAACTTTCATAAATATCACCATACATTGATTGAATTCTAGAAACATTATTATCACTTTCACAATTAAAAAATTCAAAATATATATTTAAAATTAAAAAATTCAAAATCTATCGGATCAGCTTGAAACGACGAATCCAAATCATTGAAATCGATATACTTAACGAGTGATGTGTGTACATGTAAAATTTGAAAATTTCAAATTTATTTAGTATGAAATCAAGCGGTAAAAAAATGATGTTTTGTAAGTTATTTAAATTCATTCATTTTTAATCAATTTTTAACTGTTTGACTTTGTACTAAATTAATTCAAATATTTTAAAAATTTGCACGCACACGCATCACTCTTGAAGTAGGCCGGTTTTAACGATTTGAATTCGTCATTTAAAGCCAATCCGATATATGTTAGCATTATGCTCACCAAATCCTCTTGGTGAGTGTTGTACACGATAGCTTTGCTCATGAAGTTATATTTTTAAAATTGCGGATTAAGTTATGTTGAATTGTGAAACTAATAGCTTTATCTGTGAAATATAACATAACTAAAAAGATGAATACTGAAATATTTTGTTTAGAGTTCAATCAGTATTTAATAATATTTAAGAAATTCAAAGTTCTTAATAGCCGTACAATTTAATTTCTGAATTATAATCTTCCGTACTAAAAGTTTGACTTTTGTAGTTATCTATTTCCATAAACTAAATTTAAAAAGAAAATATTTTTCTTCCAATACCTCATGTCTTTCATACCTCATTAATATATTAGTTTTTAAAGTCCAAACTGTCAATCTGAATAGCTCAACATGATATTCATATTAAAATATGCTTGAAGATGAAATTTTATATTTTTTTGAAAATTTTCTACTATTTTTAAGATAGATACAAAATTATTTCTGAACCATTAAAAAACAATGATTTGTAACTATTTATAAAAATAGTAAAAAGTTTCAAAAATTATAAAATTTGGTCTCCTAGTGTATTTGAATACGAATATCATGTTGAGCGGTTCGGATCGACACTTTGGATTTTGAAAACGAAGATATAAAATATGAGGCATTATAAGGTATGAAAATCATAAGGTATTGGAACCCTCATTTTTCAAAATCAAATCAACACAATATGAAATATCTCATTTGAAACTTAGAAATTACAGAATATTCAAAATTTGAGAAATGCAAACTTAATAATTTGTGCTAGAATATGTTGTTGAACAATCTATTTTGCATTATATTTTGTTTTAAAATATAATACTTCATTAACAATATTCTTAACTTCAAAGCTAAAATTTACAAATAATTAACTATTGAAGATTATAAATTTGTTATTACAAGATTAAAACTGTAAAATATGAAAATGTGGAAGTGAATGTGAAGGGAAAAGGAGGGGGGGGGGGGGGGGTCTGAAATGAAGTTTACAGGACCTACAAAAACATTTTGTAGAAAAGTTTAGAGAGAAGGAACTTTGTAAAATTTAAAGTATACTTCCAATGTTAAGAGTTACTGTGTGAAATAAATAAATTCTCATGTACATAGTTTTTCATTTCTGAACTTATTTTTGGCTTGGATCATTGTAAGAAACAAGAATAGTTAATTAATTAGGAAGAAAAATGCTGCCAAAATTGCTCCCACCTTATCTCATAACCAATAACCATTACTCATATTAATAATTTAGCAAATAATTCAAGACAGTAGAACTAGTATTTGATCTTGTGTGTTTCTAGTAATGGAAAAAAGGTAGTCCATAAGGTCACTTAATTTTTTTTAAAAAGAAAAAAAAAAGCAAAAGATGAAGAAAAGCATGAAGACTTTGATACAAATTTAAGAAATTAATGCCTGAGTGCAGTTTCCAGAAATACTAAAAAAGTGGCATTAGAAGAAAAAGAATCATGGGAAGTTTATGGGTACAATAAATATAAGTTCATATCAGGGAAGAATCTTAGGCATGGGAGAAAGGCTCCTTTCTTATCCTTTATAATCCTTTGTTTTGCTTTCTTTTGGGGTCTGTTCGGCTGTCATCCCGTGTGTTACTGTTCACACAGAAAAAAAAAATTCAGTCCCACGTGAACAGTAACCCCGCTGTTTACTATTCATCTGTTCCTATGCCCATTCCCGTTCCCGAGCTACAGCCGAACAGGCCCTTGGTTTTTTGTATCATTTGAAAAATTTAGGAATTGAAAGAGAAATGAGAAGAGTTAAGGATATTCATGTATAATTAGAAATTTGGTATTTAAGAAATGGTGTTTGCTATTTCGTATATACAGTAATATAATATCATGATCAGACCTACCAGTAGTGTTTGAGGAGAGAAATGCCATCGTCACAGTCAACTATCTCAATCGCAAGGCTCATATAAGCTAGTTAGACATCGTCATTGTTCAATCATATGCCATGCATGAGAATATTTTATAATTATAGAAAACAGGTACAACATTGTTAATTTTGGAGCGTACAAACTTGCTCTAGCTAGTGGGTTTGTTAGGACATTTTTAATTGAAACTTGCTAAGTGTTTACATTTGGCTTGATTTGAACCTAGAAAAAGAAAATGCTAAAATAAAAAGGGAAATCAGCTCTATATCTCACTTCAGAAGGGTATGATCACTTTTCAATAAAAGAAAATTTTAGTTTGTTTTATTTTATTTGGACGGTGAATTGTCTTATTCATGCATAGTGGAACTGATAAGCTTCCACTATATACATGCACTTTATTTTCATAATTGACATAAGAAATAGGCATGCTATATATAAAGAAAGAAGGTTGAAGACAATAACATGCTTTTATAGGAAATATTTCTAGACCAAGCAAGAATCAAACAATTCGTCATTAGAGAGCTGGATGGTACTAATTAAATGGTGTTCGTTTTTCATAATTTAGTTGCCCGAAATTGAATAAATTGCATTAATTTTTCTGATCAATATCAGTTCTTGTTTTCCTCTCTCATTTGACGAATTAAAACGAGCATCAAATTCAGCAATCAACAGTTACCTCGGAACTCTACTACTATTTACTGTGTGAAATAAATATGCTGATGTCATCTGAAGCTTATAAACTTGCTATATTCAACCATGCTATTAGTTATTTCAACATTTTGTAGAATTAGTTGAATAGTGAGAAAACCTACAAAAAATAAATAAAAAATAGTGATTATTCGCTAATTCAAACACATCCAAACGTATAATAGTAACTCAGAATAATGCTAATCGGATTAGTGACTATTCTTCACCATCCAAATGCACCAAAAGAGATTCCTTTTGCTGTTATGAGTCCGGGTTCTTTGAGGTAACTCAAATTTTGAGTTTAGATCCGGCAGTACAATTTGAATCTGGGCCAATATTTTCCTAGATGAAATGTACGGAATCTCTTTAATATTCGTGTCAAAACAGATCGGATGGTCCGGATCTTAAAGCAAAATTTGAGTTACCTTAGGTGTATCAATTCTTCCTGGTTTTTTTTATTTTGTTTGGCAAAGAAGAATTCTTCCTGTTATTGGAATCTATAGACAGCAAAGAGGATGAATTATCCCCGTATAAATCGGATTGGGGGGTTCTTTCTGTCGTTTTGATCGAAATGAGCCCACTGTTGGGTCATTAATTGCAAATATTGTGGGCCAATTTAGTCCATAAGTCCCGGGCCTACCAAATCCCTAATAAGGCCTTTCTGGAAACGCCAGACCCGTATAAATGTTGCTTGCTACAGAGAATTTTTTATGGAAATGAGAATAAAAATTTTAATCTGTCAAAATTAAAGTTATTTAACTCATGGAGAATTTAGAATATAAGTGTTTGACAAATACATAGAAAATTTGTTAGAATGTTGTTTTTATTTCTTTTTGTAGAAGATTTAATACTAAAATTAAATTATATTAAGTGTATTGATATTAATCACTGATTATGATCAAATTAGCTTAATTTATTAAAATTGAGTGTTACTTGTTTAATTATACTTGTTTAATTAATTTCTTATATTATTATGTAGTGTTTGTTTAATTAATTTTTGTCTTTGTTTTATTTTAGGGAAAATTGGGTTTATGCCACTCCAAAATTTCAAAATTAGAAAATTGCCATTCCAAAACAGAAAATTAGATTTTTGCCATCCTAAAATCATGAAATTAGTGAATTTGCCCTCATTATACATTTATTATACAAATTTGATTAAAATTAGGTTGAAATCCATTGTATAAAAATTGTATTTTCGTATTTCCTAAAATACCCCTCAATTCAACCCTTCTTCTTCTCCTGCGCCATTCTTCTTCTTCTCCATGGGAGATGAAAGAGGTGCTCTGATTCTGATCCTTTGATTTTTCTTTGTGAGTTGCAAATGTGCCGGATTATGGAGTTGAAGAAGGCGCGCAGGAGAAGAATTTTCTAAAATCCTCAGTCTTCCTTGGTTTTTTTACTCCTTTCTCGCACTGCCCACTGCAATTATTAGATTGGAAAAGCCCCGACCCTTTTGTTTTCTTTTGCACCTGCTCTGTTTCTTTGTCAAATTGGAAGCCAAGGTGTCACTGGGCCATGAACGGAGGCCGCGATCCAAGCTAAGAAAAAAATCGTAATGAAATAGTAGTAAAGGGTTGAATTGAGGTTGAGGATTTCAGTAAAGCAAATACCAGAAAGTACTGAGGCACACCAATACCAGAAAGTTTGTATAATATAAGAAGGGTTGAATTGAAAGGGTTGCTTTCTGGTATTTGTTTTTTTCATTAAAAAATCGTAAGAAGGGTTGAATTGAGGGGTATTTTAGGAAATACGAAAATATAATTTTTATACAATGGATTTCAGTCTAATTTTAATCAAATTTGTATAATAAATGTATAATGAGGGCAAATTCACTAATTTCATGATTTTAGGGTGGCAAAAAACTAATTTTCTGTTTTGGGGTGGCAATTTTCTAATTTTGAAGTTTTGGAGTGGCATAAACCCAATTTTCCTTTATTTTATTATTAAAGTGTGTTTGTTTAAATGTGCTTGCTGTTAATGAAAAAAAAATAACTTCAAGAGTAAATTTGATTTTGAAAATTATGGTTCGTATATAAAATGAATAAACTTCATGATATTGGCTTTATATTTGATCAAATAATTTAATATTGTTTAGAAAATTATAGGCTTATGTTGCTGATGGAGAAGAAAAAAAATAAAAAAAATTGACAAATCATTATTGTTAAGAACAAAAAATATTAATAAAAAAAAATTGGAAGTTCAAAATTGTTTAAACCAATCTAAATATTAAACAAAAAATAATTGGAAGTCAAAGTTGTTTAAATCAAAATAAATATTTAAAAAGTCAATTCGAAGAGAGGAGTTGGGAGTTCCAGTGATTGGAAAAAAAAAATTAGTTCGAAGTCAATTTTATTTTTGTCACAAATTATAAGAGGAATTGGGTATGAAAATAGGTAATGAGAATGAAAAATGAATAATTTAACTATTACACCGAACATTATATTAAAAAAGTAATCTATTTAGTTATTTTACTCAAGAAAAAAAACCAAGAAGACATGGTAGTCGAACAGACCCTAAATTTGATAAACCGTGGGATCTTGTTGTTGGGTTATCAGTCGCTTTGTATCATTTGTAAGATTGTTGTGTAATAAAACGTATGGTAAATTCACTTCTTCTTTTTTAAAATTCGCAACTAGTTTTCAATATAATTTACTAGTATCATGTTGAGAATTCGGGACTCAATTTTGATTCGACTTTCATTTGCTACATCTATTTGTTTATAAACATAATGAAAACTAGTGTTATAGAACTAGGGATGGCAAAAAAGTCCAGTCGGCCCGGAGGCCCGATCATCCCCGTCCGGCCTGTCCGTTATCCGGTTGACCCGGCGATGTGATGGACCAGGTAAGGCCAGGCCTAAAGACGGACCAGGTCAGGCCTGGGCTTAAGTCGAATCCCACAGGCAGTCCGCTGGGCTTATATGGTAATACAGCATAAGAGTTTAGTTGTTTTTCTGATTTCTGATTTTCTAATTTTCTGATTTTCTAATTTTTTGGCACTGGCAAGCAGGCATGGGCAGGCCTGGAGGAAAAACCCATTGGGCAGGCTGGGCCTAGATTTTCAAGCCCGTCAGACTGGGCCAGGCAGACGGGCCATTAATTTTTTACAGGCAAGTCAGGCCTGGACTTGACAAAATACCCGTGGGCTAGGCCCATTGCCACCCCTATATAGAACCGGGAGGAGCTTGGGTCCGATGCCCATCAGACTCAAACTAGGTCCGATGAGTTTTATTAACGTCCGATTCTCTTTAAGATCCGTATGCACGTATATTACTACCAATGTGCACGGATATTAAAACAGAATGCACATATCTTAAAGCAAATCGGACGATGATAGAACCCACGAGTTTGGATCCGATGCCCGGGCATCGGACCCAAGCTGCTCCCTATAGAACCTAAACTAGATCAGACGGTGAGACGGGTGTACCGTGTATCGGAAAAAAAAAAACAAAAAAACTGACTCGGATCTTCGTTTTGAGAATTCGTATCCTCTGCATTAACTCAAAAGATTATGCATCTGGATCATCTGAAGTACTCTAAGATCCGTGCAAACTAGATTCGCACTAATATTAAAGCACCTGTGTTAAAATTAAACGGTCAGATTGGCTCTGTTTAAAATCAGACGGTAAAAATGCATTAACTCAAAAGATTCATTTTTGAGTTACTGCAGAGGACCGTCTTCTCGTTTTGACTAATCGTTTAACGGATCCGTATCCACCCTGGTACTGTAGAAGATGTCCCTCACTTTACGGTTTTTGATTAGCTCTCAGACGCCTTGAGATTCGGGCTAGGTCAGGGGCAACATTCTTAGGCTTTGAGATGCGTACATAGTGAAAAATAACGGTATGGATCCACTAATTGTAAAAGATTCCCTTGTCAGGTACCTGGGAGGATGTGAATTCCTGCTAAGACAACCAATCATCGTATTTATCACTTTTCTTTCTTCTGTAGTTACCCGGTGGTTGATCACTCACTCTCATCGCTTGATCATCTTCTCCTCTCCATCAAATGAAACCATATCGCAATCCAACCGCCTCGACACCTCTCCTCCTCCTCTGCTTCTTCGCTTTATACCTACTAACCACCATCAGCCCCGCTCTCCTCACCACCACCTCCCTATCCCCGTACCAGTCCCTCTTCCTCTCTCTCTCCTCCAACTTCTCGTCCTCCTCCCACCTCCGCCGCCTCACCCGCCTCCCCCACATCTCCTCCTCCGAGGCCAACTCTCAAGCCGCCTCTTACGTTCTCTCTTCCTTTCCCTTCCCTTCCCACTCCACTTCCTACTCTGTTCTCCTCTCCTTCCCTCTCCACCGATCACTTTCCCTCCTCTCGCCTTCCTCACCTCCAGTCCATTTCTCCTTGACCCAGATACCCTCTCCTTCTGACCCCTCTTCCTCTGTTGCTTCCCTTGCGGTCCCCACTTTCCACGCCTATGCCCACACTGGCGTTGTCGCTGCTCCTCTCACCTACGCCTACTATGGCCGAGTTGAGGACTTCGATAAGTTGCGGTCTCTCGGCATCAATGTGACAGGTACGGTGGTGTTGGCCCGGTACGGCATGATATTCAGGGGTGATATTGTAAAAAATGCACAGGATGCCGGGGCAGCCGCGGTGTTGGTGTACAGTGATTATGAGGATTATGCAAAGGGGGATACTTTCCCTGCCGGGCAATGGTTGCCTGAGACAGGGGTCCAGGTGGGGTCCACTTTTAGGGCCCAAGGTGACCCCACCACACCAGACTGGTCATGTCGGGCTGGTGAAGAGGAGTGCGAGAGGGTTGATAAAGAGGAGATAGTGAGAAAGGGGTTCATGCCAAGTGTACCATCTCTGCCAATATCTGGCAAAGATGGAGAGGAGTTACATAAGGCGATGGGTGGACATGTGGCACCTGATAATTGGCAGGGACGAGAGGGGACCCCGGTTTACCACCTTGGGCCGGGTCCTGGGGTTGTAAACCTGACTTACATGGTCAGTCATTATCATCTGAGTTCTATGGAAATAGTATAAATATAAATAATATCTGTTTAATTAATCATTTTGCCGGATATGTGACAGGGTGATGAGACCTTGAGGACAATTCAAAATGTGTTTGCTGTCATAGAAGGAAAAGAGGAGCCAGATCGGTAAGTTTTATCTGTTTGGATTGAACTCCAATGTTCCTTTTGTAGCTATGTGATTTTAAAATAGATTCAAAATACAAATCAATTAACCATCAGTCTTATTTTATATGCTACAGATACGTCTTGCTAGGAAACCACCGTGATGCTTGGACATTTGGGGCTGTAGATCCAAATAGTGGAACTGCAGCTTTACTTGAGGTACATTAGTGACCCAATTATGTGTGAATTAAATCCAATTTCTCAACTAAAGTCCAATTAATCCAACTTTGACCCACTTAAGTCTCAATATATGGTAAATTGCTGACATAGTGGAAACTATGAGTAAGATAGTGCAACCAATCTCAATTTTGTGCTGGCAAAATTCAAATGTCTTTTACCAACTCTCTAGATAAACAGATGAACATGGATGGAAGAATTTACCTAAAATTTAATATCTTTTAGGGCCTGTTCGGCAGTCCCGTTCCCACGGGAAATTAATGGGAATTAGTCTTAATTCCCAATTAAATTCCCAATCCCGTTCGGACGCACGGAATTCTTCCAATCATTCCTATTTTTGTTCCCACCACAATTCCTATATCAGTGCAAATCTGTAGGAATTAAAAACGGAGGTCAGAGTGAATTTGTTTTTTCCCATTCTCTCTCTCTCCTCTCTTCTTCTCTCTCCGCAAATTACAGCACAATTAAAACTCAACATCCTTGTTACTCTTCTCCAGTGCTTTGCATCTAGGTGGTAAGGGGTATTATATAAGCACCCTCTCTCCTCTATAATTTTAATTGTGGGACTAAAGACCTGGGCTGATCCGGACACAAATGCACTCGGACATCATCAAATAATATTTTCTATTGGCGCTCTCTCTTAATGTACTTTATTCAATGTATAATGCAGATATTAAAAATTGAATCATGATAATGCTAAACTAAGTAATGACAGTAAATCAAGTATTATACTCATTAAATACACCTTATTTAATTATAAAAAATAATATTTATATTTTATAAAATAATAATTATTGATATTTTATGATCCACTTTATTTTATTAATTATATGCAATAATTTTATTAATTAGAGTAATTTTATAATATCATACATTTTAAAAAGAAAAATGTGATTTGTTTTCATCTAAAATAATATTGGTTCAGTTATATTTCAAACCAAAGTGATTACGACAAAAGTTTTTTATTTGAGATATGGTTTAAGCGTAGTATCAGATACAAGATTTTTTAACAATTTTATCCAACTCATTAATAAATGCAATAACTAAAAATCCAGTTTATAAATACATGATTAGATTATATCCCTCTCATTAAATACAATTTATTTAATTATAAATATAAACACTTATTTTTTATGAAATAATAATTAATAAATGTTATTTATTATTTAATCTACTTTTAATTATAAAATTATTATTAATAATAAGTATAATTGAATAATATCAAGCATTTTAGAAAGAAAAATAGATTTTCCCACAAATAATCCCACGGTACAACCGAACACTCATTTCACCACATTCCCATAATCAATCCCGTGCGTAACCCTATTCATGGGTTCCCACATTTTCAAAAGTGGATTCCCATCCCCGTCAAATCCCATCCCCGTCAAATCCCGTGACAAACGAACAGGCCCTTAATGCTTTACAGGGGTATATGTTCTCATTAATATATATAGTCATATGTTTACAAGAAGACAAATGATGTCCTAGTTGCATGTAAGGGTTAACAGAGACTACTACCTACTAGCATCATTTAATTGGACTTAAGTGAGAATCAAGTATAAGATATTTATATTATACTAATAATTTGCAGTTAGCTGAAAGGTTATCTAAGCTACAAAAGAAGGGTTGGAGGCCTAGGCGAACTATAATTTTGTGTAATTGGGATGCTGAAGAGTATGGCTTGGTCTCTCTCTCTCTCTCTCCCTCCCTCCCTCCCTCCCTCCCTCCCTCCGTCTCTCCATATACATGCACAAAGACACATAAGCACAGTCACACAATCAAACAAACAATTGTGCATATTTTTTATATTGTTATTTTTTGAGTGAAGGTTGGAGGTCAAACTCAACTGTTTAATATCCACAAGGAATATTTGTGCATAGTTAAATAATACAAAGCATTTACTGCAGATAGGATCAACAGAATGGGTCGAAGAGAACAGAGAGATACTGACATCACGGGCTGTCGCTTATCTCAATGTGGATACAGGTGTTCAAGGTCCGGGATTTCAAGCATCTGCAACTCCCCAGCTTGATGCCTTGCTTATAGAAGCGAGTAAAATGGTAATTAGTTTTTATACTTGAAAATTTAGAGTTTCTAAAGAATGTAACAGAAATCGTTATCAATTATTGTTTTTGTGAAGGTGAAAGATCCTGACAATCCATCTCAGACAATATACGATTCGTGGATCTTATCTAGTGGCTCTAGTTTAGTAAGTTGTTGAATTTGTTTATTTGATGCTTCTACATAGCTTATATTAATTTCTGACTATGGAAATTTATTGAATACAGGTTGGGCGATTAGGCGGTGCAGGCTCTGATCATGCAGCTTTTGTACAACACATAGGCGTTCCTTCTGTGGATATGAACTTTGGACATGGTAATGTTATTTCTATTCTAAATTTGTTTTTTTTTTTAAGATTCTTATTTGTGACCTACAACTAGCTGTTGTTGGTATGACTTGTAGGATACCCAGTATATCACTCAATATTTGATGACTATTTATGGATGGAGAAATTTGGAGATCCAATGTTCCAGAGACATGTGGCAGGTACGAAGTCATTTTTTTTTTTAACAACTTCCTCTTATGGCAGGCGCCCTTTTAATTTTTTTTTATTTGTGTACACATGCATACACATTATTGCGCTATGTGAGCAACTTTTTTCAATCTACTGATATGGTACTGCTGTGTCCATTTACAGGAAACCAAATAGTTATTACATAGCATAATTTATCAAACACACTGTCATCCCCCTCCCCTTCTTCTCATTGTCTAATTGCACTGCAACGTCCTTAGAAAATTCTCAAAATATCAAACCTTTTTATATTAAGACTGAATGCAGAACTTAAACTAACCACCAGAAAAAAATAAGCAGATCATAAACAGCATAAAAGTCTTTCCTGTTGGAGCAATGACATCTTAATTTGTGTTTTGTCGAAATTTTAGTAATAGCCAGGACATTTAGGTTGCAAATATCCCTTTTGACTTGGCAGCCCTACCACTAGGATAATTATTGTCTATTTTGTATTGTGACAGTGGCAAGTATTTGGGGATTGGTTGCTTTAAGACTAGCAGATGATGAGATTTTACCATTTGACTATGTCTCATATGCCTCTGAGCTAAAGGTATTATCTTGAAATAACTTATTGTTCTCTGCTCCTGTGAGATTAAATGATTGAACAGGTCTAATTTCATATTTATATTCTTTTATTAAAAGAGGGGTGCAAAAACCATAGAAGAAGAAGCAGCAGGGAACTCCGTCAGCTTCTCGCCATTGTACAAGTCAATAGAAGAATTCAGAACAGCAGCTACCAAAATAAATGATGATAAAAAGGTACTATTGATGAAATTATAAAAAAACATCTTCATTTCATATTCATTTCGAGGTTTTTGAGGGGTATACATGAAATTCCCCCTATTTTTAATGCCTTGCAGACTTTGGAAAGAAAATTATGGGGAGTTGCATTGAGAAAAGATCAATCTAAATTGAGAGAGCTTAATGATCGGCTAATGATGGCTGAACGAGCATTTATTGATGGACAGGGTCTCTCGGGGAGAGAATGGCACAAACATCTGGTACTGTCTCCATACTTGTATATATACTTTCTTGTTTTACATTTTAAAAAAAAAATTCATTAAAGTTTGATTTTGTCCCAACATAATGTTTCCCAGAACAAATGGTAACACCACTTGAGAATAGTCTAACTCTATTTAACCAAGTACTATGATTGATTTATTGTGATCATACATATGCAAAATGCCTGTTGCTCAGTGTTAACTGAATCACTATAATGTGGAAAGCATCTTTTTGGTGTTGCTTATTTTATGGTCCATTTATGTTTGGTTTGGTTTTCCAATTGAGTTAAGAATTTATAATCCTTGGTACTTTTATTGTAGGCCCAAAAATCCAAGAAAGGTTCCAAAGCACTTAGACCATACGGTCATACCAGATAACACACTATTAGTTGAAACTGTTTTGTGCTACTATGTAGATATATGGAACTTCAAAAACCAACGACTATGGATCAAAATCATATCCTGGCATTGACGATGCCATTGGTGATGCCAAGAAGTCAAACACCTCGGATGCTTGGAGATTAGTGCAGCATGAGATATATAGAGCCGCAAGGGCTGTAAAGCAAGCATCATCTGTCCTCAATGGAGGCCTGACATGAAATACGCAACATCTTGTTACTTCACTGGTAGCATATTAAAGCGCATTCTGCTTTACAAAACAGAACACAATGCGGGTCCTTATTTAAATAAAAATGAAAAAGGACAAACAAAAAACATAAAGAAAATAATAATAATAAAGAAGGCCCGATAATTTGTATAATAAACATTTTGCATGTCTGGAAATAGACTCTAGGTGGAGTTTGTATATATTTACTGAAAGAAACTGGATTATAGCATGATGCACAGCATTGTAACTGTACAGTTATAGAAAATAACAGTTTTGCTGTAACAGCACAAATAGGAAAGAAATCAACAACAGAAGCAGGCTCCATTTTTTTTGTATTCTCGTTGCTGTAATGCAGCATTGTAAACATTCTGAGCAATTAGGCCCATAAGTCTCGGGCCGGGCCGGGCCTATCAATTCCCAATTAAAGCCATTCTGGAAGCGCCAGACCATATTTGATTTTCTTCTTCTTTATTTCATATTTTCATTTGCAACTGATAAAATTTAATTTTATTTGACAATAGCAACAATGAGTAGAACTATGGTGCTCCTAGGAGTACCAAATCCTTTGTACTCTTAACTTTAAATCTATCAGATTAATTTCAAACGACGAATTCAAACCGTTGAAATCATTTTACCTTACGAGTGATGCGTCTACATGTGAAAATTTTAAAGTTTCGAATTAATTTAGTATAAAGTCAAGTGGTCAAAAGTCTTCCAAAAAATGAATGCATTAAAATTAATTTAGAAACCTTCTAATTTTGACCACTTGACTTTATACTAAATTAATTCGAAACTTTAAAATGTTCACATGTAGACGCATCACTCGTAAGATAGAAGGATTTCAATGGTTTGGATTCATCATTCGAAGTTAATCCGATAGATTTTAGAGTTAAGAGTACAAAGGAACTTAATACTCCTAGGAGCACCCTAGTTCTACTCAGCAACAATATTAAAGAAAAATTATTCTTCATAAATTAAAACTACAATTACAATGTCTTATTATTTAAATAAACCATGCATTAAGTTAGCACAATTGAAAATCGTTTAGGCGGTAATTAAATGTGAATAAACATAATATATAAATTCTTCAAACTCGTAAATAATCTATTTTAAGTGCACTAAATGATGTTCATGGCCAATCTAAGTTTTAAAAACATTTCTATAATTTTAATTGTTAATATTTTAACAAACATTGTTTTGATACATTCAAAATTTAAAAAAAAATGATGTTTGTGAAATTATTAACTTTGATTTTTTTTTCATTGTGAATTTTTACTAACGACTTGGTTTTAAGTATAAGAGCTGTTGAATTTTATGGTATTTAAAAAAAAAACATAATTAATTATATGGTATAAAGCATAATTAAACGACTTGGTTTCCATTAGATAAGTTAGGCTCATACTTACATAGTCTGACAGCCAACCCCATATTCCAAAGACATTTTCTTTTCAGGTGCCCATTTAATTTTTTTACTTGTGTACAGTGTACACACACATCATGGCTTTGTGATACCCCTGCTTCCATTTCCAGGAAACCAAATTGTTCTGGCATAATTTATCAAAAAAAAATAAAAAAAACTGTTATCCCTCTCCCCCTTTTCACATTAACATATTGCACTGGAAACCCCTTTTAAAAATCTCAAAGTAGAAAACCTTTATATATTACAGAGCGAAAGCTGAACATAAACTAACCATCAGAAAACAATAAGCAGAACATAAACAGCATAAAAACTCATTTTCTATTGGTGCAATTGGCATTGTTTACAAATGCTTGGTTTGTATGGACATTTGGGTTGCACATATCTCTTCATCTCGGCTGATGCTTCCACAGATACTTGTGAATTACATAGTATTTTTAATGCCTTGATCAGCTAATGATGATTGAACGAGCATTTATTGGACGGGGGCTCTCGGGAAGAGAATGGCTCAAACATCTGGTATTGTTTCCATACTTGCAAATATACTTGATTGTTATTATATTTTTTTTTCATTTTTTTTCATTGAAGCTTGATTTCGTCCCAACATAATATTGCCCAGGACAATTGGTGTACATGACTTGAGAAAAGTCTAATTCTGTTTACCCAAGTGCTATGATTGATTTATTGTGATCATACATATGCAAAGTACCAATTGCACATTGTTCACTATATAATGCGAAATAATGACTTATAATTTGTATTTGAATAATTGGATACACTGGTTGGAATTTGTATATATTTATTATTTTCCCGGAGCTCATGGAAGAAACTGAAGCTTATATTTGGGTCGGTGAAGAATAGCTACTATTCCGGATTAGCACTATTCCGAGCTACTAATTTACGTTTTGATGTGTTTGGATTAGCGAATAGTCACTATTCTTTGTTTGTCTTTTGTGGAATTATTTACTATTTTACTAATTCTACAAAATATTGAAATAGCTACTATTTTCAAATTAAAATAGCTACTATCCTTGCACTATTCTTGATTAATCCAAACGCACCCATACTCAACATTGTAACAGTACAACTATAGAAAATAACGATTTTCTAACAGCAAACAAGAAAAGAAATAAACCACAGGCAGCAGTGTAAACGAAAAAAAAAAAAAAAAGAATTAAACGGCTGTCTAATTTTAAAACCGGAAGATGAACGTCAGCCGCTTTGCATAATAAGCTTCAGCTATGTTAAAAAAATGTTTTCCATATAGGATGAAGTTTGGATCAATTGAACCTTCCCAACTTGACAAAAAGAAGACAAATTAGGTACTAAAATATGTAAATTTTTCTTTGTTAAAACAAAGGAAAGATTTGAACAGAAAGCAGAGAAGGTCAAAGTGTACAGTGTAGTGGAGGAGCTGTCGAGTGTCGATAATGAAACCAAATCACAATCCATCCATTATCAACTCCGTCGCCGTCGCAAAACCCCTTCTCCTCCTCTCCTTGTTCACTACAGTTTACCTCTTATTAATCACCCCCGGCCCCACTCTGCTAACCTCCTCTTTATCCCCATACCATTCTCTCTTCCTCTCTCTCTCCTCCAATGCCTCCGCCTCCTCCCACCTCCGCCACCTCACTCTCCTCCCTCACCTCTCCTCCTCCGACGCTGACTCTCTCGCCGCCTCCTATGTCCTCTCTTCCTTCCCCTTCCCTTCACACTCCACTTCCTACTCCGTTCTCCTCTCCTTCCCCCTCCACCGTTCCCTCTCCCTCTTCTCCCCTTCCTCCCCTCCTTTCCATTTCTCCTTGACTCAGGTTCCCTCCCCCTCTGACCCCTCCTCCTCTTTCTTTTCCCTCACCGTCCCTACTTTCCATGCCTACGCGCACACCGGCTCTGTCACTGCCCCGCTCACCTATGCCTGCTATGGCCGAGTCGAGGACTTCCAGTTGTTACACTCTCTTGGAATCAATGTGACTGGTACTGTCGTACTGGCCCGGTATGGGATGATTTACAGGGGTGACATTGTGAAAAACGCCCAGGATGCCGGAGCTATTGGAGTGATGGTTTATAGTGATTACGAGGATTATGCAAAGGGTGAGGCTTTTCCTGCAGGGCCATGGTTACCAGAGACGGGTGTTCAGGTGGGGTCCACTTTCAGGGCCCTTGGTGACCCTGTAACGCCGGGCTGGTCGTGTCGAGCTGAGGAAGAGGAGTGTGAGAGGGTTGATAAAGAGGAGGTAGTGAGACAGGGGTCCATGCCAGCTATCCCATCCCTGCCGCTTTCTGGCAAGGATGGGGAGGAGTTACATAAAGCAATTGGGGGACAGGCCGCTCCTGATGATTGGCAGGGACGGGATGAGGCCCCAGTTTACCGCCTTGGACCGGGTCCAGGGGTCGTCAATTTGACATACATTGTGAGTCATTCTTTCTTGAGTTTCAATTGTGATCTGGTGCTGATATATCTATCTGATGTGATTTAAATATTGCTTTATTGATGCTTTGTGGATATTTGACAGGGTAATGAGACCTTGAGAACAATACAAAATGTATTTTCTGTGATTCAAGGGAGAGAAGAGCCTGATCGGTGAGATTTCGGATTCGGATAAAACGTTATATGATAAAAATGCAATTCAATATTTCAAAATAAAATTCTGCAGTTAAATTTTGGAGGTCGCTAAGCTTTGTTCTGTCACAAATTGGTCACTTGACTATTTTGTCTCTCTGTAATAGTTAAACTTTTGATTTGCGTTAATTAGGTCTTGCCATCGTTCCATCAGAAAAACTATTTAAGTAATTGTAATTACTTGTTGATAGCACTGTCACTGATAGCCAAAAGTAATTATTACATCAACAAACAACATACCTAATTCTACTGAAAATGTTATCTACATCAGCAGAACTATCCATGGTAACCTATCATTTTAATTCTTTGGCTGGAAAGATAACAGGGTGACCTAATTGGGAGAATAAAAATTAAGGGACTTCAGTCTTCAGGAGGCTAAATGAACCCATTTATCAGATGATTCCAACAGGCAGGGTTATTCTACTATTTGAGGGGTTTCTGAATGCCTGTTACTTCTGTCTGTGTTGAAATGTGTATACAAGTCATAAGCTAAACTAGTTTCTGTTAATGAAATTTGGTTGTACCTTGGGTTCCATTTTTGTCCAAAGGGAGACAAAATGGAGTTCCATGACCAATTTATTGTATGAGGAAAAGTTAAGTGATCTCCTGAAAGATTTTGCCAAAGTTTTCAATGATACAATTCATTTTTTTTCACACAGGTATGTATTGCTAGGTAACCATCGTGATGCTTGGACATTTGGGGCAGTTGATCCCAACAGTGGAACTGCAGCTCTTCTTGAGGTTCTTAATTAAGTCCAATTAAATCTCAATTTAACCTTCAATTGTGCAAGTTATTCTCAATTAAATCGAACGTGGCATTAATCAAATCTCATTCTTTTAAAATTATCTGATAGTATGGAAGCAAGCCTGAAATAGTCAAGCCAAAAATAAGTAAAATTTAAACCCTCCACCAAGATGCCATGCTAATTAATATAGAAATTTGCAGTTATCTGAAAGGTTGTATAAGCTTCAAAAGAAGGGATGGAAGCCTCGGCGAACTATAATCTTGTGTAACTGGGATGCCGAAGAGTATGGCTTGGTCTCTCTCTCTCTCCCCTTTTTGTCTCTGCTTCTCTTTTTCTCTATTATTCTTCAACATAATTGTAGCATTAAATGCAGATAGGATCGACAGAATGGGTGGAAGAGAACAGGGAGATGCTGACATCTCGTGCTGTGGCGTATCTTAATGTTGATTCAGCCGTTTATGGCCCTGGATTTTATGTTTCTGCCACTCCCCAGATTGATCCGTTGCTTATAGAAGCCAGTAAATGGGTACTCGTTCTTTTTTTGGAACATCTGTTTCTATATTTCCAAAATGTACAAATAGAGGTTATATTCTTGGCTATTGTTGAAGGTGAGAGATCCAGACAATTCATCTCAGACACTGTATGACTCGTGGATCTCTTCTGGCAGCTCTCCTCCAGTAAGTCAACAAATTTATATTTATGTACCTCTTTATTATTCTTTTATATTTTAGGCGACGTTAATTATACATAATACATATTTGCAGATAGGGAGATTAGGTGGTGGAGGCTCTGATTATGCTGCTTTTGTACAACACATTGGTGTTCCTTCAATTGACATGTCATTTGGAGAAGGTAAAACAACTTCTATTTAGCAATTCTTGTTGGTGTAATGTAGACTTATGATTGTGGGCATCTCTTGTAGGATACCCAGTTTATCACTCCATATATGATGACTATTTGTGGATGGAAAAATTTGGAGATCCTATGTTCCACCGGCATGTGGCAGGTATATCATTTTCCATTTTTTTTTTATCACTGCAGGGACGCTATAGTTTAATTACCTGATACCTCTTACCACTTGATACCAAAATGTTGATTTTTTTTCTTCTCACCTCGATGGGCTTGATTTGTGCCTTTTTTGGAGTCCGTATCATAATAGGTGCTTTTGTTGTGTGTTCTTATGGTTTAATTTGGAATTTCGGATGCTTCATTCACATTGGTATACTACAATATTAAGTTCTTAATATAGAATTATACATAATAATTTTCATTTATGAAAGCGGCAAGCATTTGGGGTTTAGTTGCTTTAAGACTAGCCGATGATGAGATTTTGCCATTTGACTACGCCTCATATGCATATGAGCTCAAGGTATAATCTCTTATAATAATAATTCCCCCTTTTGAGATTGATTGCTTAAGATTCATGTCTGAATTGGTATATTACTCTTTACTTGAAAAGAGTAGTGCAAAAGCTATAGAAGAAGAAGCAGCGGGATGTCCCATCAGCTTCTCCCCCCTGTACAAGTCGATTGAAGATTTGAAAACAGCAGCTGTGAAAGTTGGCATCGAGAAACAGGTATTGTAAATGTAAGAAGAAATATCACTACTGTCTATGTCAGTTGTAACTTCTGCCAATTTTATTTGTGAATTTTTTTAATTAACAACATTTTCGTACATCTGACAGGCTCTGGAAAGAAAATTTTTGGGCCTTTCTTTGAGAAAAGATCAATCTAAATTGCGAGAGCTTAATGACCGGTTGATGATGGCTGAGCGTGCCTTCACTGATCGAGAAGGCCTCTCAGGAAGAGAATGGTACAAACATCTGGTAGGTTTTTACATTGCATTTACCATTTGCATGCATTATTGACTTCATGACACATTTTCCATTATGTTGTTGTGATTTTTTTAATCATGTATATACAACTTACCACTCTGTACACTCTAGTGCTGCTTATTATATTTAATTTACTAGCTCCATTTGTCTTTTTAATCAAGTCTTATCTGTCACAATTGATATTTAGTGGTAGTTGGTTGATACTTCAGCTTCACTTAGAAATTGAAGTACTGATGGGAACCATTTAGACCATACTGGTAGCTAGTGGTACCAGATAACACTGATGATTGATATTATTACGACTTTTTCTGTAGATATATGGACCTTCACAAAACGATGACTATGGTTCGAAATCATATCCCGGCATTGATGATGCGATTGATGCAGCCAAAAAGTCGAACACAACAGACGCTTGGAGATTTGTACAACATGAGATATATAGAGCCGCAAGGGCTGTGAAGCAAGCTTCCTTGGTCTTAAATGGAGGCCTAACATGAAATAAGCAAATTTCAGTGATTCCAATCATCTGTACATGAGATGTTGAATAATAGTAATAATAGTAGTAGTAGTATTTGCCGGAAAATTTCTAGACACTGAATGGAATTTGCATGAATCATAATAACCGCCTGAAATATTTCCTACACCAAATGGATTTTCCCAAGGAAGGAGTTTTTTGTAAATATGTACTTTTCGCAATAAATTGAGTTTTACGAAATATTACATGGAGTTTGTATAATAAAGAATAAATATTGATTTCCATATCACGTATATTGCTATCTCATGAAATCCACTTTTATGAAAAAAAAGTGACATTTATCCACTTTCTCATTATGTGATTAAAAATTGTTTGTTTTTTAAGAAGATAGTCATGAGCTGTTAAAAATATAGATTTTTTGTTAGAATTTTTAAACAGATAATAGGTAACATTTTTTGTACATTTTTCAAAACAAAACAAATGAACTTTTTTTACAAGAAAAACATTATTTACATTTTTCGAAACAAATTTTTTTTTTTTTTAGATTTGAGTAAAATTTGGAGGTGAAACCACCCAACTATTTAATAATTAATATCCACAGGTGATAGGTGATTCTTTTGTTTAAATTTCAAACCTATAACCTCTTTCACAAAGAGTATTAACTTTGTACTAGATCAAAAGCTGATTATTAATTCCGAAAAAACTTGCTTAAATACAAAATAGTCTTGTCTAAAATCAAAACTCCAGCACACCTATCCTCAATGCTTTCTGATGATACAAAATAAGAACAAAAGAACGACAAAAGAATCCAATAAAATGAATTACAACTTGTGCAGAAGAAACCATGAGATCAGACCACGGGTAAATAAATAGTATTTAACCCATGGCCATCATTTCCCGCAAAAAATTCCCTTCCCTCCAAATTCAAAAACTCTCCTCCTGATCTGCACACAACTCCTTCCTTAGCTTTTGAGAAAATAATCTACAAGCATCCATACTTAGATCAACGGCTGCAGATAGTGCAATAAAAAGTGCTACGTCAGCCATACATGTCACATGTCGCACGCCAACCTGCACCGTCGGTTTACTAATTTTTCCCTCCCCTTCCACCGTCGACCCCATAACAAACCCTTCACCGCAAAGAGAACCCGACCCGGTTTCAATAACAAACTCCCCGCCTTTTTTAAGCCCGAGGGATATCTCTGAAATTGAGGCCCCAGTTCCAGTGCCATTTGAAGTAGGGTCAGTGAGCTCAAACCGCAATCCTAGTGAATCAGAGGGACGACGCTCGCGCCATGCCTCAAGCCGGGCCCACGGATGCCATGTGGTAGGACACGACTGGTCTGGACGTAGGATTAGCCAGGCACCAGGGTTTGATCGGGAGACACGTGCTGACCCCGGTGAAGGAACAAATGGTGTGACCATAGAGGCGGCAGCCACAGGGGATCCCGAAAGATCATGAATCGTGACTGTCCATCCCTTCCGTTGATCTGATCGGGGCCGTTGAGTAGGACTTTTTAGTGCACGGGGACTGATGTTGCCTTGCCGGAGCGAATCGAGCCACGAGTTAATTTTTCCCTTTGTGGAGCGATCCGGAGGTGGGAGGGATCTAAGTAATAAGGTTAAAAATAAATTTAATTAGAACTAATAATAAAAATTAATGTAGATAATGGCAGTATGGCACTTTATTTAAACTAATTATATGATAGATAATTAGATAAAGATTGAAGGAAAAGAGCATCTGGTGGTTTGTCGAGCTGGCTTAGGAGCGTATATATATGGGTATTAGGTATACAGTACAATATATTTAAAATATTAGCAGTTGCAATATCATTAGGTTAATCAATAATATATCATGCGTATAATGGCGTGATTTACAGCTCACGAGTCATTATTAGTAATGGTAGCTGGATTGTAATGAGCATGCGATTAAAGAAGTTGTATCTATATTTATTTGTTTAAAGAGCATTGTACTGCGGTAATGTTAACGAACTCCAAACTCTACGTACACAGACGACTATAAAAACACATTCAAATGTTTTTTGGGACAATTTCTTAATTTTCTTGTGACTCAATAATAATAAAAATGCCTCTCAATTTTATATGATAAATTAATATTGAGTTGTGGGAATTTCATATATATCAAGACTTCTCTTTCAAATATTTGGAAATTTCATATTCAAACGATGGTACCAAAATGCTGAACTTGACTTGTTCACATAGAAAAAAACTAAATCAAACTATATATTGTAATAAATAGATATTTGTTGCGTTCGCCATTATGCATGTCCCATAAAATTTAGATGACAACTTCAAATCATTAATTTTTAGTTCATTTTATACAAGGTCAATTATTATAAAATAGACATATATATTAAGAAAATCTTCTTAAATAGCATATTAAGTTAACTCCAGGTTATAAATTTTACTAGTTAATTTATAGTTAGAGTTCTTGATCTTGTTTAAAACAAATTTAAAGACTAAAAAGTTGTGTGGATGCATCACTTGTGAGAATTAGAACAAGATTAAGAATTTGGATTTGTCTTTCAACTCTTTTTAGTTTTAATTAAGACATTAATGAAAAATATAGATTGTGAGATTGTGACGACTCATGTCACATGTAGTCATGTAGAGCTAATTGAGTAATATGTTGTTTCATCCTAAATCCTTATAATAAAACTCACTTAAAAATCATTAGCACATAATTAAGAGAACTAACTAAATATAGCACTCTAATAAATGGAGGTAGCTTGAATCAATGTGCTTGCATTTTAATTTACACCAACCTAATGTAGGTCATTGACATAATGACATGGGTGCAATAATAGTTAATTTAATATCCACACTAGCTAGGAATCTAGTACCTTTTGTTTCTCCTCTTTAATTTGTTATTAACAAAGCACAAAAATTCCTAAAGAATGTTGAAGTTCACTGACCAAAAATGGGAATTATATCATGAAATTTTTTAATGAAACTATGTAATAAGTTTGTAAATTGCAATTCAATAAAATTAATCATGACATATACCTCGATCTTGTGTTGCGCCGGCGATCTACATTAAAACGGCAGCTAAACACGGGTTGTCGGGCACATCCGCTCCGTCTGCTTCGTGCCCAATTACCCTGTATCTGAAAAACTACGGGGCTACACTCGGGCTCACCTCCGAACTGAAAGACGTATCTCGGGTCGGGTTCAGCACGGACTACAATATGCAACCATGCACCGCCCGCACCCAACCCGACCCACCCATTCTGCGCCACCACTGCTTGGCTTGTTGCAGTTTCTGTATCAACTGAGACTTTAACACGTCCGATTGCTCGTGCGGGTCCCACACCACACGCGTGACCAGTCTTCTGATGTCCTGCGTAGACTGAGACCATAAGCTCAGCGCACCGGCCATTTAATCTCTGAAGCATTGTCGGATCGAGAGTGAAGGAAATGGATGGACATGATGATGATGATGGCAGTCTCGACGTACTTTGGTCGGTGTTGGTCGGAGAGGAGAGAGGAAGTGGAGCTGTTTTAGAGGGAGAAGAAGGCACGTTGTCGACGAGAGAGAGTGTGCAGAAGCAAGGAGTGGATGTCGGGTGGATGCCGGCGGGTCCCGCGGGACAGGTCACAGAAGGAAGTTTCAGAAGGAGAGAATCAACTGTGAGACGAACGAAGGGGCAGGGATCCATCTCAGGTTTTTGCAATTTGCATGCAAACCTTAATTTGTGTTTGTCACAGATGTTTTTGTTTTCAAGGTACGTAGTGATGTCAAGTAGAGAGAGGTGCTTTGTGTATTAAGTAGACAGTGGATTGATGGGTGATGGGAGGGAAGGGTTTTTAGGAGGAGATTTTCGTTTGGTTTTTTTTTGTTTTGTTTTTGTTTTTTTAAGGCGGGTAGGGAAGGATTGGAATAATGCGATTGGTTGGAAGTGGGACTAAAATAAAAGAGGTTTTTTTTTTATTGTTATTTTAATGGTTTACGATTGGTAGCATCTGGGGAAGCAGTTGTTGGTTGAGGCTGTTGTTTTATTAAGAGATATGTTATACGACTTGAAAGTTCAAAGCATGGATGTCGTCGTGTAATATGGAATTTAAAATATGATTTTGGAGAAGGGTTCAAATGCATCATGATTTTGTGCTCCAATTATGCTTCACATCTTTATCTTCGTTTTTAAAATTCGAACCGTCAATCCGAGCAGCTCAAAATAATTATTATAATAAAATATGCTTGGAGACCAAATTTTACATTTTCTATAATTTATTTACTATTTTATTTGTAGGTAGAAAAATCTCAGTTTTCAGGAGATCCTGCATCATCCAAAAAAAATGATATTGTAACTACAAAAAAAATAATAAGAAAATTCTAAAAAATATAAAATTTGGTCTCCAAGCATATTTTATTATAGTAATTATTTTGAGTTGTTAGGATTTTGGAACGGAAATAAAAATATGGAGCATAATTGGAACACAAAACCATGATGCATTTGAATCCTTCTCATTTTGTAGTTACCCATTTGTTCCTTGTGGGGAGGGAAAAAAAAAAGAGTATGAGGTATTCATTAAATATAGTTTTCTTTTTAAAGAAAATAGAGTTAATTAATGTCAATTGACGAATTAAATTCAAAGTTAAAAATATTTATCTTGAAAAGAAGCATGCTCAAATTTTAACATGCCATTATAAGGTTGGAAAGATAGAAGAAATGTTATTCGTTTATTTTATCGATATCATATTGTAAGATAAGTACGAATATGAATATTTTTCCTTAACATATAACGAGAAAGGGTGTGCGGAAAAAAATAATATCATTAGTTTATTGGACAAGAATACAGATAAGAATTGTTTTGTACCCCTTGTCCTATAAGTAATGGATAAATATAAATTTATATATGATGATTTATTATCCGAACATAAGATGAGATCGATTTATACGATAATTAATATAATTTTTATAATTAGTCATTTATATTTTTCTAAAATAATAGAACCAATAATATTTGTGTTATATGTTATGATTTCATGTACATAACTTAATTATAGTAAAACAAAATTAGATTAGATACTAGATTTTATAAAGTATCAATTTATTCAATAAATATTTGATTTTAGCAGAGGTTGGAAGTCAAGCTATCCGACTATTTAATACCCACAAGCAATTTTTCAAATCGAGTTTCAAACATGCAACTACACAAAATGTTTTATTATCCATACATAAGATGAGATTGATTTATACGATAATTAATATAATTTTTATAATTAGTAATTCATGACAATATTAATTTACAACATTTTATATAGTGTTATTTACTTAGTAATTCATATTTTTTCTAAAATAATAGAACCAATAATATTTGTGTTATATGTTATGATATTATGTACATAACTTAATTATAGTAAAAAAAATAGATTAGATACTAGATTTTATAAAGTATCAATTTATGCAATAAATATTTAATATCCACAAGAAATTTTTCAATTCGAGTTTCGAACATGCGACTACACAAAAGGCTGGTTGTCATTTATTCAATAAATACTCATTATTAATTTGGTATTTGTTAATCTTAACATATTAAAATATAAGTAAAGAGTTAATACTTAACTGATAAGAATAAAATATAATGTGATTAATTTTAGAATGATAGAATGATGAAAATAAATACCTCCACTCCACTTCATCGGTATCGATGTGTATGGTACTTATTGACATATCTTAAGGGCGGTCTGTTGCGAAGTATATTATTCTCATAATGAAATTAGTAATAAGTATATAATATTGAATAAACGACATTATAAGGTAGTTAATATAGGTGAGATAACAGATGGATGCTAGGTGGCTTGATGTTGTACAACTGCCACTTGTCTTTCTTGTCGCTGGTGGCAAGATAATGAATATTTTATTTTAATTTAATTCAGGCGCAAATTTTGAGAAAGCTAACTAGTATCTTACTCTCACAAAATATTTAAAAATTGTAATTTTACTACGTTTCTAAATTTAGCAATTAAATATTCATAATTTCTAAATCACTCCATTCCAATAATTAATTTTGTGAAGAGAGAGAGAGAGAGTGTTATAATTAATTTCAGCCAATTAATTAGCCACGTGTTATTAAATAAAAATTTTATTTTAAAGTAAATTTGCTAATTTAAAAACTCTACCACATTCCAACAATTATATTAGCAATTAATACATTAGACTATCAAACAAAAAACAATCACTATTGTAGATGCTCTAACCAGCATATCTGTCCATTTATAATTTGTCATGAGATAAAATTCAAAAAGACATATCTCCCTCGCGGTTATAATTAAAAAGAATTACCGCCCTGCTTAATTTAGAATGCTTATTTTCCAACTTTATTTATTTATTTAATGATACTTTTAAACTTTATTAATTTACTTGATTACATAACATATAAAAATAATCCATTTTTTTATTCATATTCTACTATCGAGCATGCATTTACATGACATAATAACTGACTTATTACTAAAAAAATCGACATCGATATCAAAACATATCGTGCCATATTATCGGCAGGACATTTGAGATTAAAATGATTACCATGTTTAAATACGACGTTGCAAATACATCATACATGGCATCAGGAGCAGATTCATAATTTTTTTTGGATGGAGCAGGAATTGGATTCAAATAGTTTATTGGATTCAAACTTATTAACTAATCGGACTCAAATCTATTAATTAATCAGTTACTAGACAAAACAATAATAAAAATAGTCACTTACATAATAAAAAATAACATAAATAGTTAAAAAAAAACAAAAAAAAATATATTCTTTTACATATTAAAAACACAAAAACGAATGAGAAAGACAAAATTAATTTCCAGAAGAACAATTTAATCAGGACTACTAAATCAAAATTACTTTTCAAAATCCACAAAAATAGTCCCCCCTTCCCCGCATGGCACTCGAGAATTTTGGATTTTTTTTTTAAAACTACAATTAACTAACTAATATCTGTGCATCAACATTCAAGTCCCCATTATATTAATACATATTAGAATAATTACGTACGAAGAGTCCAACGTCATTGTCCCAAAAGAACAAGAGTTCCTCTCTAAATTACTTTAATTAAGTGAGACATCATTTTGTTATCCTTTAATACAGGTGTTAAGAAAGCAAGACAGAGAAAGGAGATGAGGTGATGATGGAGATATGACATGATCAAGTAAAGGATTTGTAAGAACATATTCTTTATAAGAACTGATCTGGCTGAGAGACCCACTTGTCACAGTATACAGCTGGCTCTCGGCTGTATTCCCTTGCTAATAAAAAATAATTGGAATTTGAAAAAAAGAAATAATAAATAAATGGTAATAACCAACTGAAATTGACATTAATTATAATTAAATTTGCCGGGAAAAAATATAATTTTTTTATAGAACTATGGCGTTACAGTTTATTATTTGTCAGGCTGGTATTGGTTTCAGTGTTTTTCTTTTTTTACCTGAAGAGAATATTGGCTGCAGCCTTATAAGTGCACCTACTGGTAAGAGGTGACAGACTAACAGTACATTATCAGAGGGATCCAAGAAACTGATCTCGGGTTTTTCTACATTTGGTATTAAATGTATTTTTGTGTGGCTGGTCTCTGACACGGGATCAACAAGGGAAAATTTTGACTCGCAGCATAATTTTGATATGTACATGCCTCAGTCAGTGAACATGGAAATTAAATCAGTACAAAGGCTTGGTCTAATGAATCTAACCGCAATTTATATTACTCTTTATTCTTTAACAAATTCACCAGGTTCGTTAACTAATACTGCGTTAGTTAGGTTCACACAAATCTGGACCGTTCGTACTGAATTTTAGGTTTGTTCGGTGAACACATGAGCTTAGATATGGACATAGAAATTGAAATGAAAAGTATTTTTTACGTGAGAAAATAAATTCCGTTCATTGAATTTTTCTTTTCCCACGTGAAAAGTGATCTGGCCGAACATGCCTTTAATGTCATATGGAGATCAATTTTAGACAATTCTCTATCAACTGATTGGAAACCAAAATAATATCACGAAGATGTTCTACTGCAGATGCTGACTGCATCCCGCACAAATATCTCATCTTGTATTAAGCATGCATGTAGATATTTTGATCCGTTAACGGTTATAATTTAATTCGCTAGATTTTAAACAATTAAGATTAAAAAATTCTGCAATTGTAATTTTATATCTCTGAAATATGTATTTAGTTCTCTGAATACTCACTATGCTAATTTTTTCTTACAATTTCTTCATATAAATGTTGCCAAAACAATTAATTGAAAACATTTTTTTATATTATTAATTACAACAAATTAAGAAAATAATTGACATATCTTCACACTAAATATTAATTACCTTCTTATTTACATTACATTGTTGGATAAAGAGAAATTATAAAAAAAAAAAAAAAAGTATAGAAAAATGAAAAAAAAAATTACATTAATTTCTGGTCCACAACTAATTAAACGTGTATGTGGCTTGTCGGAATAGGATCGGTGTTGTCACTTTCAGATGATGCTATAAAATTATCCATTTTAGATTGGGATGGACTAATGGTTCAATCCATTCTTGTATTGACCATGTGCATGCACTTTTGATTGAATAAATTTGACTATAAAGCTGATGTTATCAGTGAGAGAGAGAGAGAGAGAGAGAGACAGGATCACATTAATGTGTTCCTAACGAGATAGGAGTAGGTCCGATGCCCATCGGACCTACTTTTAGGTTCGATTAGCTCTAATACCGTACAATTGTTATCAAGATCTGTGCGCACGAAAATTGAAAAATACTTGCACGGATTTTAATGAGTTCGCACGAATCTTGATGCAGATCTGATGGTCACTTCACCCATCGAAAAAGGTAGGTCCGATGGGCCTCGGAACTACTCTCAATTGGTTCCTAACATGTTAACAAGGCAAATTAATGCGTGGAGCAGCATCGACAAACAAGTTGAACCCAAGATTTTCTCTCATGTTTTTTTATACCTCTGATAGGAGGATCCGAATCTGCTGAAATTCATGACCAATGAACAGTGTTCCTAAAATTCCTGCAATTCAAATCCAGCCATCGGACTGTTTTGAGATGCGTGCGCAAAAAATCAGCTGTTCCGAGATGCGTGCAGAGAAAAAGTTGAATGGCTGAGATTGTGAATTTCAGAAATTTCGGGGATTTTAGGATTTCAGCCGATTTAAATTCCTGATAGGAACATGCTTGTATTGTTGTATTGTTTATACTTTTGCTTCCTTCATGGCAAGTAAAATTTGATGGCACTTATTATTTAGTATTTTAACAACGGGAGGTATAATTTTTTCTGTAAAGAGTTGTATTTTGTCTATTAAAAACATTAAAATTTTGTTAATCAAAAAATAAAAAAGAGAAGCCGACGAACTGATATTCGGTGTAGTGGTAAAGACACATAGTCTCTTATGTGGAAGATCATCAAAGTCTCTAGTGTAAAAGATCATAGTTCAAAATTCAACTTTTTTTTTTGTTATAATAACAAAGTATTAAATAGTTTGATAATTTGATCTCCAACATCTACTTAAAAAAAAAGAGAAAAACAAAGTTGGTGTAAGGAAAATTTTACCGAATGGATTTAACTGAATATCAACCTGAAAAAAAAATTACATTATACGAGTAAATTTACCGAATGAGATGAATCTAAACATCTGTATATATAAGGAAAATTTTATATTTTGTTAAGGATATGTTTAGATGTATATAGAGTTGTATCTAGATATAATTTTTTTTTTTTGGAAAAAAGGTAACATGTTTTTGCTTGCCAAAATCTTTTTGCCCGGGCACACCAGCAACAACCGCTATGAATGCTAGTGGTTGAATGTTGATTATTAAGTTCCAATTATGCTTTGCGTAAAAAGTGTGAACAATATACAAAATAAAAAATAAAAAATACCTTAAAAATCGTCAATAATAAATCAAGAAGAATAACCATTAATAATAGATCAAATTGAACATCTTTTTTAGGAATGTTGCAATGCCTCATCGTCTCATATTCTTTATCTTCATTTTCAAAGACCAAATAGTCGATCCAAACGCTCAACATGCTTGGAGACCAAATTTTACATTTTTTGAAAATTATTTACTATTTTTTTAGATTGATTGAAAATAGCTGTTTTTCAAATAAATATGGACTATAAAAAATAACGATTTTCAATAAATCTAAAAAATAGTAAATAATTTTCAAAAAATATAAAATTTGATCTCCAAGTATATTTTAACATGAATATCATGTTGAGCGTTCGGATCAACTGTTTGGACTTTAAAAAAAAAAAGATATAAGATATGAGGTATTGGAACCCTCCTCTATCTTTTTTATATATAGCAAAAATGTTTCATCATCTTGATCTTCAAAAATTCAAATCTTCACATTTAATGCAATATATTTTGTTTTTAACTCATAAAATATCCTGATAAAAATTCTCTTTCCTTAATAAAAAAGGAAGTTACTATTTTCCTCAAACTTAAATACATAAATATTTGAGTATACACTATAATTATTCAAAAAACAAAACAAAATTAGAACACTAGAAAAAACATTCTAAGGGGCCGAATCGTAATTAGGAACGTGGTTTACCTGCCCGGTTGGACCAGTACCGGTCCGGCACATGGCTCATGCCTGGCTGACATTGGGTCAGGTACATTGACCAGCTGCGGGGCTCGTAGCAATTAATTTAAAAGATAGGATGAGAACGAGACAAAACGGTAAACGAAGAAATGGAATCACAATCTAATTCGAGATTCAGTAGTTATTATTAGGAGCTATGATTACATAAAGATTTTCACCAGATTACAATGGGTCCGTTTCCTCTGAGATATCTCAATTTTTGCGTGACCGACGTGTCCGGTGCCTATTCGGGGGAAAGTAGGGGGCAGTGTTATTTTTGCTTTGAGATTCGTGTATAACGCATTTGAACGATTGAGATATTCCAAAAAGTAACGCAAAGTTTGAGATATCTCAGAGGATTCGAATTCGATTATGATGCCCAGTGGGATTGATTGCTCTCATCCTGTTATCCATGTGAGCCCTTGTGACAGTTGCACATGCATGACATGGCAAACCATACCTTGTTGTTTTTGGTTTATTAGGTGCTTCAGTGAACTTGTCTTGGAGACATGACATGACATGATAAGTTGCTCCTACTTTTTTTTACCGGGTCAATTGTCAAATGACATGGTCAAGACAAATTGTACAAACTTGACAGTGATGCTACGGGACTTTGCAAAGTACGGTACTGTTGTCACTGTAGATCATCAATATTTCTGATTAAAATTTTGAATAGTCAAATACAAATTATAAGGAGCGAACTCAGAATTTTCGTCAGAGAACGGTAAAAAAATATCGAATCGGATTTAAATAGCCAATTAGATTTAAACTAATTAATTAATTAGATACTCTATAAAAAAATAATGTTTTAATTTATACTTTCCAATACTCTGATTTGTAATTTCTGATGTTTTAATTTATAATTATAATTATCAATTATAATTCATGAAATTTTTTTTAATTTTAACTTTAAATTTAATCCGAATTACAAATCAAACATCCAGAGAGGGACAAAAAAAATTTCAGGAGAGGGCAAAGTTAATCGAAATGTCCTGATCTCCGCTAAAACTCAAAATCCAATGGTGCAAACTGTTCAACATGATACATATAAAAATGTATTTGGAGAAAAAAATTATATTTTTATAAAATATTTTACTATTTTTTTAAATAAGTAGAAAATTCCATCTAAAGATTTTAAAAAAGTAGTGGGTTTTTACATATTTAAAAAATAGTAAAAAAAACAAAGTAAAATATAATTTATCAGTATATTTTTATCAAAAATTACGTTAAGCGATTTAAATTTTAATAATATAGATATAAATTTGTAGTACAGACTAATTCATACTTTACAAAATAGTATAGCCTCCTTATACAACTTATCAAATTGGAAAACTTGCTATTTGCTATACCCGTCTAATCTTGGAATTTTTTTTTGGATCTAGGTACAAAAATACACTGAATTAAAAGTTTAGAAACATTAAGGGAATGATTGCTTTGTTGGATATTAAAAGCAATCAGAATCCGCATCAATCTGATCCGAAGAATAATTAGAAATGCAACTGAATCGAATATTATTGGTATGTAACTTGAATATGAATAGAATATCTAACACAAGCTAGCAGATTTAGTTTCTCATGTAAATTATGAAAAACTCTAGCTCGAGAATATGTATGTGTAGAATAATTGTTTTGTGGATAACATTGTTTCAAAATGTCTTATTTTTTTATTTTCTTGTAAGAATATATGAAAAATGTTTACCAGTAAAGTCTGTATCCTCTACAGTATCATAGGGGGTCCAATGAGCTAAAATTAACTTCCATCTGAGCAATAGAAATTTAGTGCCTATTTAGACATTGTGGGGGCGGGGGGCTATTTTTGAGATCTGTGCTTCAAAATTAAAAAAAATGGTCTGAATTTAGAAATTGAACATACGGTTTGAATTATATGGGTTGATCTATAGATCATATAGAGATAGGAAATATGTAGAAGCAATTAATTGCTACGTAATGCATTAAGGATAGATTCAGACAATATTGAAATTCTTTGAAATCTATCGGTCGTAAAGGTGAGGTGAGAATGTGCTACTTTTCTTTTCCGGAGGAAAAGGAGGACCCCCCTTTTAGAGAGAGGAAGAGAGAAGGAGAGAGATAGATAGGAGAAGAGGGTAGTCCTATTTTCAAGAATAAGAGGGGATTTCGTTCTGTACAGGTAGAGCTGTAAATAAGCTGGTTCGGACCGAGCTAGGTCTTAGCTCAGCTCGTTAATTCTGGACCGAGCTGTTAACGAGCCAGTTCGTTAATAGCTCGCGAGCTAAAATCTCAGCTCAAACTCGTGACGAGCTGGCTCACTGGGTTTGGTTGGACCTTGTTTTAAGAAGAAAATAAATTTTACAAATATTTTTGGACCGAGCTGAACCGAACTGGACCAAGCTTGACAGTATCAAATACTGTAACAAATTCATATAAATTCACAAATTGATGCCTAGCCGAGCTAGGACCTTAGCTCAGCTCGGTCCACTATCAAACGAGCTGTTACCGATCGAGCCAGATGTGAGTCACGAGTGAGCCACGAGCTACGAGCTTTTTTGACGGCCCTATCTATAGGTCCTTAGTAGCAGCGAAGTGCCTAGTTTTAGGTCTGAAGTGATATTTAACAGTCTTGCATTGGTACAAATGAAGCTAAACTGCACCAAAAGTCTGTACCTATAGTTTTGAGATTTGAATTTTTTTTATGATGATTTATAATGCTTGTTTTTATGTATGTTATGTGAATCATTGCATGAAGTGGATCGGTTTTGCTGTTGCCCATCATATGAATTCAAAGTCTGTTTATATAGTATCTCTAATACAGTCAATTTTTTAATTACTTGATCATAACTTGTTTAAAAAATGTTAGTTTTTTTTTGTTGTTAATATTAGTATTTTTGCCAGTTCTTAAATGGCCGAAAAGACAACCTCAAGAAAAAGTATGAACATCCTGTACATGGATTTACTTTACCCAAAATAAATCTAGTCAGCTAAACAGAACTTCTTTTAGTCCATATTGAGCAAAAGCCTTGTCCATATTTGTCGCAGGAAGTCCGGCCTCGGCCCTGTTCAAACCGGGCTTTAAATTTGCAATTGGGTTGAAGTAGCTTTCGACTTGATATTTCTTATTCTAGAAGTTTCAAGCATGTTGACTTGAGAAAAAATGAATTATTTTGGAAGTTGGACATGACAAGCTGACAACAACAGTAGATTAGCCTTGGAACAATAATGCATCTGAGAACTCCATAATTTGTCAAGCATGATACTTTCATTATACCACAACTGCTTTTGTTATATTCAATATAAAAAATGAACTAAAGATAAGAAGGGCGTAACATCACCGTTATACATTACTTATTAATTAGAGCATTGCCGGTAGAATTATGACATTAATTATTATTTTGACAAATACATTGTAATATATTGATTAATCAATGAAATGCGATATACATACGTAGGTACAAAAGCGTTCACTTGCGCAAAAATACATAATTTTTTATTTATGGAAATGATATAAAACTAATACAGAATAATAGATAGAATGTATAGAAATTTTGATTCCATAGAAAGAATTGTTGAGAATTAAGAATTTATTAAGGGTTTAGGTAAAAGAGTAATTAGAAAAAGGTTAGGGACCTCTATGTAATATGTACTCACTATATATCTCAAGTTTGGAAATTAATGAATTAGGTTTTGAATTACAATTTGGTATCAGAGCTCAGCTGCCCCTTCGCTTTTGGTCTGCTCCGCTTTAGTCCGCCCTTTCCTTCATTCCTCCAACTCTCAATAGAGAGTCCGCTTCTCCTTTTTTGTCGCCCATGTGGGAGGTGTTTCCCCACAGACCCTTAGTGGGTTGAAATGAAAATAGAGACTATGATTCGGATAGTCTATGTCTCGCCTGAAGGAGATCACACTACAGTAAACGGGTTCGCTACAGTAAACTTATTTAGTTAATCCTTTATCTCTCAAGTTCTCAATCCATCTAAATCATTTTAAATCCCAAAAAATAATTTCAGTTGAATAAACATTTATTTATTAAATGGCATCCATTGTCAATTAAATGACATCCATTGTCAATTAAATGTCATTAATTGTCAATTAATTATCATTAATGTCATTAATTCATTATTAATTGCCATTATGGCTAATTAAAACCTTTAATGTCATTAATTCATAATTAATTCCTCCTTAATCTGCCCTAAATTTGGATGAGATCTAATATTACAGATTTTATAAAATAGCCCTTGTGAAAAATTAATATTCTAAGATGGTGAGACCGAAAATTATAAAATTTTCAGTTTTGGTCTGCTGCGCACCAGTCAATAATTTCTATATTGAAAGTTGTGTGTTTCGAATAAAAAATCAAGCAATATATTTATGAAAACTAGACTTTGATAGCTTTCTGGAAATATAAAGAACACAAAAAAAATGTATATTAGTTTGTGAGAAAATTACATTTGAATCACAGGTTCCAGTGCTGGAGACCTGATCGTATTACTTCTGTAAATTTAATTTTCACACAAAATTCGTAATATTTTTGTATTGCAAAATATAGTTTTTCAGAAACTAGACTTCATTATCTTTCTAATGATAGGTGGCTCATAAAAATCTATTTATCCACACTCAAGTTATGCAATTTTGAATCTCAGCAAAATAGAAAACTGGACACAGCAATTCCAGTGTTGTACCCGTTTTTATAATTTTTATTTACCGTAATAAAACAGCCTAAATGTTGAATGGCGGCAGTAACAAATATCATATGATTTAATAATTTATTCAATGTCGGCCATAACTTTGATGGTTTTAAAATTATTTTGATGGTTTTAATAATTTTAAAACCGCAACTTTGATAGTTTTTAAAGTTTTTATGGTTTTTAATAAAATCAACCGCCATTGCAATGGCAATTTGGTAAATATGCCAAACTTCAGGGATATTTCGGTAATCGGCCAACCTGCTTGATTTTTCTATAAATAGAGGGGCAGGGGTAAAGAGAAAAATCACCAATTCACTTGTATCGTATCTGATCTGACTGATCGAATCGATAAGTCTATTTTGTCTCTTTCTCGGTTACGGTTATTTTCGAGATTCGAAAATAACATATTTGCGAAAGTTGCGGTATTTCTATTTGAATAACTGCGGGTCGTAAATATAGCTATTTTGTCATTTTCTCAGTTTTCGTGTTTCTGCATAATTCCGCGGTTTACGGTATTTCTGACAAAAGAAATAAACCGCTCTCTGGTTAGTCCTGGTGGATAACCGATAGAGGTATCAGACGTCTGATACTTCGAGGCGAGACGTTAGTCAGATTCGATCTTCTCGGTCTGCTGCATTGCAATTATAATTTGGAAACAAGGTATAAATATGTTATATTAATCTATTTAATTTGTAAATAGATTAAAGTTTTAGAAATCAATCATGGAGTAGATCTGTAAAAGAATTAAATTGGGTTTTGATGCCAAAGGAATACTGAAGGTGGACCGCCTTGGAAAGTTTCCTGACATACCTCATTTAATTATTGGCTTAAGTTAGAAGTAAAATTTTGTTTTACGTTCTTTCCGCATCTTAAGCAAATAAATGGGTTTGAACAGTCCGAACCCAACAGTGGTATCAGAGCTCAAGGCTCTCCTGCTGATTGATTTTCTAAAAGTTATAACTTATGCGAATTAGATACATATACCGATTATCGGTTTAATTCTTAGATTTGCAGCTTAAAGTCTAAACCACACGAAATAAGATTTCTTTGGTCGGTTCTCCGACTAAGAAAGATAAAATGTGATTTTACGCTTTCTTTTCGCTTTCTGATGAAATGAGATTTCTTTGGTTGGACTACCGACCGGAAAAGATAAAATGTGATTTTATGCTTTCTTTACGCTTTATTATAAATTGTTATGAAGGATGATGTGATAAAGCAATAAAGTATCCAAAGTAAGAACTGTTGCGCGTATGATGAGAAAGAAAGTTCTGTCTAGGAAAAATTAGATTTAAAGCGGTCCCCGGAGACCCTGATTTTTACTGGGAACCCTTTCCATAATACAACAACTGGCCCAAAACGGGAACTTTGTCACGTTACCAAATTGCTTTATGCTTTATAAACTGCTTTATTTTAATTCATATAAATTGTTTATATGATTATTATAGTATGAATAAGAACACACGCAAAGCTGCAAAATAAAGAACAAGGAACTGATAGGAGTATATGTGACTCGTTCACATATATACGTAAATTAGATTTACAGTTTTGAGTAAAAAGGATTTACTGCTTTGATATGAAATGCGTAAATTAGATTTACCGCTTTATCAGAACCGCAAAACTACCCCTATATGATAGGTAGTAGCTAAGGTCGGCATTGCGACCTAATTGCTTACTTAGATATGCATTAAACACAAACCCACAGTTAAGTCAATTGCCCTTCCTACTCTATCCTCCTCACACCATTGTTCATTGGTTGATGGGTCCACTACTCAGTAGGCATCGCCTTTTACCTTTGGTGGTCGAGGGTTATGTCCGACATATCGAATCAAATAGAGTGAGGTTACTTATCAATGAATTCCAAAACAGTTTTGGGCTTGGGGCAAAGTCTTCGTTAAAACATACGATGTCTAACGAAACCAAGAATCACATAAGATGTTTTAAGATAAACATACGATATGATTAGTAAAGAGTTGCTTACCTAAAATAACTAATGGCCAAGTTTCATGCCAACGCTGGCTTGTGTCTTAGTGAAAATAGGGATCTTGGACCTACTACAGATCGGGAATATAACAAATTTGTAGTGGGAGTTTTATTATTTGAATAAAACATTACATGAACAAAGCTTTAATCTTTACTTTAACGCTGTAGAACATGGCTAAAGAAATACCTTTCTCGTTACGATCCTTACTCGAAAGAGAGAAGCTCAATGCAGACGGTTCCAATTTTACCGATTTGTTCCGTAATCTAACTGTCGTTCTCAGACGTGAAAAGAAGGAATATATTATGAATACACCATTCCCTGATGAGCCTAAAACTGGTACTACAGCAGAGGATGTCACTAAGTACGCCAAGCATAAAAAAGATGAGCTGGACGTACAAAGCCTCTTGGTAGGGATTATGGGTCCTGAATTGCAGAGGCGATTCATGGACACTAAATCCTACAACATGTGCGAACAACTTAAAAATATGTTTCAAGAACAAGCACGTGTAGAGAGATATAAGGTGACAAAGTCTCTGCTTAGTCACAAAATGGCTGAGGGCAGTTCTGTCAGTAACCACATGCTACGTATGACTAGTGATGTGGAACAGTTAGACAAACTTAATTGTTCATTATCTAAAGAGTTAGCAACGAACATTATCCTGAACTCACTTCCTCCCAGCTACTCGGGGTTCATCATGAACTTCCACATGCATGGGATGGATAAGAGCTTGCAGGAGCTCCAAGGGATGCTTAGGATCGCAGATGGAGCCATGAAGAAAAACTCTCATGTTCTCATGATCCAAGAAGGTGGTAGGAAGATTAAGAAACCAAAAGCGAAAAGGGCACCTAAGTACAAAGGCAAAGGGAAGTCGGTTCCAATGGTGAACACTCCCAAGATAAAGGTTTCTGCTAACTCTGACTGCTATTATTGTAATAGCAAAGGTCACTGGAAGAGAAACTGCCCGAAATACTTGACAGATCTGAAGTCTGGGAAAGTCTCAAAAGCTTCAGTCTCAGGTATTTTTATTATTGAAGTTAACATTGCAACATCTATTAATGATTGGGTATTGGATACCGGATAATGTGCTCATATTTGTTCAAATATGCAGGCACTAAGAAATAGGAGGAAGCTACGTAACAAGGAAGTACAACTCCGAGTTGGAAATGGAGCAAATGTTGCAGCCATAACAGTCGGTAGTATAGAGTTGTATTTGCCCAGCGGGCTTGTTTTGGAATTAGAAAATGTTTATTTTGTTCCTAGCATTTCCAAGAATATAATATCGATCTCATGTTTAGAGATGAATGGTTTCTCTTTTGTTATAAAAGACAATCGTTGTTTCTTTTATAAAAATGAGTTATATTATGGATCATCTTATATGATAAATGGTCTTTATATATTGGAAATGAATAAACCCGTGTTTAACATCAATAACAAACGACTCAAAACGTCTCATGAAAGTACGGCTTACATGTGGCATTGTCGCCTAGGTCATATAAACGAGAAACGCATCAAGAAGTTACAAGAAATTGGACTTCTTGGAAAATTTGATCTTGAATCAATTAACACGTGCGAATCTTGTTTACGTGGAAAAATGACTAAGGCGCCTTTCACCAAGAAGGGTGAAAAAGCAAGTGACTTGTTAAGTCTTATACATACCGATGTATGTGAACCAATGAGTACTTGTGCAAGAAACGGCTATTTCTACTTCATCACATTTACTGATGATTTCAGTAGATACGGTTATGTCTACCTGATGAGACATAAGTTTGAATCCTTTGACAAGTTCAAGGAATTCAAGACTGAAGTAGAAAATCAACTGGACAAAAGGATCAAGACCTTACGATCAGATCGTAGAGGTGAATACTTGAGTCATGAGTTTAAAACGTACTTAAAGGAATGTGGGATAGTCTCACAACTCACACCTCCAGGAACACCGCAATAGATCGGTGTTTTTGAGAGAAGGAATCGAACCTTGCTGGACATGATTCGTTCTATGATGAGTAATGCCGCCCTTCCAAAATCATTTTGGGGACACGCACTAGACACTGCCGCACTAATGCTAAATAGGGTTCCATCTAAGTCAGTTGAAAAGACTCCGTACGAGTTATGGTTTGGAAAGGTTCCAAATATATCTTTTCTTAAAATTTGGGGTTGCGAAGTATTTGTCAAACGCATGACGTTTGACAAATTAGAACCCAAATCTGATAAATGCTTTTTCGTAGGATATCCTAAGGAAACCAAAGGATATTACTTCTATCACCAATCCGAGAATAAAATAGTTATTGCTCGACATGGTGTGTTTTTGGAGAAAGAGTTTCTTGCAAAAGAAAGTAGTGGGAGTAATATAATACTTGAAGAGGTTCAAGAAACATCACACGATATTGTATCGAATGATGATCATATAATCCCACCACTTGATACTTCGGCTAATGAGCGTTTGGAAGAACCAAATCCACAAACAGCTATGGAAGAGGTACAAGTTCCGAGCTCTTATACTTCAACGCAAGTTGAAGGAGAACTAAACCCGCAAACTGTTGCGGATGAAGTTGAACAACCGGAAACACAAGTGCTACGTAGGTCAACAAGGACAGTACATGCACCCGAGAGGTACATGAGACTGCATGAAGTCTCTGTGTTTGACACTGAAGATCCTCTGTCCTATGCAGAAGCAATGGATAGGCCTGACTCCGATAAATGGCTTGAGGCCATGGAATCCGAAATACAGTCCATGTATGACAATAGGGTTTGGAACCTAGTTGTACCACTTGATGGGGTAAAACCCATAGCTAACAAGTGGGTTTTCAAAAGGAAAATAGACATGGATGGTAATCTGACTGTTTACAAAGCACGGCTAGTAGCGAAAGGTTTCAAACAAATTCTAGGCATAGACTATGATGAAACTTTTTCGCCTGTGGCTATGTTTAAGTCAATACGGATACTTATCGCAATTGCCGCATTTCATGATTATGAAATATGACAAATGGATGTCAAAACCGCCTTCTTAAATGGAGGATTAGAAGAAGACGTGTATATGATGCAGCCTTCGGGTTTTGAAGATCCAAATAATGCTGGGAATGTGTGCAAGCTTCTTAAATCTATTTATGGATTGAAGCAAGCATCACGGAATTGGAATATTCGATTTGACGAAGAAGTCAAAAAGTTTGACTTCGTCAAATGCGAAGATGAACCTTGTGTATACAAGAAAACTAGTGGGAGTGCAATCGCTTTTCTGGTCTTATACGTCGATGACATACTCCTAATCGGAAACGATATTCCTTTACTAGAATTGGCTAAGTCTTCATTAAAGAAAGCTTTTTCAATGAAAGACTTGGGCGAGGCTGTCTATATACTAGGCATAAAGATCTATCGAGATAGATCAAAGAGACTCATAGGATTGAGTCAAAACACATACATTGACAAAGTGTTGAATCGGTTCAGCATGCAGAATTCCAAGAAGGGATTCCTACCAATGAATCATGGTATACAACTTAGCAAGACTCAGTGTCCTTCGACAACTGATGAGCGAAGTATGATGGATAAAGTACCATACGCTTCGGCTATTGGGTCTATCATGTATGCCATGTTGTGCACTCGCCCTGATGTCTCGTACGCTTTGAGTGTGACGAGCAGATATCAGGCTAATCCTGGCATGGAGCATTGGAATGCTGTCAAGAATATCCTTAAGTACTTAAGAAGAACTAAAGATATTTTTCTCGTCTATGGCGGTGATTCTGAACTCGTTATAAATGGTTATACGGATGCAAGCTTCCAAACTGACCGAGATGATTCGAGATCACAGTCTGGATACGTATTCATACTCAACGGCGGTGCTGTGAGCTGGAAGAGTTCGAAGCAAGAGACCACAGCAGATTCAACCACCGAAGCTGAGTATATAGCTGCATCTGAGGCAGCTAAAGAGGGTTTCTGGATCAAGAAGTTCCTTAGCGAACTAGGAGTGGTTCCCAGTATCCAAAGTCCTGTGGACCTCTACTGTGACAACAATGGAGCTATAGCTCAGGCAAAGGAACCCAGATCACACTCGAGATCCAAGCATGTTCTGCGACGTTATCACTTGATACGAGAAATTGTAAATAGAGGTGACGTGAAGATATGTAGAGTTGACACAATCAGCAACACAGCTGATCCACTCACAAAACCTCTTCCTCAAGCCAAACACCAGTTGCATACGGCTTCTATGGGTTTGAGACACATAGGAGATTGGCTCTGAGGCTTTTCTTCAGATCTACGTGATCTTTAAAAAAATTAGAGATTTGTACAAGTGGGGCCTACGATGATTGGCTCCTAGCTTAAGTGGGAGATTGTTAGTTTGTAATAATCTAGAAGTCAATAATACGATAAATTATCATAAAGCTTTGTTCATGAATTGAGTGATTAATAAACTGTCATTTTGTTGCCTTGAGTATTATTGAATTTATGGATCATTCCTTTATCTGACTAAAGTCAATAACTGGAATTGTGAAACTTCATAATATAGATGATATACACTCTTAAAAGTCTCTAACCGAGGTAATTAGCAGGAACACTAATTTACCGTTAAAAGGTTAGTATGTGGATTAGAAGATGGTCAAGTTTTACAGACCACTGACAAGAGATGTCATTTTAATCACATAGATACATGTTCTAGGAACATGGTATTTGACAGACCCCGAATGAAATATTAAATGGAATTGTGTATGTGTCATTAATATTTTCATTCAGTGTTAAGTTCTAAAGTATGAGGTATTCATCTTTCCTACTAAGAGATGTATATGTGTGATTGTTATCTAACGCTGTCGATAAAACGCAGTTATAACAGTAGCTCTTCGGTATACATAGCTTAGCCGAGGTAGTGATGGTTTACCAAAAGTACTATTGTCCCTCGTATCTCTATACTAGTTACAGTATCACTGGGCCCCTTGATAGAGTAAGATTATCTGCTAGCGGTATAATTACAAGAGTAATTATATTTGATAATTTGCTCAAGATCAAGAAAAGATTAAGTTTGCAAGGATGACACACACCTACTTTGGAACTGATCTGATACTGTGAGACATAAGAATTAACACGAGTAAAAAGTTTACTGGATCGTGATATTGTACAGTACAACATCATCTGTGTAATTGGATGGTCATAGTGCAGATGTCAGATGCCTCCTATGATTATAGAAGTTAAAACCGTTTTAATTCTATTTACCAACATAACACAGATCCTATTGGGTCACACCATATAGGAGCTAGTCGGAGAATCTTACTGATTAATTATAAATTTGTTATAATTAATATTAAGATGGTTATAATTAATTATATGTGATATAATTAAATTATATATATGTCATATAAGATGACAAGCAGAAACAACGGTTAATTTATAAGCGTACTCGATGCGTTGTATAAAATCATACCGAAACCGAACCGAAACTGAACCGTCAAAAATATAATTGTTTAGAACAATTATATATATTTGATTTAGATTTTTTTTTAAGATTTTAATTTTAATAGTTTTAAAATTAAAATTCAAAAAAAAAAAATCAAATGATAATCTGTTGAATGGCGGCAGTAACAAATATCATATGATTTAATAATTTATTCAATGTCGGCCATAACTTTGATGGTTTTAAAATCACTTTGATGGTTTTAAAATTATTTTGATGGTTTTAATAATTTTAAAACCGCAACTTTGATAGTTTTTAAAGTTTTTATGGTTTTTAATAAAATCAACCGCCATTGCAATGGCAATTTGGTAAATATGTCAAACTTCAGGGATATTTCGGTAATCGGCCAACCTGCTTGATTTTTCTATAAATAGAGGGGCAGGGGTAAAGAGAAAAATCACCAATTCACTTGTATCGTATCTGATCTGACTGATCGAATCGATAAGTCTATTTTGTCTCTTTCTCGGTTACGGTTATTTTCGAGATAACATATTTGCGAAAGTTGCGGTATTTCTATTTGAATAACTGCGGGTCGTAAATATAGCTATTTTGTCATTTTCTCAGTTTTCGTGTTTCTGCATAATTCCGCGGTTTACGGTATTTCTGACAAAAGAAATAAACCGCTCTCTGGTTAGTCCTGGTGGATAACCGATAGAGGTATCAGACGTCTGATACTTCGAGGCGAGACGTTAGTCAGATTCGATATTCTCGGTCTGCTGCATTGCATTTATAATTTGGAAACAAGGTATAAATATGTTATATTAATCTATTTAATTTGTAAATAGATTAAAGTTTTAGAAATCAATCATGGAGTAGATCTGTAAAAGAATTAAATTGGGTTTTGATGCCAAAGGAATACTGAAGGTGGACCGCCTTGGAAAGTTTCCTGACATACCTCATTTAATTATTGGCTTAAGTTAGAAGTAAAATTTTGTTTTACGTTCTTTCCGCATCTTAAGCAAATAAATGGGTTTGAACAGTCAAACCTCAACAAACTTAATCAATGGGTTTGAACAGTCCGAACCCAACACTAAACTCCCTGTTTTATTTTAGAATCTTCATCCGCACATCATAAACTAATGTAGAAATTTTTAGATCCACAAAAATTATAATTCAAATAGTATTAAAGTGACCAAATGCATTAAGAACCCAAAATGACAAATTTATGAACTACAAACTTGAGAGATAGTTAACTAAATATTTGTGCACTTAACTTAGCACTAATTAAATAGTCTAATTGTCAGAAAATTGAACTTGTGCTCTGATACCACTGTTGGAATTTCATGTATATGCCAAGAGAATGAAAATTAAAAAATTTCTATCTCTATTTGACTCAATACACAAAAGATCTTATTTATATAATATGACAACGGCAAACAAGAACACACTAAACAATTCATAAAGCACCTCATGTGCATCAAATAAAACAAATAAATTCATTCATTTTTCACACAAGAGGAGATGAGAGTTTATACCTAAAGAGATTGTCAAATCTCTTGTTAGAGAAAAGTTGGTTTCCCTTCTAGATCTCTTGGAAACTACATTTTTTTTTTCGAAGCACCTCTTGGTTCACCTTGAACCTAAACAACGAACTATCACACATCTTAGATAAATAGATGTGGAGTTCAATGCTAAAATATATAGTGTCATTTCAAAAATTATGTTAGTATTTACAATAGAGAAAAATAATCAAGTTTTTGTAAATTTTAACAGTAATCAAGTTGGTTTGGTAATTTTTTCTTAAATATCATTATGGTACAACTTTTAAGATATCTCCGTGAAGGATATATGTGATCGGTGCTAGTGTGTCTCTTTGTGAAAAATGAGTCTGAGCAATTAGTCATATTCCACAACTTTTGTGTTTGTCAGAATAACTTACACTGCTCAATAAAATTTATATCATATATCATTTTAGCCTCCCCATATGTTCCACGTACAAATTTAGAGAGCAAAGAGATGAGTATTACAGAGAAGGTAGAAACTTTGTGCATTTGTGCAATGAGGAGAGGAGATGGAACATCACTGGTCAGGGGCGGATTTAGTATGGTTGAATGGGGGTCAATTGAACCCATTTATTTTCAAAATTTTATTATTTATATATGATTTTCTATATAATTTAGAGTAAATGTTATGGATATTGTAATACTGGCTCCATTCAAAGTATATAATTTTATATGATCGATTCCATTGCACTATTTGACTCACATAACTTGAACGTCTAGCTCCACCCTTGTCACTGATCTGTTTACATTTGTGCAATGATGAGAGAAATCATTGCTATGAAATTAATGCTTTAGTTGACATTATTAATTTAAATTCTAAGTCTTAAACTCATAAAATCCCACATTCAAATAAATGAGTCAACAACATATATAGTACCACTTGATTTCAACAATATATAAAGCATCCATACAACAAGTTTGGGATATAACATAATGTAAATGGCTCTCGGGGCAATCATTAATTTTTTCTTTTGAACAAAAATAAGAGTCAAGTCTTTATTTATACAATTATTATTTATTTGATAGATATTTAGTATATGTGTCGCTCATTGTGATGAGATTTCACAAATTTACACGAATATTTGATTAAGGAATTCTTGTATTTACGACTGATTTTCGCGATGAATAATAAGTATCTGCAATTGAACAAAATAAATTAATCATATCTGCAATTGAAAGAAATGTTGTTTTTAAGCTTTCATATAAGATACAGTATAAGGATTAAAAATGCTTTTAAGTTAGTTAGTTTTTTTACACAAGCAAATTAAGCATCATACCACTTAAGTAGGTACCATTCAGTGCATCTTTGTATGCATAACTACAAGCCTGTGAAATGCTCTCTGATGCAATGCTGAAATAAACAATGTGTGATTTCAAGTATTAATCAATCCTTTACAATTAATAAACAAAAAAAAAATTCTTCTTAAACTAAATAATATTTTTATCTTACATGTCTGCACAGACTGACAAAGTAGACTGCATTAATTCCCCAAAAAAAATGCACAAGGCAAGTCAACATTTTAGGAAATTATAAAATATTTCTTTTGCTCAATCTATACATAAAAGGATGTAAAATAAAATTTGCTCTTAGAATTGCAAGCAACTCGTCATACCGTAATGTTTGCTTTAATTGAATCAGACATTACATTCACATCGTTGCCAAAATAGTTAGATTCTGAGGATTGTATAATTTTTGTGTCCCATACCTAATAAAAAATCAAACATAGTGCATGTCAATTTTCATATGAACATCACAAATACAAAGAATGTGCTCTTGTTGTGGAGATAGGAGTAGGTCCGATGGGCATCGGACCTATTTTTAGGCCCTGTTCAGCCGCTCCACTGTTCCCGTGGATGAACTGAATTTTTTTTTCCCACGCGAACAGTGATTTTTAGTTCAATTCCCGTGCCCATGCCCATTCCCAATAGTTCGCCGAACAAGCCCTAAAGGTTCTATTAGCTCTAACAAAGTACGATTAGCATCAATATTTGTGTGCACGGAAATTGGAATAGACAGGCACGAATTTTAATGTAGTTCGCACGGATCTTGATGCAACCGAATGCTCTTTACATCCATCGCACCAAAACGCCTTTCGAAGAAAAGATAGATTTTAAATGTCTCAATCTTACATATAATAATATTCTTACAAATTTTTTTTTTAATAATATTGTAGTGTTTACATTAAGCAACAACATAATATTTCATGGCGATGGATGTAAGGACCATTCGATTGCACTAGTAAATCTTTTCTTGATAATTAATATATTACATGGAATTTTCTTTTTCTTTTTTTCTTTTATGTCTAGGGAGTATATTAGCACTAAATTAGTTTTAAATTACTTTTTAGATTATTAGCACTTGTCTATCAGAAACAAAATTAATTTTTGTTACAACCAATTATAGATTTAGATGATCTAGGAGATTTTTTTTTTAATCTATTAGAAGAAGTCTGCTTTGTACATTACCACTTGCATAAAGTTTCTTTTAAAATCTAGGTCCTAACATTTTCAAACAACAAAGGAGTTGTTTCTGTGAGCCAGAAAAAACAGTGCTTGCAATTGTTATTTTTTATTTATATTAGTTCACTAACTTGTACGGTTAAATTAAAGAACTTGAATATAAAATGAAAGGGAATATATTTCTAGAAATTTAATTAAAGAAGAAACAGTGCTTGCAATTGTTAAAGAACTTGAATATAAAATGAAAGGGAATATATTTCTAGAAACACCATACAACAGCACAAACACAAACTCTCAAGCAAATTAATTGTGTGGATATTTTAATTGGGCCAATGTTAAGATACGAAACTGTATTCATTGGAACAAGGCCATCTTCAAATACTGCAAAATAACAGTTAGGCTGATTAGATATTGCTTTTATATTTTTATATCAACATTCAACACTATGACAATTAGTGCGGAAGCATCAACATAATATTCAATGAAGAAAAAGACAGTTAATATGCAATTACAACTGAGAACTTTGTCAAAACACGCAACTAATTGGTGTAGTTCTCGTAAAACTTGCTCAAAAAATGCATTAACAAAAAAAAGAAATAAAAGTAAGGGATCATAAGAAGATATGGCACCCCCCTGTCAAAGCTATAGAGGTGGTCGAAGAAATTTTCTTTTCATTAGGCAAAATAATACTTTTAGAGGCCCTGATCGTAGAGGTAGTCGCCAAGCCTCTCGACAACCATGTTGCATTGCCCCGGTGTCATCGGCTCGTCATAAACACCCATAACCAGGGCTTGGTTCGTCTTTTTCACGCACACACCGCCTGATCCCTAAAACCGAAACCAAGATTTGAATTAGAAAAAATAAAATAAGCCTGAGTAGAACGAACAATTGGAAAATCAATGATTATTAAAGTATTCTATACATTCAACTGATAATTAGATATATGAAAACTCAAGTTGAGTACTGTTGATTAGAAAAACAGTATCACTCATGAAAGCCCTCATAAATAGATCAGCCATCAAAACTATTTAAGGAAAATACACGGAGAAAACTGTGGTGTATGCTCGAAAAGAATATCAATTTTTTTTTTTTTGGTTTGCAAGGAAAGAATTCCTTACTTTGAAGGGATTCACATGTCACTTTGAGACCTTACGGCATTGAAGATGGATGTAATTTTTCAAAATTGAAAACGTAATGAAGTACCTTCTTTCCACGAATAACTGCACCGGGCTCCCCCTGGATAACCATGTACTTGGCCCCACCGAGAAACAACCCAGTTGGTGCAAGTGACCCAGGTTCATCGAAGTCCTTCACTATAGCTGCTATCTCCTCTGGTTTAAACTGCACGCACGTTAGCACAGCATTACCATGGTTAATCATCTCCCAAAGGTTTTACACATAATGTGTAAACATATCTCAGCAAAAGAATTTTTGATGAATACTCTAGCCCTGTTTTAGTACTCATTCAAAAAGAAAGAAGGAGGGAACCAACGGTAGTACTTCAGTGAATTTTTTTAGAAATGGCATTATTTTGTAAGATTGTGTCTATATATGTTACCCACATATTCGGAAATAATCAGAGCAATAAGCAACTTTTTGAAGTACTGTCTCTCTTCACCAGTTTCACTTGACATAAAAATTAAAGCAGCGATATGCTTTATGGAAGCATTTCTGAAGTTATCAAATTTATTCCAAAATTCACAGCAACAGTCGATCAGATCATCAACGATCCAGTTATATTGGATCTACATTTCTACACAGAAAGATCAGATGGAGGAATGGAGCGGAACAAACTTCCAATCCTCACCCAATCTAAAAGAGAAGGAAAGGTGATGCATGGATGGTGAATACCTGAGGGAAGGCGGCGCTTTGGGCCCAGACGGAGCCATCCTGGCCGAGGATCGCTGCGGCGGTTAGATGCTGACCGTCGATCTCGCACATGAGATGATCATCGACGTATGATTGCCACGACATCTTTTCTCTCTTCCTTTTCTTTTTCCTTCGTCTCTTTTGTTTCTATTCTTTCTTGCGTTTCTAATGCCTCGTTGTATCGCTCGTTTGAATGCTATTTAAATAGGGATTTTCTCTACTTAGGTAATAAATTGCGGGGCCCTGAGAGGCGGAGAGTGAATCGCTGGTAGGTCGCCCCTTCTTCTCCTAATAATAAACGCTACTAGACTCGGTGTATAAGAAAAGCTCTCGGTCGGTCCCACAAATCGATGTATGTGTGTCCACTAAACCAAGTTCATGTAAAACATTGACCTCTTATTCTTTTTCCGATAAAATATAGTTCGTGAACTTGGTTCGGATACAAAACAACGCTCCGTCTCTTTAGAGTTAAAAATGGGTATTTTGTCGTAAGTTACTAAGTTAGTACCTGGTGTATATTGGTGTTGTGTTCCAGGTGTTAGAGGTAAATTGAACAGGAATGGATGACTGCCCCGCAACATCGCCTTTAATAATAGGTAGAATTGAATTGATCCGGGAAAGAAAATCATTGATTAAACGGACTCGATGCACCTGAAAAGAAGATTCAAAGGTTGTGATTAAAAGTGGGGCGTGGGCCACATCATTACCTGGGGGACGGGTCCCATTGACAGGTTTATACTTATTTACAGAGCTAAAATATTACCTTCGTTCCCACATACGATATTTATACATTCCAGAGGTAGGTTACGGTGTTATGCATGGCTTATATTGATCTTGTATTTACGTAGATTGATATCTTTATTTCAAACAGTTCAACCGTTTAATATGTTTTTCATAGAAAAATATACTTTAAATAAAATTTAACATTTAAAAAAAAATTACTAGCTTTAGATAGGTCAAATCAATCGATCTAAAATTCTAAAACATTCAAAATTAATTATTTTGTACCAATCTACAAAATTCTACAAAATATTCTAAAAATATAAAATTTAGTCTATATCCTAGTTAGAAGAAAGACATCTATATCCTAGTTAATTTTTGGAAATAAATTTATCATATTTAATTTTAATAAAATAATATATTTGAATACAGCACTTTGGTATGATGCACGAGAGCAGTTTGGGTCTAATGTCCATCGGACTCAAACTGAGTTCAATGGGCTCCATAATTGTCCAATCCGCTTTAAGATCCATGCGTGTTTTCTTAGTATCCATGCTCATTGGCTTTAATATCCGTGCGCACTAATCTTAAAAAGATCAGACAGTTATGGAGCCCATCGGACCCAAACTGCTCTCATGATGCTGAACACATCACACAGTATCTACAAAACATGCTAACTTTTAACAAAATGTAATGCGATATAAGAGTTGCATAAGCGGTTTATTGGTAGAAATGGGCCAATTTGGGAAACCCACAGGCCATGTTCGGCACCCTTCCTTAAGCATGAAAGATTAAAATTTTAAGCTCATCTAAGGAGCTAATGTTCGGTAAGAAAAAATTAGAATTAAAGAAACTCATTGAATTAAAAAAATATATTCCATTATGGGATAAAGAATAAAAGACCAATATGCCCTTGCTAATTAGCTAGAACAAACGACTTTTGTACAGTAAGAAACAGTGTATCAGTTTAGATTTAAATACATATCTATATAACAACATACGATAACAAATTTCAATTGGATTATATTATTATCAATAATATAATCTAAAATACAAAATGAAGCAAAAACTTCTCTGAGAATAATAATAGCATACACTAAAATATTTCAACTAACATAACAGAGAAACATATAATAGCTACAAATTCCATCTAAAATACAAAATAAAGCAAATCCTTTTTGAAATCAATAACCTGATAAGCAACTGTCTTTTTTACAATTTAGTCCTTCTCCCGTATTAATACAAAATCAAGCAAATATTTCTCAAAATATATAGTTCATTAACAAAACAAAAGATTGGGTTGACAATCTAGTGATGTGTTTCTGTCCAATTAATGAAAGAAGAAGAAGCAAAAAGAGTAAAAAAAAAGTATCAAATTGAAGTCGCCGTAGAGAAGGACGGGGAGGGGAGAGGGGTGGCGGAGGAGAAATATCTTTAACGGGTGTCTATCGAAATGTCATCTCAACGAGAAACCGACTGTGACGTCAGATTCGAGTTTTAATCGCCGGAGATCTAGCAATCTTGGCCGGAAAGAAGAGGGAATTTTTTTCTCATGCCTAGGGAAGTGTGCTGGAGTGAGGAGAAGAAACAAATAAACTATGATAAAAGATAAAGGAGCTCCTTAGAGCATGCCTTTTCAGGGACATTAATGTCTGTAAACAGTGTCAAAGGAGCTCTAAAGGAGGCCCATTTGTCAAGGAGGGGTCCAACTCGACTTGACAATTTCAGCTAAGGAAGCTCTTTAAGCCACTCTAAGAAACTTTTGTTCGGCTGGATTAAGAGAGATTAAGGTTAAAGGAGGCCTAAGGAGATAGCACCGAACATGTACACAATGTTTAAAGACTAAAAACTACATATTTGTATGATTTGCAAAGCTACAACTACACTCTAATCTAATCTAAAAGCTGTTCCCACCAATAATACACAACCCATACAACATTTAACATCCATAAAATAGTCACTGCGAGTCTGCGATAGAAAATTCGCAATAGTTATAAACATTGCAATTCATAACTTGTCAGAAAATGTCAACTATTCCAATTGACATAAGAGACACTAACAAGACTAGCTCTAGGATAAACTGACACGAAATCATCCTAGCTGCTCCTGATGTTACTGCAGAAGCCGAAGAAGAATTCATCTGGCTCAATTTACTGTAAGAGAGACGGAGAGAAATAGTTAATGCTAGAACAGATTACCTTACTTGATACTATAGAATAATAGAAGAGTGAGTCTATGGTACTATGCATATCACGATTTAGTTCGTAATACGGATCAATATTTTTGTTTAAAAAATTCTAACGGTCGATCCGAACCGATCAAAATGATTTTGATATGAATATATACTTGCAAACCCGATTTTATATTTTTTAGAATTTTTTTACTATTTTTTAAGATGGGTAGAAAATCACTGTTTTTGGATGGTCCAGAACTTTCAACTCATGATATGGGTAGAAAATCACTGTTCAAAATGATTTTCTACCTTTCTTGAAAAATAGTAAAAAAATTCTCAAAAATATAAAATTCGGTCTGCAAGTAGATATTCATATGGAGATCATGTCGAACGGTTCGGATTGATCATTAAGATTTTGAAAATGGAAATATCAATCCGTATTACGGATCAACCCATGATATGCATAGTACATAGACTCACTCATAGTAGAATATCAAACACAAAAATCTGTCTTCTTGCATACCTTGAGTTTGGGTACATGCACGAATCATAACCTGTAATATATTAAATTAAGCTAAATCAGAATACTTATAAATATAATCAAACAGAACCTAATTATACAAACAAAATTGAACACTTTTCAGCTTACTGGGATCTTTTGTAGTCTTCACCCCAATACCCCCAAAAGTACACGCCACATCATTTGCACCGTTCATCTGAAAATAACTATTGAAAGCATATGATGCATGTGAGGCTGTGGTATCGGGTTGATAGCATGGTTGGCTCGGCTGTATCGCTGAACAATCCACATTTCCAGGCCCACATGCCCAACTTAAAGCATTCTGTAAATCAATTTCACTTGCATTTGCCGATGCCACACACCAAGTCCCATTCGAACTTGTAATATTTGCTCCAGTTGAAATATCCACATTCCCTCTACCACTCCAGTCAAGACTGTAGATACTGGTCTGATCAGGATAGAATAAACCCCAATTGCGCTCTGATGCAATTCCTGGCTTCCTGTTCTCGTTGAATAAGGAAAATATGTAGGTGTCAATTTCCGTTCCGGGTTTTGCTGGGGTACCGGTATCATTTATCATGTGCCTGATTAGATTGGTGTTGTAAGTCTGTGCATTGTCTGGCGTAGCTGCAGTTTCACTTATGGCACCTTTGCTAGGCCAGCCGGTCTCAGTCACCATCACATTGAGGGTTTTGAAATTCAATGCCATCAATGCGTAGAAGATCGAATCGATTTGTGCATCGAGCATGTTCGTATAGACCAAACCCGTGTTCGGGTCAATCACGTCAGAAGCTTGTGTAGAGAGCAAGGCATAATCGAGGGAAACATTTTTATTTGAATCCCTATACGCGTAATATGGGTATATGTCAACCATGAAAGGAGACTGATTCTCCACCAAAAATTCCAACATTGGTTTCAAAAAATAAGCATAGCTGCTATTGAATGCCCCTGCCGAAGGAGGAAATGAGCGAGAGAGAATACCCAAAGAATGCGTGCTTGATACCTTAATTCTCTTATGCAAGCCAACCTTTTTAAGGGCACTGTGAACATTTATCATGGCAGGAACAACAAGCGAGGATACATTAACCGGGCTTTCTGTAACCTCTGTTCCTACAGTGATACATGTAATCATAGTGGCCGGGTAGTATGGTAAAATACTATTCTTGAGCCAGGTGTCAACATTTGATTGGTACTGGGAGAATGGAAGAAGATCAGAATTGGGGACACCAACCATAAGTTCAACCCCAGTGTTCGCGAATGCCTTGATGACATCTATGTTTGAGTCGTAAATGCGCACATATTTGATGGAGTGGAGCTGTACCAGCTGAGCCACCTTGTCGGGTGTCGGCAAGTCATCGGCATTTCGGCCATAGCATATGCCAATTTTTGCACCTTGACCAAACCCTGCGTATGTAATCTGATATGAGAATTTTTGTGGGATAAACTCATAGTTTAAGGAAAAATTGCCCCAGTCAATGTTTCTACAGCATGTGCCTAATTTTCTTTTTTAACCTTAGTAGCTAGGTCAAAGGATAAAAAATAATTTTCTTCTGCGTAGGTGGTAATCTGATATTCTCTAATGAATAGCACAATAAATAAAATATCCTTAAAAGGTAGCCTCCATATGAAGGAAAGCATCCCATTTTCAAAAGATTAATTCGCTGATGCTATCCAACTAGAAAAGGTAGAAAATGACATGCCTTGTAGCTTGTACACTCACTAATCTTTGATCAACAATAACCGCAAAACCCAAAACAAAACAAAAAAAAACACAGATTAAACTGAAATGCAAAGTCAGGCTCACCGATTAAGCTCGAAATGAGAAGAAACCGTATCAAAAACACCCCTCTCGCCATTAATGGAAGTGATACCAAGCCTGCCTCCTCACACCACCTCTCTCTCTCTCTCTCTCTCTCTCTCTAAACTATCTCTCTCTCGAGATAATGATCAAGGTATTAGGTACCTAAGCTTTGCTTGACCTGATTTTGACTGTGAAGTTGGAAGCAACAAAGAGGCCAGAAGCATAGAGACAAGGTGACAAGAGAGAGGTACGGAGTGTGGAGAACAGAGGGAAGTGGGACTGTGGGAGTATTGGATTTGAAAGAATTTTATTAAATGGAGTTGAGAGCACGCCTCGGGTCCGGAACCGAGAGGGGATGTTTACAAATTGTAAGAAGGGAATGGAACCCGAGGAGACGGGACAGACTGACAGGGTCACAGACATATTAGACTGGGACCCACCCTGTTTCAACGGTCGTAAAAATTTAATTATTTGAGCACGCAGCTTTGTCCGTTTCTGTTTTTTTAAACGTTTGACACTGGTCGGAGACTGGCACCTGAATCAGCTGATGTGGAAAACAGAAAATGTATTGAATGTGCCTGGCCGGGCCGGGCCTGACCTGTTATTCTACTGTCTGTTACAAAAACCTGTGAGAGAAGCCCATTTGTGCTGGATAGTGGGCTGGCTCCAGACCCACTTTGAGTAAGCACGTTGGGCTATGGAATTTATCCGGGTTTAAGACAATCACAGTGAAGATGGTCAAATAAACATGAGGAATGAGAGAATGGCGTTGACATATGTGCCCCTGGATATCCAATGTTGATCTCATTATACCTGACACTCAGACAAGTCTTTTTATTAATACCGTCAATGAAATGGGAGCCGCTTGGGTTCGATGTCCATCGGACTCAAACAGAGTTTAATGGGTACTATAACCGTTTGATATGTTTTAAAATATGTGTGTGTCGCTTTAATATTCCTGCACGTTCGCTTTAATATCTGTGTGTATGGATCTTAAAGCGGATCGGATGGTTATGGAACCCATTGAACTCAGTTTATGTCCGATGGGCATGGGACCCAAGCTGCTCCCCAGTGAAATATGTTTATCTGGTTATTCAATATTATATTATGTATGATGTTCATTATTAGTGAGTTATCTTTGTTAGCCTATCGATTAACGGACGAGTAGAAAAAAGGATCATTCACTAAAATATTGGATTAGAATACTGACAAGAACACAAGGACATGTTAATTATTATAGAAGACTATTGATAAAGTTAATCATTCAATAACAAATGTATAGTTTTGGAGTAGAACTAGAGTTTTTCAAGTTACCAAGCTCGTGTTGTGTAATCAATTCTAAAATCTATCAAATTGGCTTCGAATATTGAATCTAAACCGTTGAGACCCACCTACCTTATTTAAACTTTCAAATTAATTTAGTATAAAGTAATTTTAATACATTCATTTTTGAATATTTTTTTTACTACTTGATCCTATAAAAAATTTATTTTGAAATTAAAAAATTTCATATGTAGATGCTTCACTTTTAAGGTATATGAATTTTAATGGTTTAAATTCGTAATTTGAAGTCAATCTGATAAATTTTAAAATTGAATTCACATATAAACTCTATGCACTTAGGAACACTTTAATTCTACTCAATAGTTTTATATTATATACTTACAGTACTAGGTACACATGTTAGATTATTATAATATTATATTTACATCTAAATTATTATTTCATTAGATAGTCATTTCAATTATCTTTCTTTCCATGCTTGGTCGATATTATGTTGCATAGGCAAAATAAATGGTTAACGAGTACAAATATTATGGAAATAAATATGTTAACATGTCTATTATTTTAATTTCAACCGTTTAAATTTTTTTATACATGAATCTCAAAATTAATCTTAAAGTACAATTTAGTTTTTGAGCTACAGCTTACAAACACGTCTTTAATATTTTATGAGAGAACTAAATTATATAAAAACTTTTAAAAATAATTTATTTTTAATATACATAATTAAAAAGCTGAAAATAGAGTGGCTAAGCACTTCTAGCTTGAGCGTAAAAGTTATAATGAAATAGAGTAAAGTGTGAAAAATAAATCTAAATTCTAAAAGAGACGGAGAGAGAGAAAGGAATGTTAGATGAGAGAAATCGGTATCAGAGAAGAATCAGCAAAGAAAAAGAGAAGAAAATGAGAGAGAACATGGATAGAACAAAACGAAAAGGATTTAGAAGAGTTGTAGCAGCGGACGCGTGGAGGAAAGTAAAGGCGTGTCATCAGCGCAAAGAGAGAACAAACTGCTAATCGTTGAGAACTGTTGGATTTGAATCGGATGGCTGAGAAGAAGACAACACTGAATAAACAGAAGGGAGTATTTTTTATCTTGTAGTGGGATCCGACTGTCAGTGTCGATATTCACTATTGAAGTACTGTAGCTCCCGACGCGGATTATATATATATAATAGATATCATATCTATTTTTTTGTGAAAGATTTTATTTAGTAAGAAGGTACAAATTCTTCTGCTTTATTATAGAAAATGATAACTGAATAGAGTAAAAGGTGAAAATATTATTACCATTTTTTTTTTGTCAAGCATTACTTTTTTTATTTTTTAAATATTCCTTTCCCAATCATTATTTTTTTTCCCTTTCAACAATTTTTTAACGAACACCAATATAATATTTTGAAATAGAGTGAAAAATATTTTCTTCTTAAATAGTCATTTACAATTGACAATTTCTTATAAAAGGAATAAGTGATAACCTTAATTTTCACTTTATGAATTTTATTAGTTAGAATTGAAATCCTTGAGCATCTCTCTCGTTTAATAAAAAATAAAGTACAATTTTTAATAGTTAAAATCATAGTAACAAGATTCGCGAAGTATTCACGAATAATTCGTTTTTTTTGTGATGCAGAACCGAACGCCGAATTATTCGGTTGACCGAATAATTCCCGACTTTTTCCCGAATTTTTCCCAGTATTTTTTTTGTTGTTTTTTGTTTTGCTCTCTTACAAGACTGAAATCTCTGATCCGAATAATACCGAATCATTCTCGAATTATAGCTGAATTATTCCCGAATCATGAATTTTTGATCTTGCCGAACCGAACCCAAATAATTCATTTGTCACTGTGGTTAGAATTGAAATCCTATGATACGATTCACTACACCAATTTGTCAATCGTGATATGACAAACCTTTCTCATTCTCCTCTCTATTAAATTCCACAGTGAAATCACGCTTGGGCAGATGGTACTCGCCACAGCAAGATGCGGCGCCTTTCACTCTCCGTCCCCGCAAAGCATTTGCCACCGGAATCTCTCAGCCATAGACCCGGTGCATCCATCGGATCCGACCAATTGAGGTCAGACCCAAAACCCGGTACCATTTCCTACATGGTCCCGCTTGCAAAGATCCTCAAAACACCTCCTAATGAGGCTCAATTCATCCATTACATTATAATCTACGCCAAAGCGGGCCTCTTGCATGAGGCAACACATCTGTTCGACAAAATGCCTGAACTAAAATGCTCACCTAGTACAGCTTCACTAAATCAGTTGCTCTCGGTTTTGTGTGAGAAAAGAGAGGGTCTATACATGGTCAAGGATGTTTTGTTGAAATCTCAGGAGAAAGGGATTCGGGTTGACGAGTCCACTTTTTGGATTTTGATTGAAGCCCTTTGTAGGAATTCGAAAGCCAAGTTTGCAATTGAGATTATGGGATTAATGGGTTTGTTTGAGTGCAGCCCGGATCCGAGAATGTATTCTCTTGTTTTACAATCTCTCTGTGAAGATTCGAACAGTTGGTCAGATGTAATTGCAGTTGTACGAGAAATGCGAAGTGCTGGATTTATGCCGAGTATTATGGATTACTATAAGGTGATTGCTTTGCTTGTTAAGGAGGGAAAAGTGGATGAGGCTTATTGTTTTGTTAATGAGATGAGAATTGATGGAGCGAAACCTGATGTGAATTGCTACAACAAAGTGCTCTGGGGGTTTAGTGAGGCATTGAGATTTGATATGGTAGACGAGGTGTTTGATGAAATGCTCATTAGGGGCCTCATTCCAAATGTTTATACATTTGAGATTTACATAGGTGGTTTGGCAAAGAAAGGTGATGTAGATGGAATGGTTAAAATGGTGAAATGCATGGAAAGGGCAGGGTTTAATGCTAATGTGCAAATTTATAACATGATTATTGGTGAGTTTATGCGTAGTGGAAAATTAAACAAAGTTAGAGAATTGATGGATGAAATGGTTAGAAAAGGAATTAAATGGAATTCAGATACTTTAAGTTTATATTATGAAAAGGAATTAGGGAACAGACAAGATGTTGTGAGCTCCTAATAGAATTTGCGTTTGCTCAGATATTTCATTTTGGGTTCTCATTTTTCAAATATAGATTAGTGGTTTATGTTATTTTGTAATAATACAGATTTGTTGTTATACTTAGTTTCTATATGTTATTTTATATCATGTTTCTCCAGGAGCGGATTCAGAATTTTCGTCAGGAGGCAAAAAAAATATCGAATCTAGTTTAAATAGCTAATTAGATTTAAACCCATTAACTAATTGGGTATTTGATAAAAAATAATGCTTTAACTTATACTTTATAATGTTTTGACTTGTGATTTATGATATTCTGACTTATAATTATAATTACCAATCATATTTCAAAAAATTTATTTTAATTTTAACTATAAATTTAACCCGAATTACCAATAAAACATTCAAAGGGGGGCAACAAAATTTCCATGGAGGAGTAAAGCTAGTCGGAACCGATAAATCTCCACTAAAACTCAAAATCCAGGGAGGGGCAGCCGCCCTCCTAGAATACAATGGGTCCGCCCCTGTGTTTCTCAACCATAGATTAGTTAGGTTTTCTTAACTAGTACAGGTTTGTTTTTTAATATTCAGTTTTGACTAAATAATACGTGGTAGGTTGTTGCACCTCCGGATCCGGATCAGAGGTGTGACATTATTATTATTGTTATTACCATTTCATCGAATGGAATGAACAAATAAAAATAATAATTATGTACTCTGGACTCATCTGTCATAAATAAATGACCTAAATTTTGACAGGATCATCTACTAAATCTAAATCCGGACGATTTGCAAGGAGATTATTCCGAGTGCTTTTCACTTTCTCAGCAATAGAACGGAAAATTAATTAAACGTTTTAACATTCTTAATCCTTGGTTGTATATATTTAAATAATAAAAAAATAAAACAACTGCTATTAGTTATATGCTCATCATATGGAGGGAACGATGCAGAAGGGTCTTCACAGGAAAAGAAGGAACAGTGCAACAAACGGTACAAGAGATAGTGGACTCACAGATGGTTCACAGAGGCTACAGCAGAGATAATGGCTGGTTTTTTTTTTCTGCATTTTATATTTTAGGTCTTATTTTTTTAATGTTTTTACACTCTTCCTCACACTTAGAACTCAAGTAGGATCCTCTGATTTCTTTTCTCATTTTTCACATCTTTTCTCCGCACAGCACAAGGCTCCCAATTTGGAAACCTACACACTTGTAACTAAACAAGGTTAATATAAATAGGGGCTAGACCTGGATATGTTTGGATGATGTAAAAATAGCTAGAATAGCAAGCTATTCAAGAATAACTGCTATTCGGAATAGCAATGTGCATCAAAATGACATTTTTGCTATTCGGAATAGCGAGAATAGTTGCTATTCTCTATTTCTTGGAAATGTTGGAATAACTACTATTCGAAAGTGTGAATACAGAAAAAATATTTATTACCGTCAATACAATTCCGAAATGATAAAATTGACGCCACTTATTTTATTTCTACGTCGTGACAATTTATTTGAGACCCCACTTGTCTATTTTTCTCTTAATAAGTACCTTGTTAACACTATTATTTATCAGTTACAACTATTCACTATTCCTAACGTACAATCCAAACAACATTTGTACTATTCCGAATAGCACCATTTTCACACTATTATGAAAATCACTATTTTTATCTACTATTCTAAACAGTAGCTATTCTAGCTATTCTAGCTATTGTTTTCTGGAAAAAAAAAAAAAAAGAACATCTGGTAGAAAGTGGACAAAGAAGTCACATGTTAAAACACCAAGTGTGATAAATCACAACTTTCGAATTGTGTCGGTGTACATAAATAGAATCTCGTTATTTTAATAGCACTTGCACAAATGAACCCGTCAATGTTAATTATAACAATATTTTGTGATGTTGGAGATCACTGAATAACTAAATAAATTTAATGTTTCTCAAAAAAATTAGAAGAGAAGTATTTATTTTAATTTTCTTACAATATATATCAATGTATGAATCTTTTGACTGTATTAAATGACAACATGAAGTGGGAGAATAAACAATAACCCTTCATTGTGAAATTGCAAAAAAAGAAAAAACATTTGTTTAAAGAACAAAATTTAAACCCCTAGTTAGTATACTGTTTTTGTGTCATACTTAAACAAACTTATTAGAGCCATGAAGAATTTTTTTTTTTCCGAAAATCTTTCAAATTCTTAGCAATGTAGGCAGACACTGCCAAATAATTTTTTTTTGTTTTAAACAAACTAAAAAAAATGGTCCGTTGAAAATAAAGCGTGGAAAAACAAAAATAACAATTTTAAATTTACCACTGCAATATAGTCATAGTCTGAAATATATTACAGAGAAGCAAAAATAAATAACATTAAATGAAGTTTCTAGAGTCCCAAAAAAGTTTCTATTGAGTATTTCAACATAACATTCATCAACTCATTACTGTTTTATTTATCGGATCCATTAAATTACATTCTTTCTTTATTATTATTTTATTGGCAAAGAAAGATAGCACTGCCGCTGGTTTCATTCCTGAAACTTGTAACGGCCCAAGTCTAGAGTTTGGATTTCATGTCTAAGAGTTTGTAGGCTTTGCAAAGATTCTCCTCACTTTATAGTTTGCGATTAAATCTCAGTCCAAAGCTTGTTCAGGGGCTAGTATTATTGAGCTTTGTGATTCGTGCCAAGTTAAAAAGATCGGTCTGTCAACTAATTGTGAAAGATTCTTTTTTCAGGTAACGGAGAGGATGTGAATTTTGGAGTTTAGAGAAGAAATATATAGTTTTGAATTTTTTTTTGGAATATACATAAAATTCTTCCTTTAACCTTTGCCATTTATTGTTAATTATGATCACAGTTGATTTTGAATTTTTCTACAAGTTTGTTTTCGAAAGTAGTTTTTTTCAGAGTTCATTTAATCATTTTTAGCGCTACCGCTCTAATTTAAACTGTATGTTTTTTTGTTGGACTTCTCGTTTTAAGCTGTAATTCCATGGAGCTTATTACTTCAATTTATCTTTTTACATGTTATACTGCATTGTAATTCCATGTACTAGTTTTCTCATTATTGCTGATAGAACATTAAAACACACACACACAAATTTAATTAATAATATAAGCGGTAAGCTACTGTAGTAATAGACAAACAATATTCACAAATTATTTATTTTCAGCATTTTCCGAACGGATAGAGGAATTAAACACACTTTCTAAATTATTTTCAAATTATTTAAGAATCTTACAAATAACAAATTATTTCTAAATTATTTGCATAATTTTATTTTGTTTTTTAAACATCAGAATTTAAAATATTTAAACGCATTGCAGGAAGACGAATTATATACAAATAATACCTATAGTATATCCACATCTTGAACGATAAATCTTGTCAGACTTTATTTTTAAAATTCAAATTTATCATTATGTAAGTCGGTAGAATTATTTAAAAATATATATATGAATTCAGATCCTGGCGGATACTGTATGGTGAGAGAATGTGTGAGTGAGCTTCATCATTTAAAAAAGTATTAGGAAAATTTTAAAAACTATTGTCGGGAGCAGGAAATGATTGGATCTGAATTCATATTTTATTTTTCTAGAAGTGACTTTTGAACGGTGATCAATAGCTCAAATGTAAATTATTTATATTTTGTAAAAATAACCCAAAAAGAAATATTTTATTTTTTCTTACAGCTGCAAAAATAAAAAATATTAATTCCAGTTATTTGTTGCAGTCTTTCTAATAAATCAAATTATATAGTATTATATCTAATTTCAAAGAAATATAAAAATATTTCTAATATGTTAATACAAAAATAAATAAATTATAACATTTTCTAATAAAATAAAAAATTGTAATAAATTAATTGATAACAATGCCATCGGTTTCAGAGGTTGAAACCGATCACAACGCCATTGGTTTTAGGATCGCTCAGTTTGTTATCGGTTCTGGAGGGCTCCAAACCGATAGTTTTGTGAGCGGTTTCAGCCTCTAAAACCGATTAATTTGTAATCAGTTTGGGCCGAAATTTTTATTTATAAACAAAACAAATAATAAATTTAACAATCTATACAATTTTTTTTATGAAATTCACAATCTATCCAAACCGATGATATTGTCATCGGTTTCAGAAAGCTATAATTGATGACATTGTCATCGGTTTAAACCCAGCACGATTTTTTATGCTTTCTGACACTTTCTGAAACAACGAATGACTCAGATTCAAAAAAAAAATGTAATCATTACATAATTGCGCAAACAAAAAATGTCATCGGTTGCACGATTTTTTATGCTTTCTGCACACTTTTTGAAACAATGAATGACTCAGATTAAAACAACGAACAATTCATATTCAAACAAAAAATATAATCATTACATAGTTGCACATCAAATTAGATATTTTTAATTTAAAATAATTTTTCATTTTTTTATTTAATTAGAAAATGTTATAATTTATTTATTTATTTTATTAAAATATTAGAAATATTTTTATATATTTTTTAAAATTAGATAGAATACCATATAATTTGATTTATTAGAAAGACTTAAACAAATAATCCGGATCAACATTTTTGAGATCGGATTTTTCATGGCTGTAAGAAAAATTAACCGATGATTTTGTCATCGGTTTGGATAGATTGTGAATTTCATAAAAAAATTGTATAGATTGTTAAATTTATTATTTGTTTTGTATATAAATAAAAATTTCGGCAGTTTGGGAGTTTGGGACTTTGGGTAGATTTCGAATTTTTCTCATAAGTTAGATAGATTCTTAAATTTTTTTTTTTTTTTTGGATATTAATAAAAATTTCGGCGTATGGTGAGAATGTGCGAGTGTTCTTCATCATTAAAAAACTATTGTCGGGAGCAGGATAGGAGATGCTATTGGAAAAATACAAAGAGATATATATAGAACTAGCCTTTGGTCTAGTGGCTAAGGCACATGGTCTCTATACTAGAGGTCATGGGTTCGAAACCCAGATGGGGGAAATCCTTTGTTATAATAACAAATGTATTAAATAGTTGGGTGGCTTGACCTCCAACCTTTACTCAAAAAAAAAAAAAAAAGATATATATATGCCTCGGACCGACACAATATATATAAATCAGAAAAATATGATTGGTGGTGGTGCTTTAACAACCGCCGCTAGGATTAGCTTAAAATCAAAGATAAGCAACTTGTCATTTAATATGTTAATATGTAAACTGAGACTTATACTTTTCAATGCTTGAATCTATCCGTATTATAAATTTATATTATCATTTTAAATTTATAATAGTTAATTTGAACCGCTCTAACATGATTTTCATATAAAAATATACTTACGAACCATATTTTATTTTATTTTTAAATCTTTTTACTATTAGATAGATAAAAAAATAACCTCATATAAATATTCTGGACCATCCGAAAGAAGTGATTTTCTACAAATTAAAAAAATAGTAAATAAATTTTAAAAATAAAATTCAGTATGCAAATTATATTTTCATTTAAATATCGTATTGAGTAGTTTGAATTGACTATTTAAATTTAAAAAAAAAAATTCATATTACAGAAGTAAAGCCTCACTCTAACATGCATGTCCTCTCCTTATTTTCATTTGTCATTTTGTCGGTGCTTATATGGGAGAGAATTAAATCATTAAATCCTCACTGTGAGAAAACAACACAAATTTGTTCTTTTAGAGACCCAAAATAATATAAACTAATTTATCTTTAAACAGAAAGAAAAAAACCGACAAAATTTTTTGTCTTCTTTCACTGTAAAAGTTAAAAAAAAATTATCTCTTATGAACAGCACCTAAATATTCAAATAATATACCTTTAGCATATGCTTTTAAATTAATCAGGGAACGCTGCTGGTTTATTCCTAGCTCAAAGATAACACCACCAACCAACGCTTCTATGCTCTTTTCTTGTATTTGACTTCACAATTCAAGCCCCACCATATTGATTCTCTATTTTTCTCCCACTTTTGCGAATCTTCGCATGAGAGAGAAGGAAGGAAAAAAAAAAAGGAGAAAAAAAGATAATTCTCTTTTCGGATTTGTTCGGCAGGCCATTGGAATTTGAAAATGAACATAGGCACAGGAATTGAACTGAAAAGTATTGTTCATGTGAGAAAAAAAATTCAGTTGAATTTTTTTTTCCTCACAGAAACAGTAGAGCGGCCTGAACAGACCCAAAAAAGAGAGAATGATTTGGCATCTATCTGTTGGATTAGCGATTTGGATTAGACGATTCGTGTCTCAATAATTTTCCTTATTATTTGAGAAATGGGATGTTATGGTGTTATACTTGTCGCTGTATCATCACTTACTAATTACCTCCAAACTATATTCAATTAATTTCTTTCAATTTATATGTAGAGGAGGGATTCACATACACCGCTTTTTTTTGTGATACTGAATTACATCCTATATTTTTAAAGTTTTAAATATTCGATTCAAACCGTTCAACATGATAGATATATTAAAATGTGATTGCAGATCAAATTTTACATTTTTTAATTTTTTACTATTTATTAGAATGGGTACAAAAAAATCAATGGCTTGAAAACAATAATTGTGTAAAATACTTAATAAATAGTAAAAAAAAAATACAAAAATGTAAAATTTGGTCTCCAAGCACATTTTAATACGGAGACCATGTTGAACGGTTTTGATTGACTGTTTGAACTTTAAAAATTTTAAAAATATAGAGTGTAATCTGGTGTCACCAAAAACAGCGTAAGTGGATCCCTCCTCTTATATGTATTATGTAATATTTAAGTATGCATTTTAAGTGCTTCATGTAATAAATATGATGGTTCAAAATAAAAAAATGTATATATTTAATAATTGAGTGTGTATTGTATAATAGATGAATGTGTATTATGAAATTACTAAATATGCACTTTGAGGAATTTGCATAATAAGCCACACAAAAAATACTGTTGTTGATAGTAGTAAAAATAAATTGTGTGATTTAGTTTAAAACAAATGACAGCTGATAATATATATTTTTATTTTAGAGAGAAAACAATTACCGATAATTATTTCATCCTGAAATAGACAAATTTGCATTACGCAACAAACCAATGTTATACAGTTTAGGGTAAATTTCGCTGAAGGTCACTAAACTTTGTCATTTGCTACGAATTGACCGTTTCTAGTTACTCAACTCTAAGATTTGTCTCAATCAAATCACTCTATACTTTTCCATTCAAAATATTAACGGAATATACTTATTCCGTCCAAAAATACTAATGGAATAAGCATATTTCGTTAGCATTTTGAACGGAAAAATATAAAGTAACTTAATTGGGACAAATGACAAAGTTGAGTGACTAAAAAAGAACAAATCAAACTTGAGTGACTAATTCGTAATAAATGACAAAATTTAGTGACCTCCGTTGAAATTTACTCTACATTTTACAATACAATGTCTAATGTAATAACAACAATGATGCAAAAAATACATATACTACGTTAATATCATATACATCAAAGAAAAAAGTTGGAATCTTATCGATCGAATACAGACAGACCCGCTTAATTTCATCAAATATGAACACTTTGCCGAGACTCCAAGTTTACAACCTTCAAAAATATATATATATATATATTTTTTTTATTTTTTATTTTTGACGATTACTGACAAGTGTCCATCTACCATTTAATCCTGACCATACAACTGTTATATGTTTGTATCTCCTTTCAAAAGGGTAGTAGAGAGACCACCACCTAAAATACCTGATCGACACAACACTTCTAGAACTGGTACATTGGTACAGCTACCTATCCAACAAAAAAAAAAGGAAATTATGAATAGCAGCGAATTAGTAACTGGATAAGAATTTCTTTACCGTTGACGGTTGTTGTGCTTCTGACTTCCAAGTTAATTAAGGGATCATATATAGCGTCTTGACTATTGCGTCTAAGTTTGAGAAACAACCAACTCAATTTGAATTATTAAATACTAATGGATAGGAAGAGACTGGCGTGCTATATGTAGCACAGTGACATATCATACTACTCCTCCAAAAATCTATTGAGTAGACTTCAAATGACAAATTCAAACTGTTAAAACCGATCTACTTCACGAGTGATGTATTTACATCAGTGTTGTAAAATGCGGTTTTGTTCATGCATGCGGAAAACCACCGCATATGCGGATTTTAATGCGGACTTGTATATACAGATTCTTTCATTAAATATTAAATATGACACCCTCAATTAAATATTTTCATATTTCATATGTTTTAATCTGATCAAATATTAATTATAATATTTATCAAATAACATATAAAACACACTTGTTACTTAACTTGATTTTTTGTATAAGCATAAACAAAAGAAATATAAAACGGAAGACACTATTGTATTTTGAAGTTGGAGACAGATAGCAATTCTCCTTTCTTTATTTGAGTAAAATTTTCCTATTGCAGAGAATCTTCTACAGCTGTATAGCATTGGCCCAGCCCAATTTGAATTTCTTACCAAGGTTCGAAAGCAGATTACCGGTAAAACCAATAGTCCCACAGTGGTAACTAAACAAAAATCATGCGCTGAGCGCCTATAAATTAAGCCGGAAGGCGCTGGCTGTATGGGTCAGGACTTAACGAATGGGTCGGGATCTACGAGGGTCTGTGGATCTGGATATTTTTGGTTCCGTAATGGGTTTTGAACCCGTTTTTAGTTTGGACTGCATTTGTGGTCCGCATAACTAATTTTTATGTGGTAGAGGGCTGTATATGCATATGCGAACGTAGAGGGCTGTATATGCATATGCGGTTCGCATATGCAGCCGTATGAACCGTATTTTAAAACACTGATTTACATATAAAATTTACCAATTTTTACATTTATTTAGTATAAAGTCAAGCGGTCAAAAAAATAATAAAAAATGACTTTATATCAAATAAATTAAAAACGTTATCATTTTGAAATGTAAATACATCACTTATTTAGTAGATTGATTTCAACGGTTTGAATTAGCCATTGAAACATATTTAATAGGTTTTTGAAAAGGTAGTATGTCATGTCACTATGCTACAGTAGCACGCTAGCCTTGTTTTAATTGATAATTATTAGTTTTTATTACAATTATAATTTATAATGTTTGGCGAATAGATTCAGAGACTTCAGGAAAATAGTTTTTTGAATTTTTTGAAATTTGATTTTTTTTTGTAAGGTCAGGTTATATTTCATGGAATAAGATTTGGTCCAAATGGCTTTGGACCGGACATCATCCAAAGTCTGTAAAAATCGTACGATTAAAATCTGAACAATTGATCCGAACCGCTAAACATGATTTTCATATTAAAATGTGCTCAAAGACCAAATTTTATATTTTTTGAAATTTTTTAGATACGTACAAAATCACTGTTTTTGGATCGTTTAGAAGCAGTGATTTTGTACGTATCTAAAAAAACAGTAAAAAATTTCTAAAAAATATAAAATTTGGTCTCTGAGCATATTTTCATATGAAAATTATGTTGAGCGGTTCGAATCGACTGTCCGGACTTTAATTGTATGATTTTTAGAGACTTTGGACGGTATCCGGTCCAAAGCCATTTGGACCAAACCTCATCCCATATTTCATTCCTCTTAAGACTGACCCAAACGATTTGACTCGAAAAATTATGAATTTATAATTTGATTGGTTAAATCTAGATAGGATTTTTTATTAATCCGAAGAATAAATTTTAGATATGAATTTTGTAAGAAATCAAGTAGTTGTAGTATATCATTTTTAAATAGAAATTGTTTATAAAATAACAATGTTAATACCATCACCATATTTTTAATTAAAACTTTGCCTATATTATTGGAAGTTGGAGTATATATGTTTATCTTTTATTTGTACATTTTTCAATTATAACTTTTGCCACTTATATTTTTATGACAATCGCAAAATATGACTACCTAACAGAGAGCTCAGATTGAATTAATTTTATCTTTAATTTGTTATTCAGTATGTTGTAAATTTATTAAAGATATTTAAAATTTAATTTGTACGGATGTCAAGAAAAACACAACGACTGAATTCAAAAACCAGTCTTTAATTTAGTACAAAGATAAACCTTTTGATGCGAAAGATTATAAATTCGAAACTCGAATAAAAACTCTTTATTAATATTAAATAAAAATTAAAAGAACAGATCTTTACCTTTCTATTTTAAAAAATAATCATAGTCCAATTGTATTTAAAAAAAAAAAAATACACACACTAACTGAATCCCAGCAAAAAAAAAAAAAATTTCCCCGGAAGGTGCGCCAGTCAATATTGGTTCTTCACAAAAAAACAAAACAAAAAAGCCAAAGAAAGAAAACGAAGAAACATTTGACCTCTCCACAAATCACGGGGTAGCTTGTAGCTCGTTGCTAAATTGTGACTCGCATTTGACTCGTTTGTTACTGGATCGAACTATTAACGAGACAGCTTGCTATTAGTTCGGTCCAGAATTAACGAGTTCAAATTGGGGTCTAGTTTGCTAGTCAGCTCACGAACTAGCTTGGCTAGACATTAATTTATGAATTTGTATGAATTTGTGTGCATTTTATATAGTCAAGTTCGGTCCAGCTCGGTTAAACTCGGTCCAAAAAATTTGTAGAATTTTTTTTTTCTTAAAACATGGTCCAACCATATCCAGTGAGCCAGCTTGTCAGCTCGCAAGCTAGCTCGTCACGATTTTGAGCTAAAATTTTAGCTTGAAAGCTCTAGATCTAGCTCGCTCGGCTGTAGCTCGGTCCAGAATTAACAAGCTGAGCTAAGGCCTATCTCGGACCGAGCGAAGCTGGTTGACACCCCGAAACAAATCCAATCCATTTGAAAATTTATCCGAGTCCAGATCAAAGAAGTAATAGTTTTATTACTATATCCGGTAATAAAACAATGACGTAGTTCACGGTAATCCTATTCTCCTATCAACATGTCTCAAATTGGATATCATCTTGTTCCTTTTTTTTTTTAATCGCAATAGAATATGAATAATTAAATTGAAAGGAAAGTAGTCAAACTCAAACCCACAAAAAGCTGTCCAAATTCCCTCTTGCTGCCTCAAAATATCTGTACAACATCATTTTTCATGACTTAGTGAGAGATGATATTGACCGACATTAAAACAATCTCGCACTAACATGTTTCTCTCATGCTCTCTCTCACTTTTTACATTTTGCAAACAGAACTTTGTCTCTCACTTTTGTTCTGTCCAAAACACCAAACAATGAACGATTAAAGTGATTTTAATTTTAATTTTATTCATGTTTACCCATAGAAGGTTTATTCATTTTTTTTTATTGTTTTTTTAAGAAATTATGTTATGTATGTACAATTTGAGCTTCATATTTTATAATACAAATTTTCTATTTAGCCTTCATATATATATATTTACTAATAAATATTCTACACAACTTTTAATTATTTTATTATTGACCCACATTAAATATTTATGCATCACTCCTTTTGAACCTTTAATTATGGGAATTTTTTATCCATTAAAATTATCAAGTCCATACTTTCAAAAATATAAAGAGTATTTTGTTTTCAACAAATATGGAAATATTTGGCTCATTGAGTTCGATCCAAATATATGGATCCGACTCAATGATCCATATTCAAATATTATGTTTTTTTTAGGATTATCTGTAAACCAGAGCTTGATTCTTCTCTAATTGAACGGTCCAGATCCAAATTAAAAAAAAAAACATGAATATGAATCATTGAGTCCGATTCATAATATTTGAGTCGGACTCAATGAACTCGATCTTTCTATATTATTAGAAACAAGGCACCTTTTTTTTTCTTTCTGTAAGTCTGATTTTAATAAGTTCTACGGATTTAAGACTAAATAAACCCAAAAGGTAAAAATATCTCACCTGCCACCAAATTTATGGAAATATTCAAATAATTCCTTATCTCATATGCTCCTAATATTCGAAGAAAGAAATTTATTTTTGAACCGTCATTTTCTGTGGATGTGGTAAATATTCTCTAAATAGTGAGTCACTGTTTTCTCTCTTTCTGATATTTACCTTGTTAGGTTTCGTTTGGTGATTTTCAGAGATGTTGATACTAACACAATTATTTTATTTTATTAAGATAACAATTTTAAAAAAATTACTTGACAAATTTGTCCTTGTTAAGATTTTCATTAAATACCATATCTTTTTACAGAGTGCTTTTTCTGTATTAATGATAATTTATTTATTTTTTATTTTATTTTATTTTATTTTCTCTGTATTAATGATAATTTACGAAGCAACAATTTTTTTGCAGCAAACAAAAGAACAGAGGAAACAAGATTACTGTTTGGTGAATTAACTTAGTTGAATTTGCAACATATATTGCATGCCATGAAAATAAAACATAACATCATATGTCATTTTATTTTTCTAACTTTTACTAATTATGACACTCTGTACAAATTATGTTAATTGAAAATAAATTTTGCTGGTATAATGTTTTTTTTTTTCATTCGCAAACAATGGATTTTTTTATTTTCTTGTACATGTTATTTGAAAATATTTTACAAACAAATTTAGTTATGAACATAAAATAAATAACAAACAATCATTAATACTAAGAAAGCGAGAATATAAGCAGGGCCAAAACTTAGTCCTTATATTACAATTGAAAATACTAAAGCTGTTGTATTAATAGGAAAAGAGGAGGATTTCAATATTTCATATCTTTCAGAAATTAGAACTCATCACGTTTCTCATATTTAATATTTTTATTTTTAAAGTTCAAATTGTCGATCCAAACTACTCAATATGATATCATACTAAAATATGTTTGGGAAATTTATAGTTTTTATATATATATATATATATTTTAAAATAGATATAAAATCACTGTTTTTGTAACTATCTAAAAAATAGTACTTTTAAAAAAAATATAAAATTTGATCTTTAAGTATATTTTAATATAAATATCATGTTAAGCAGTTCGATTGATAATTTATATTTTCAAATGAAGATGTAAGATGTGAGGTATGATGTATGAAAAAAATAAAATATTGGAACCTCTCTATTTAATCGTGTTAATGATATTTCAAAATAAAGTAGGGGGCAAACGAGATATTTTCCTTGTGAGGTTTAATAAAGAGACTCGAGAGAATTCTATTGACACTTCATCTATGACTTCAAACCATCCCTAACCGCACAAAACACAAGACCTTAAATTTTGCATGTTACTTTTCGAAATAATTTATTCTTTCTTCGCCATTCGACCTTATCCGTTTCTGAAATTGTTTATTGGGGACCACGTGTCAGAGATATAAACACAAAAGCAGATACGTTTTGATCCTTGGGGCCAGAGGTGTTTGAATGCTTTTAAAGAATGAGTAAGGCCACAGCCTTACGCTGCGGTATTAAAAATCTATTAAATAACTTTCAAATTTTGATTTACATAGCTTAATAAATTAATTATACAATTAACTTGTAGGATATTAATTTTTATCAGTTTTTAGATTTTTTTTACTATTTTTATAATTTATTAAATAATGTAAAAAAATGATTTAAAAATAATAAAATTGTCAATATTCTAGATTTTTTTTGTAATTTTTCATAAATCATAAAAAATAATAAAAATTAGTATTCTACAAGTTCATTATATAACTAATTTATTGAGTTACTTAAATCGAAGTTTGAAGTTTATCCCAGCCTTACTATTTAAATAAAAACAAAAAAAAGTTCTCTACGAAACAACAAAAATTAATAAAAAATGTTTGTAAATGTTTTTTTTTTTTTGTATTGTTTGTAAAGCATTAATAACAGATCTAGTAAACTTATTTATCAGCATATTTTAAATGAATTTCTCTAGTATTTTCTTTATTTTTATTTTAATGATTGGATTATCCAAAATCTTATTCTTCACATGTTCAAATGAAAAGTTCATAAAAGTCTGCTGAAAAATAATACCGGAAGTCAAGTTAATACAAAGAAATACATTTTAGCAAATCTAACAAAAATATGACCAAATCTACTACGTGTGAGAACAAACCCAGCAATTTCATTTCACTAGGTCTAATTTCTCTCCATATAACACCTTCTTTGACTGGAACAGTGACTGATTACCAAGAACACGTCCAACTATTCTAGAATAATTTCACAAAAAAAAATTCCTCTAGATTCTCATTTTAGTAATTATAAAATTGTACCGATGTGGAATGTTATTCTCACCTTCTTCTTTTGTGCACTGTAATTATTGGAATATTTAATGTAGTAAAACTTGGTCGGCTGAATATTCCTATTCAGTTGTAATCCGAATAAAAAATTTATATTCGATCCGAATACAAAGTTTAGAGCATATTACAGGTTTAGAGTATATTAATAGTCATAAAATTATCAGTTTAAAGTATATTAACAATAATTTATACAACATATTAGCAGTTTATAGTATATTAACAGTGATAAAAATACCAGTTTAGAGTATATTAACAATGAGTCATACCATATATTACCGTATGCTTGTTTTTATATATGAATTCTTATTTAAAATTCAGATATATAAATCCGCATAAAAATCCGTATATACAGTATGCGATGATTTTCTGCCTACCGTATACAAACTAAATATTAAAACACCGGGAATATTTAAGTTGATCCTTTTATGATAGGAAAAGTTAAGAATTTTATGATTATTCTAGAGGAATAATTGTAGAAGAGTAGGAGATATTGCAAAGGAGAACCAGTCTATATATACACCTCCGTGGTTAAACTGCAAACAGCATGAGCCTTCAAATTCCACTAGAAAAAAGAAAACCTCTCCTCTAAACGATAAAAAAGAAGAAGAAGAAAATTCAGAAAAAAAGGGAGAATAGAGAGATGATCTCCGATCTAAGGAAAAACGGAGAAGAGAGAGATGATGAACTACAGTATGAATATTCTTCTTCGATCTCTGATGCTGAATCCTGTTCGTCGGATTCTGAGGATGATGCAATCTCTGATCAAAATCGACAGTCTGATTCTACAAAATTAGATGCTTCTAGGCCGCTTTATGATTTTTCATCTCTAATGGCGCAACTTCCCAATCCTAACAAGTAAGCTTTTATATTTTTATTGCATCTTTTTTGTTAAATATTTTTGGAGAAATTTGATTTGTGTTCAGTTAAGTTTAAAAAAATTGCTTCAGAAAGTGTTAATTGAAAGGTTTTTGAAGAAAACTTGGCCTATATAGATTTTTTTTTTTTTATCAAAAATTAGTTAAAATTTGGTGGACATTAAAATTAAATAATTTTAAGTCACCTTGTCAACCTTATTAGGTAAATCAGATGAAATTGATCATGGTGGGGTTGAAACTTGAAACAATGAATATTTATGTTGTAATTAATAAGTTAATAATGCATAAATATAAAAGAATATTTTGACTCCATGATATTTGTAATAAATTTTTTTTGGGAATATATCACAAAATGGGTTTTAGGTAAGAATCTCTTATCTATGTAAGGAAAAGGTAAGTCATAAAAAACTTTACTAGAAGAATATTGATTTAATCCTATTCCTTTCACATGCCTTGAATCTTATCTTTATCTTATCATATCTTATCAGAAATATATTAATCTTTTTCGTTATAATTTCAGGAGAGGATTGTCTAAGTATTACGATGGTAAATCTCAATCTTTCACATCGTTGTCAGATGCGAAATGCAAAGAGGATCTACCAAAAAAAGTCTCTCCTTACCAGAGGAAGATAAAATCTAGCAAGAGCTACGCTGATGGCTTCTCTGACAAGAACCAGGACGCATTTTACAATCGTAACCCTAATAATAAAGATATCACAAGAAACTCTTCAAGGGGTTCATGCGGAAACCTCTTGGCAAGAAACAGTGGCAGGAATATGTTGTGTAGACCTCCCACTATTCCTCTAAACAAAAATTCGAGTAGATTGGCTTAGAAATGTATACAGTGAAATACTGAATTTTTCATTAGTAATGTCTATTTTGCATTGTATTTTGTTATTATGGATACTATTGGATTTTAGCAGCAGTTCGGCTTAAATGATGATTTTGTGCTCATATTGCACCGAGATCTATACCAATACTTTTTGTTTTTGTTTTAACTTTTTTTCTGTCATGAAAGTATGAAACCAAACATAGCGTAATTGCTAAGAAAATGTCTTTCGTACGGAAACAGATTCGATACTTCGTTTTAGCACAAATAAAGATATAAAAAGATCAAGGATCAGTGCTAATTAAATTTCTTGTTGATCATTAAATGACGACCTTTTGTTAAATAAATGTATTATTTTTTAGTGGATAGATGAGAGAACAAATTGGGGATAAACGAGTTGTTAACTTTTCTTCATGTCATATCCGGCTTGTTGTATTGATTTAATCGAAAAATGACAACATTTTTATATACCTCGAATCACAAATATACACTGCTTATTTTTTTTTTATAATTTTTCTTTAAAGTTTCCGTGTATTATAATTTATAAACCATTATTGTTTTTTTAGAATTATCTACTTCACCAAGAACTCTGGACTAGATTCCAAGTAAACAGCAAATAATGCCGCGTGTTTATTCCATCAGGCTAATCGATATATAATATTGAAAAAGAAAACATTGGTACCTTAAATCTGAAAATGAAAAACTACAATCACTTTGCATGCACTTTATATCCACTTCGCTATCAAGAATAACAACGGTTTGCAAATTTATCACTTGCATACAACGCAAGCACAAAAGAATAAGAATAATTTAACAAAAAAACAAAATCATGAAGACAAAAAGGTAGCTATTCTTCAGGTAAAGAACGTCTTATTAAAGCAAAAGCAAATGCAAAATGAGGATACCTAATAAAAGTTCCTAAAACCTAGTATGGTGAAAAGGTCACCTAACAATTTGGTGAAATTTCTCAGCTCAAAATCAATAAAAAAAAAGGAAAGAGAAGTTATGGATTATAAGAATATCAGCTTCATCATGAATTCTGATCTGATTCTTCTTTATAATGTGTAGACTAAGGCACAGTGGCTGGCTGCACAATCTGCTGCAGCCTTCATTGCCACAGAAAAGCCTTTATATGAAAGAAAAAATTTCTTACTGAAGAAAAATCAAAAGGCGTATTCATATATTGCCTTGGCAGCTCCATTATCATCATTAGTGGATCCAATTACATTAGCAACTGATATGGCCTTCTCGGACCCGTTAGCAAGAGCCACACCTAGAGATGCTAATTCCAGCATCTCCACATCATTCTCACCATCACCGATTGCCATTACCTTTCATTGAAAATATAATAAATTTATCTAAGGCATGGAGAGCACTGCATAGAGGTTGCTCATGCACATGCTAAGATATTATTGTTTATTCATGTTTTTATTTTTGTCAATGCAAATTACACCCGTTTTATAAATTCTTTACATGATCTGCAATGAGTATAACAGCGGACCATTAAAAGCAAGTGAAAATGACCAAATTGACCCTAAAAAATGGTCAATAAAGCTTCCAAAAATAAGGTGTAACTTCAGTTTAATCTAAAGCAGCTACAAGAAAAAAAAATGAATTCATTGGAACTACAGTCAATCAATATTGACAGGACAATTTTGTGTTCCATAACAATAGGCAAGAATTCACAGTTAGCACGCAAATAGCAATTTTGTTCTTACTTCTTAAAGTCGCAAAATTGCTTGTATTATCTTTCTATCCTTTCTTTTTATTCTTCTATTCCTTATTTATACTACACATTTTTTTTGCAATCCAACAGCGCTTTCAGAATGCATGTAGAGGGCCATAGGCTGATACGTGAGAAGTTAAGTAGGTATTTATTTGTAAATTGTGGGCTATTCAAGAAATACCTCATTGGGAGAAACACCAAGGTGATCCAAAAGTATTTTGACGCCTTTGCCCTTTGAGGTTCCAGGTGGTACTATTTCAAGCATATGGGGCACAGCCTGTACTACTCCGGCCCGCCCATCAGTTGCTTCTTCCCAATATGGCCTCAAAGTGGAGGCTACACCCTCAGCCGTATCAAGGTAAATTAATTTCTATAAAATAAAGAAATAAAGATTAATTTTGAATTATCAAACAACAAAAAAATTTAACCCCTTGAGACTAGGTAAGTTATAAATACACAGTCGGAATGAAAGAAAAAAAAACTATTATTCAGGAATCTCTAATGCAATTGTTCAAGGTACATGCAAACTCACACACAGATGTACACATATAGAGCATGCAAAGTCACCTGAATCTCTGCAGTGTTGAGAAGTTCTTCAATTGATGGAATAACTTCAGCCTGAAAAAATATTTAGCCCCAGCAGATATTAGTGCACTTGCCAGATTTTTTTTTTTTTCAGATAATATGATATTTAAAGTCAAGAAGCACCTTGGGCTCGTGGTATACAGTGTGAAGACAATCGACAGAAGGATGCTCAAATAATGTCAGACATCTGTCCTGACAAAATGCTATTAGAGGTATCTTGTTCTTCATTGAATAAGTATATGCCTGAAAAATAATTCCCAGAGAAGCAATAAAAATAAAATATCTTGGCCTAATCATGGCAACTAAAGGAAGTACAAGAACCTGATTCAATACAGTGAACTGTTTTCTAGTGTACTATTTGAATGAGACATATATTAAAGATTAAACCACAAGAAAATTAAAATAAGATGGTGCAAAATGTGCAGTTTTGTATAAGCCTTTAAAACTGATAGCCTACGCTGTTTATTGCAACATTACAACATTGGAAAAAAAAACACAGTTAAATTAATGAATACTGAAATATAAAATCTATAGTTAAGACATATCATTACCTCCCTACAGACACCAAGGTCGAGGTTTCTTCTATAAATCTCTCTTCCTTGCATCCCATAAACAAGCAGACCCTGAAAGGCAGCAGTACATTAAAACCTTCATTTACAAAGAGCATTTCATGTTAAGCTCAGATATAATTTGGTTTTGCATGAATAGAATATAACCTGAGTAAAAATGCCAGGGGAATAATTAGAGACAATACCGCCTTTTCCAACCAATCCAACATTTTTCAAGACATTTATAACTCCTGGCCGGGTCTGATGCACATAAATGAATACATTAAAAAAATAAAATATGAAGACCAATAACAATTAAAGAAACATGATTTTCAATTACAGAGGAAGTAAATTATTACTTTTCCAGTGGCAATCACAATTTTTACACCTCTAGATACTGCCTCTTTCAAAGCCTGAGCTGTCGTTTCCGTAATCTGACTTTGACTGTTCAAAAGTGTGCCTGATTTCAGAGGCAAGGAAAGAACAGGTAAATATAAAAGAGACTAAGATTCAAGAAAAAGAAAATAAAAAAGCAAACCAAAATTCGTACCATCCATGTCACAGAATATATAGCTGAATTTCGGTCTATAAAATCGCAAGGATTTAGCTTTCTTCATTTTATCTTTTGAAACCTGCTCTGTAAACATTCTTAGACAGAAATTCATCACTATAAGCATTTGAACACCAAAATGAAAAGTGAACTTAAATGCAAGATGGAAATGACAGTGGGGGACTGGCCTCCAGTAACTGGCAACCAATTTTTGACTTGTTAGGTTCCTATTGATCTCAGTTTGTTTCATTTTTCTTATGCTTTATTGTGGTTTAGTTGTCAACATGGGGTTTTGCTATGTAGTTAGGAAGAGCTGCAACAATGCTTAGATATTAAAAATATTGTAAAATTACTCCACCAAAAAAGGTGCAAAATGGTGATCAAATATATATACCATCTGGAATTGAGGAGTCACTAGCGCTCTTTATCAGCCCTTTCTTTGTCCAACCTAGAACCTTTAAAACCAAGTGCTCCTCTATCTCCATTTCCCTTTTTGCCTCATCACAAGCCTCATGGTCAAACCCAAGAAGATGTAACAAGCCACGGACCTGTGGATATCCTTATCTTTTATTTATGGCTTGCTAACATTGCTTAAAATAACAAAACTATTTTCTTTTTACCAATTAACAGGAAACATTGTATTCATTTGCAGCTAGCAAGCAATACTTGCACATTTGCACCTACTGATCAATATTTTGGTATCATCACTGATGAGACTGGACACAGATTAGGGAAATAGAAGGGTACATTCTGTAAGATAATGACAATTTTGGCCCAACCCTTAACGACCAATTTGGCTCACCGAGGTTTAAACTATTTATAAACCAAGTGAACCAGATTCAGATGTGTGCTCCAAATTCAGATCATCTAAAGAAAAATTTATAAGAGTTAACAAGAGAAAGTCAACGGTAATAAGACACTTTCTTATTGACTCAAATCTCATAATTGAATGGTCCATTGTAATTTGCAAAATACAAACTAAAAGAAAAATCCCACAGTTATTTGCATATCAGCTAAATAAACTGGGTTACATTGCAAAACAATAAATGCGCGAGGAGTATTTTTACCAAGAGAATTCTAACTTCATCGAGAAGTGAGTGGCCTCTCTCCTCAGCTTGTCTAGCGGCAGTCTCGACAGAAATTACCACTTTGCCTAGCATTAACTGTGCCAAAGGATAGCAAACCTTAAGAATAAGAAACCAAAAGAAGGCTTATTTACTGAATAACCCTACACTGCTTCTTTTACTGTTCTTCTTAGGTAAGGAGTGAATTAAGCTCTAGTGGAATTATTTTCCAAGTATCATTTCTACTTGTCATCAGTTCTACAATGGAAGGAAAAAAATGGAGAGGAAAGGGCAAATTTGAAATAAAATTCTGGATAAAAAATGTGAATACAATTCTCAAGATTGTCTTCCAATAAAAAGCATTTATTTAATGGGAATAAGAGGGTGATGCAGTTTTCTCTTCCTAATTCTCCCTAGATGCCTACTTTGTTCTATCTGGATGTAATTGTAACCACTTGGGTATATAAGGAAACACTAGGTACTTGTTCAGTTGACTACAGATAAATGGTAAGTAGTGTTGTGATTCAATAAAAACAAAACTTTAACATGTTAAGTTCAAATTTGGAATTGTAGAATTTCAAAAACTTACAATAGGGAAACCGAAATCAGCTACGTGATGTGACACTGATAGCATATCAGTGGCATGATCCTCTCCTCTCCATTCATTATTAATCTTTCTAATACATTCATCATTGCATAAAACCAGAGATAATTCAACTTTTTCATACTTTCCCATGTCAGTAATGGACTTATCTCTTTTTTTATAGTTAGAACCATTGAGGCCGTGCAATGCAACCTTCATTGCCATAGGACCATTCAATTTCAGCATCTCTGCAATATTCTATGTTAAAAAAAATCAGAAGTAAAAAGTTAGGTTCTTAAGATATACATCTAACACAAGGTTGTTATATACAAGAGTGATGTATTCTGTAACCATTTGTTTTTGTTACTTTTTTTTTTTAACTTCTAAATATTTTTTGGGGTTGGGGAGGGGGGAGGGGGGAGGAGGGCAAAACGACCAACCTCGTGATTACAAAACATCGAACTGATGTGCGCAATTATCTGATTGTACCGGTCGAGGAATATTATCAATGAAAATTCATGGCTTATGTACGTACAAATTTAGCATGCACCAATATATTCTTTACTGTCTTGTTGATGTTTTATCCTAAATCAAAATCCTTCAGTTAAAAAATAAATCTTCACCAGAGGATTTGAAACCAGTATCAGTATCAAAATCAACAGCCACTCCCATACAGACCAGCACTGATTTCAACCCATTTGTACAAAAGTTTGTAAATAATTTCATAAAGAAAGCAAAACATGTTACCACAACTTCATGATCATTAGGCAAATCATCGTCTAAACCAATTCTGACAGAGAGCTCGATCTCCCTTTCCTTTGGCGGCGGAGGGGCCTTCTTGGCCGCGCCACTTCGCCTCCTATACTTACGAAGCCCTCTCACGCTTGTCATGATGTATCCAGCGAAAGGAAGCTGCCGCGAGTATCCAGCCGACACGTGGATGCTTCTCCACAAGAAAGAAGATTGACTGAGCGTGGGAGGAAGAAGGGCGGCATAGTGGGAGGAGGAAGCTGGGTGGCCATGGCGAGAGGAAGGAGAGAACCACCTAAGCGTGGCGGAGATAGGCGGAGAACGGAGGCGCGAGTGGCCGGAGAAAGGGAGCGCTCGAGCGACGATTCGTGCCATGGGTTTTGGGTCAGAGAGAGGAGACTGGACGAGCGCTGAATGGAGCTCAAAGCATTTGATTTGAGACATGATCGAAATCTGTGGTTTGTTATTAATTAACAATTAGTTCTTAAAATTAAGGGACAAAATCAAGTTTAGCTATGTGGATTATGAACTAAACGGGGTGTTTTCTAGTACAAACTATAATAAGTGTTAAAATTTGAAAACTTTGTCAATGTTGTACGCGGAATTGAAATTATCTCCCGTTAAGACTTTGTTATTAAATATGGTATGGGGTTTGGTGTGTTGATTAATTATTTGTTGGCACACATAATGTGTCATGCTTATAGAAAGCGATAGTCAAAACAGTCAAATATTAGGGTTCAAGCACGATGACGGTTTTAGGTACACTTCTTACAAAAAAAATTAAGATAGTTTAATATGTAGCATTTGGATGGATATGATAAGTTTTACTGTTTGGTTAAATTATTATTGTATGAGTGATTTTTAAAGTGATTTAATAAATAGTAAATTTTTTTAAAAAAAATATAAAATTTTGTCTACAAGTATATTTTAATATAGAGACCACATCTAACGATTTGGATTGACTTTTGAATTTTGAAAATTGAAAAACAGCTTATTTGTACAGAATTTCAGAAACAATCGATTTGATATTAGCCAACCTATATATAGGAACTATGGGATTGTTTGATGAGGTCAGAATAATCTGGGTTTTATTTGTTGGATTCATTTCTGGTTGTCAGCTTGTTGGCAATTAATTTAGAATTGTTGAAGTCGAAATTTTTAAAACTATACCTGCCAAAAGAAATATAAACCAAAAGACTACTAATTTTTAGAAAATTTAAATTTAGTACGTCTGTCATTTGAAATGACAAATCATCTTTTAGTGTCCGTCATTTAATGCTGTGGATATCAAAAGTGGTCCACCATTATAAATGACGGACACTATTGCTATATATTTTCCAATGGTGAGCAGCAGCTCATTTCTCACCTTCAATCCTTCTTTCTCCTTATGCACCGTAAGTTTTTTATTTATCTTTTCAGTAGGCTAATAATTAATTTAGTTAATTTATATTTTTAGGTTTGTGTGTAATTGAACCAAGTCTTATGGTATTCATTTATATCGGTGGTGAGATTTTACAAGTCTCTAATGAGATTTATTATAGTTTCGGGTTTGTCACTGTGATTCTGGTAATGCCTGGTATTAATTATTTAGGTATGAAGAATGTTATTTGTCAGAATTTGGAATTGGATCAGGGTTAGTATGACCTTAATATTCATGCGAAACCCACTGTAAGAATTTTCAGTTCAGAATAATGGAGTTTGCAAGTTAATGTGCAACCAAACAATGAGTTTAATTGGGTGTGGGTACAAGGTAATCGAGCTATATGTGGAAATTGCCCCAGTCCGGTGTACTAATCCAGCACTGAGGTTAATCCAGGGTCATAGTCGGGTTAACTCATCTGTCGTAAGTCGGGCCTATGGGTGTTCATTGGGTCCGGTTTAGTCGATTTTGAACTGAACCGAATTAGTTTGGACTAAACGGTACAGTTTTTTCGGTTTAATGGTTCGGTTCGATTTTATTTTTAAAACTGAATTATAACTTCAGTTCGGTTCGGTTCGATTTGGAAATTTTTAAAACCGAAGTAACTAAATTGATCAAACTTTTATATATAATGAATTTGGTCCGAACTGTCCCGGATTATGATTACTTTTACATGTTATATTTATGAATTGGATATTATATGCATTTTGTTTCATGATTTTATCATTTTATGTTTATTTTTAAGTGTTCAAAAGATGCACTTGGTCTAGAACCATAGAACTTTATATAATGACAAACATAAATATCTAAAATGTTCACAAATTTGGTTATTAGCATGGAACACTGATATACCATGGTAATTTTGCCATGTTGTTTACTGTAGCACGCACTGTACCAATTACTATAGCACGCACTGTGTATGTACTGTATCAGCAGCTAGAGTTTAATGATATGCTTAAGGGATTTCAAACGAACATGTTAGAGAGTTCGAACCCTATGAGGTAAAGCATCATTTGAGTTTTAAATCGGATTGTCAGATCAAAATTCAGACCAATTCAGTCCTAACATGTAATGCATGGGATCTTTAAGATTCGTGCTAGTATATAACGAACAGCCTAGATTCAAAACTAAAAAAAATGAGTTCCCTTGGCTGATATGAATTCCAAGTTTGAAGGGAGAGAAACAAATGCATTAATGATTCTCAACAACTCATTCACATCTCATTTATTTTGCCAGGCATACTCATGCCTTATTATATCCAACTGTCCTCTTCTTACATCAATAATTCACCACAGTACCTCAGTTACAGTTACAACGAATGCATATATTTGTGCAGCTCAGTTAGTTGTGTTTATTTCATCACCTACACATTTTCCTTTACTTTTAGGAGAAAGTTCATTTGGAGCTCGCATAGATCAACCATGGATATCCATGGCCCCAAAGAAACAGAAACAGAGATAGATGAAACCGAATCCAAATTAGTTGCCGAGCTGCGTTCCTCCGTTCAAGCCCAAGATCCTGCTGTTACGGTCTCTCTCTCTCTCTCTCGTTGCTGTTTTTATATATAGATCGCATCTTTTTAGTTGGAATTTGTATTAATTATTTGTTGATTTTTTTTAGATTATATCTATGTAAGGTTATACACTTATACTGGGTCTATATTGTATAGGCTTGAACTGATCTTTTTGCACTCAGAAAGAAAATCTTTGAATTAAATCAGTACAACTCAACAAAAAAAATTAAAACTTAAAGGTGGTAAACTAAGAACTGAGCATTACTTGCAAGGCACAAAGCAATTAGTGTTCATGTTCCTACTCGCTTTCATTGGAATTTTACTATTTGATTGTTTCTAAGTTCTAGTAGTTGACTTGAGAAAATTATATATGACTATAGTGTTAACGCTGGAGAGAAAATTAGAGAGCAGTAGTATATTTTAGCATATTTTATGCTGAGAAGATTGGTAGTACCATAATTTATTTATTATTGTATCTTGAAAGTCATTTTGTCAACTCCTGATAAAATTCCAACTACTAATTAAATTTTTTAAATTGCTTGATTGATATATAGACTAGTTGATTTCAAAAATGCACTAAATTTAGTACTCTACGTCTCTACCTATATATCTCTAATCTGTAGAGAATACCAACAGTATTGATTGTATCAGTGTGCACATATTATGTCTACTCTTAATTTGTTTAATTGGCTAGAGAGACATGTAACAAATTTTAGAAGTAGATTAATGATCATTAAAGAAGCAAAAATTAGGATTCTAAAATGTAATTTTATGATTGCCAGCTGAGAATGTGTAGAATCAAAATATTGTGAAAGTATATGATCCTAATAATAAAAAAACTAGTGTGTTTTTCATGAAATGCTTTTTTTTTTTCTTTTAGCAAATGTAGTTTCACATAAATTATTCAGATAAATAACTCAAGGTGTAAATCAAACTCATTGCAGCACTTTAAAACAGCACTTTAAAACAGCCAATCATATATGCAGGAACTGGATGATTTCGCTGTTAGGAGGTTTCTACGAGCCAGAAATCTAAATGTAGAAAAAGCATCAGTTATGTTGTTGAAGTATGTCAAGTGGAGAAAAGAGGCTGTACCAAACGGTTTCATCTCGGACTCAGAGGTCCCTAATCGGATTGCCCAAAAAAACTTCTTTTCTCAGGTAGAACTAATTTTTTTTATAAGGGAAGAAGAAGAATAAAAGGTAGAGCTAATTATAAAATTACAATATTCTTGTATTTACGTGCTGGATATATATCTGTTCTGATACTTTACTATAAAGCTTCCTTTCCCTTATTTTAGTTTATCATTCTTTTCCCTTATTTTCCCTTATATACTGGTTCAAGACCAACTGTGTACGTAACTGGCTAATTAGCTGAGTTGTTTTTACTTCCATTGGAATATTAATTTATGATAAAGGATATTTTTCCCTCTTAAATACTTTTGAAATAATATTAAGCAGACACTAAAACAAGCCTTCAAAAATAAAAAAAAATCAGTGCAAATTAAATCAAACTCATTTATGTTTATGCTTAAGTTGGGGCTTGTCTTCAATTATTTTTTTCTTCCAATTTCCTACTTATCATACATGTCTTATAAGGTCCCTTTGGTGCACTACATTTCAAATTCACTTTGGTGCAAACAAAATGATCATTGATTGATTTAAGGATCATTGATGAGGATCATAAGGTCACTTTCGTGCACTACATTTGGTGGAATGGGATCTGCTGCGATCCGAATGGTGTGAACAGTAACCCTAAATTTCCTGCTTTTCCAAATCCAACTATCCAATAATTTCTGTGCACGTATCTCAAAAAGCTGATTTTCTATGTACGAATCTCGAAACAATTCAACAGTTGGATTTGGAATAGCAGGGATTGTAGGGGTACTGTTCATGGCTAAAGAATCGCAGCAGATTCGGATCCACATTTGGTGCACTACATTTCAGATTCATTATGTGCACTACTTTTCAAATTCATCATTTGGTGCACTACATGTCTACATTTCAAATTCATCATTTGGCGCACTACTTTGGTGCACTACATTTCAAATTCCAAATTCATCATTGATGAGGATCATTTGCTTGCACCAAAGTGAATTTTCTTCCAAATCTGATTCAAGGACTTGAGAAAAAAAAACTTGAATTTGAAATGCACCAATACTTGCAGGGATTTGACAGGGCCGGCCGACCTATAGTCGTCCTTTTAGGTGCTAAGCATTTTAAAGGAGATATTGAAGAGTTTAAGCGTAAGTTTACTATAAAGTGTATATAAATAACAGAAAAAGAAAATCCTAATAATTATACTGTAGGTCTGTAGCTGATTTTCTCTTCTCATTCAAAACAATTTTTCTATGTAGAAATAATGCCAGCAAAAGATTGTTCTGATAATAATGAAGTATCTTTCCTTAATTAACAGGCTTTTCAGTTTACTGTCTGGACAGAGTCTGTGCCAGGTAATTCACTAATTCTCCATCAGTTCATCGGACTGGTTACCCAACTCCATTTTTGATGCAACTAATTCAACATTCATCAACCTATTATGGCTCTATTTAAGTGATTAATGAACTTGGATAGTTATATATGGATCTTTTGTGTATAAGAATATGATCACTGATTCGTCTATCTTTGTTTGTGTACTTGATACGCTCATTTTTGTTTCTATTTTTCTGAAAAGAAAACTTCCCAACCGAATCATGTCTTTCTCGTATTCAAAATTGTTGGTTAATTCCATCTTTTTTGGTTTTACAAAATTTATCAGGTTACCAAGTGGCCAAGAGAAATTCCTTTGCATAAATGATCTCAAGGGATGGGGATATTCCAATTTAGACATACGTGGCTGTTTGGCAGCCCTTGATATCATGCAGGTATACAAACTTTTTTCTTTTTTATGAAAATATACCTTGTTTTCTCTTGTTTGAAACTTTTTTTTTATTCTTTATATATAATTTGGATTTGGGGCGTATTATAAATTTTTTTAGTTGCCATATACAGAATTACTATCCGGAAAGGCTGGGTAAGGTACTTTTGATCCATGTGCCGTTTGTCTTCATGAAAATATGGAAGATTCTCTCTCCCTTCATTGACAAGAATACCAAAAAGAAGGTAATTAAAATAATCATTATGTATTTACCTACATGAAACTAATAAATTTGGTGCAAACCAATAATACAAGTAGATCTAGGGTGTTTTTAGAAACTCTAAAGTATACCGGATTGACTTCAAACAATAAATTTAAACTGTTGAAACTGGTTTATATATAAAATTTACAAATTTACAAATTTTCAAATTAATTAAGTATAAAGTCGTATAAAGTCATACACTAATAAACCATGAAAAATATATGTATTAAAATTAACTTATATCCCTTCTTTTTTTAACCTCTTGATTGTATACTTAATTAATTTGAAATTTGAAATTGTAAAATTAACCATTATTGTAATTGTTGGACTAGAACTAAAATTTTGAATTGAAGATAGATATGTTCAGTTTGTGTTTGTAGATGACAAGGATTTGCAAACAACACTACTTGAAGAGATAGAAGAGAGCCAGATACCAGAGATCTACGGTGGAAAGCTGCCCCTCATCCCCATTGACAAGTCAAAGGAGTAGAATATTTCACAATAATGTGGAAATTTGGTTATAAAAGATAAAACGAAAGAAAGCAATCCGACGACGAACTACGCTAAGTAATATATGTGTGTCTCCATAGTCTTGCTGATGAGCATCTGATGTGCGTGCTTGTGCTTGTGTTAGTTTTTTACTTCTTTCTTTTAATACTGAAACCTTATTTGGTTAGTACACAAAAAGGAAGTGGTTTTATTTGCATACATATTATTTCCATCTTTATATATATATAACTTCATGGCAATCAAGAATGTTATATAACAGGGAAGTCATTTACCAGTACAGGAACTCTTTTGCTTTTTGCCTAGTACCTGTGCTATAGGTTAATATACCAGTGCAGACTTCCTTTGTATGAAAGAAAGAATAGAAGTTAAAGCCATCAAAGAAAAATAATGTAGACCTTCATTCCAAACTCCCTACACCGACCATTCCTTGGCTTTTGCTGAACTTGATCCAAAGAAAAATAGGTGCTGAAAATTATTTCCGTTAAACAACTAAAAGTTCACTCAAAACTTTGTTCCTGTTTGTATGTTCTAAGCACAGTTTTATTTCTCAAATGCCTCTGCAACGGAAAAGGAAGCAACTCATTATCCAAACTAAGGTAATAAAGAAGGAAATAATGTATGAGAAATTGGGGCTCGTCAAGAACTACTTATTGTTTATCAGTTGGCGGGTGAAATTGAATTTTTTATTTGATCACTGTCAATATTAGAACAGTTTCATTCCAATTCTTTTTCAAATCCAAGCTGTGACATGTCTTGTCTGGCCATCAAATTTCTAAAGAAATGTAGAAAAAAGAAAAATGGGTAAAGGTACTGAAAAAAAATATATAATGAGCAATGCACTTGGTTGTTTCGATTAGAGATATGGCATCATTTCAAAAATTTCAAGGCCAATATATCTGAGAGATCATTTTCATAACTTCATTGCATGAACTCTTTAACTAAAAGGTAGCTGGAAGCTGTGAAGGTAGCTGGAAGTAGGGCCAGTACCATATAACTCTTTAACTCTTCATACCTTCTAGCTACCTTTCATAACTTCATTGCATGAACTCTTCAACTACTGGTAGAAGGTAGCTGGAAGTAGTTTTCGAATACAAAAAGTAGGGCTCATAAATAATAAAAATGGAGGTCTTTTATGCAATTGTTTAGTAACTAGGAGTTTCATTACGAATTTTCAAATGATGATAAGATTACCTTTCCATACGGCACTGCAAGTACTTCTTAGACAGATGTTTACATTTTTCCGATTTAAACCCTGAGGTTTTCAGGCATGCTATATACTCTTTCTTATCCTGTGCACACATTTTTCAGAAATTCAATCAGTCATTTGCTTTTAAATTAGAAATGCATTTTTTGGTGATTCCTTGAGTTGGGAGTGAAAGGAATAAGTACAAGGTCACACTCATGTAGATGATCCAGAGGAAAAATTCCTTTCTCAGGAGGTACCGGTCTTGCTCCCCTATTCCCACCAAATGCCCCACCTGACAGAGAGAGAAAAAGATTATAGTTACAAAGATTTTATTCTAAAACATGAATGAAGCTCCAGGGATAAAAGTTGGAATAATAATTATCTCAGAGGTGAATTTGATGCAAAGGTGTATACTGAATGTTCAGTTTTCCTAGGATGGTCATGCAAAGAAGGATGAGATGACATAGCCATAGGCTTCAATAAAGCAAGCTAACTGTAATTATAATTGTTTAAGCTTCAACTTTTACTCTAATTAATTAATTGGGACTCAGCTCACCTGTACTGTGAAATCAATCACAAAATTTGCAAGAAAAAACAAAAAATAGGGTATAATGTACACAAGCAATCCATACTGTTACTGAACGTCTGAACCTGAATTAATCGTTGCCAAAAAAGGGACACGGCAATACCGGGTTTTATACCCTATTAGATCGTTGCTATTACTAAATTTAAAGACCATATGAGGAACTATTTTAACAAAAAAAAAAAATACCAGCACTCATCTCCAATTAGAACTGGATCCCGCTTGGGGCAAAGATAATTCTTGTGTTTTTGTTCCAATTGACCTGGGAATACGTGCCTCAACTATCAGCCGGAATTCAAAATCAGAAAAGTTGGTTACACTGAAATAAAATTGGGTGCAATGAAGGCTTAATTGGTCGATTCGGTGGATAAACAATATATCAATCGCAAAAACTATTCCCTGATAAATTTGTGATCGATTATCAATTGAACAACAGATAACGCACTACAACTATATATATATAGTTAAATAGTAAGAGAAACCATGACCAACTGAATCCTTTTCTTATATACAGTTAAAGAGTAACAGAGAAAGAAGAAGAACATAAATCTGAGAAGAGGTGCGCAGACTGCGCACTAACCTTGCTTAGGTTTAGGATGCCATAGAGAAACTCAAATTTTTGGTTTGGAGCCATACCGTCTGATCTGCGAGTGCGTATCCTCTGAGATATCTTAATTTTTGCGTGACCGACGTGTCCGGTGCCTATTCGAGGCAGCGTAGGGGGCCAGTATTATTTGAGATTTGAGATTCGTGCAGAACGTATTTGAACGATTGAGATATTCCAAAAAGTCACGCAAAGTTTGAGATATCTCAGAGGATGAGAATTCCGGTGTGCTCTGCATACGATATTAAAGAAGCCCATACATTCCATCTCCGTCCGGACTCCAGATTATGATCGAACGGTCCGGATTTGAGTTACTTTATGCTACCCGTAATGAGCGATCAAGCGGGTCGGATCCGCTCCAACTTAGCGGGTTTCGGCAAGGTCTCGTTGATTAAACGGGACAATCTATTTCGTATCGGACGGTCCATATCATTTTCCGTGGGTTCAAACAGTCGTCCTATATATGTAGACCATCCATGTTGTACAAGCTACATAGGCGTATCCTCTGAGATATCTCAATTTTTGCGTGACCGACGTGTCCGGTGCCTATTCGGGGGGACGCGGGGGGCAGTATTATTTGAGCTTTGAGATTCGTGCAGAACGTATTTAAACGATTGAGATATTCCAAAAACTCACGCTAAGTTTGAGATATCTCAGAGGATGCGAATTCGTTCAGATGTATCTCTATTCGCTGGTTTGTCTCCATTTTAATGGAATTCGTATCCGAAGCATTAATCAACAGATTTGTTACATATTAGCACGAATTTTAAAAAAACCACGTGTATTACAGACATGGACCGATTTAATTTACATTTTAATCAAACGGTTCGAGACTAAACTCAACGGTGCATTCATGCAAAACATGTGAACCACATGTAAATGAACCTTTTTTTATGAAGCACCAAGCCACCAACCAGTGGTATAGCCAGGATTTGAGTCAGGAATAGGCAAAAATCGAGTTTAGATTCGGATTGTAAAAACTTTATCCTATTCCTATTAAAATTTTCAAATTCAGAGATAGGCAATTGCCTACCCTTGATGTACATTGGTTCCGTCCCAGGTCTCCATTCAATAATGGTTATGAACTCTGATATAAATTTTGGATTGCCATGAATTTTAAGATGTTTAAAATCTGTGTTTCTCTATGTCAGCAATTTTTCATCTCTTTCTATTTTTAATTCTTTATTCTTAAAAAGAATAAATAGAAAAGATAGTGTTATATATTTTGAGAACAACAATTAGATTGTCGAGTATACACAAAAATAGATCTCTCTAAATATCCAATTTATATATTATAGTTTCTTCTAATTGTGGTAAAAACTTAATTATAAAAGCTTGTATCAAATATGTAAAAATTAACAAACTATTAAATATTATCGAAAGTGTTATTTTGAGATATAAATTAAATAAGCCAAGTCATTATTGCAAAATTTGAATAAATTGAACAACAAAAATAATAAGTAAAGAAATTATATATAATTGAATAAAATTTTCAACAAATAGTACAAAATTGTATATGTGAAAAATGTGATCTAATCTATGAAATTTAGATGTCAAAGTCTAGCATCACATAATAAATTCTATTAATAACTTCTACTTTAAGTACTTCATTGATATTCTCAGTGCATTGCTAAAAAAAAGTATACAAAGTATGATACATAAAATAAAGTATTATTCTATTGGACATTAATAGATAAACTTTAATTTCTAAATATTTCTAATTTCATATAATAATAAATCTGAAAAATGCATAGATAATGACAACTCTCAAAATAACAGCATTAACATTCAAAAAATAAAATAGACACAATAAACAAGTTATTTTTCATTTTCTTTTAATAACATTTTTTTTATTTTACCCATTTGATACAAATTTTTATTAAGTTTCGGTCATAATTAGAAAAATCTATTAAAAACTAAAATTGGATATTAAAAAATCTAATTGGTTGTTTGAAAATAGCAGGCATGCTTGATCAATAATCTAATTTTGTTGTTTGAAAATAGCACGACCGATATAGAAACAATTCCAAAGAAAGATCACCTTAAAAAAAATCATCTCTATATATATCGCGAAATGTTTTTATATAATCTAACTTTTGTCGCCATTAATTTTGAGGGTTTAGAGAGAACGTACAGAGAGAGAAAAAACCAAAAAAAAAAACGGGTAGCAATGGCAGATGAGATGCGCATGATTGCCCCTAATCACACGGCCATGGAGATCAACAGGGCGGTGCAGGGAGTAGTTGAATTTCCGACGACCACCACTCTGTATGTGGGAGATCTTGATATCAGCGTCACCGACTTTCAAGTTCTTAAGATGTTCAGCACAATGGGCTTCGTCAGATCTGTGAGGGTCTGCCGTGACGCCACGACCCGACGGTCCCTTGGTTATGCCTACGTCAACTTTAGCAGCGCCGCTGATGCTTCAAAGGCATTGGAGAATCTGAACTTTGAACCTCTAGGTAACAAGTGTATTCGTATAATGTATTCAAACCCTGACTCGAGTTTACGTCGTAGTGGTGTTGCCAATATATTTATCAAGAACTTGGACAAATCTATAGATAACAAGCTACTGTACCAGACATTCTCTGGATTTGGTACAATCCTTAGTTCCAAAGTCGCAACAGATGGTTTCGGGCTGTCGAAAGGTTATGGTTTTGTTCAATACGAAACTGAGGAAGCTGCGAAGAAAGCAATAGAACGGTTCAATGGGATGCTTTTGAATGGTAAGAAAGTTTACGTGGGCCCCTTTCGCCGCAAGCAGCAGGACGACAAAGAAAATAATGCAGTGGATGTCGAAACAAAATTTAATAATGTCTATGTTAAAAACCTAGCCAAGTCCACCACAAAGGAGGAACTCGAAGAAATATTCGGCAAGTATGGCACAATCACCAGTGCTGTTGTTATGACTGGTGAGAATGGTAAATCAAGGTGGTTCGGGTTCGTTAATTTCGAGAACCCTGAGGATGCCGCGCGTGCGGTTCATAAGCTTAATGGAAAGATATTTAACGGTCAGGAATGGTATGTAGGAAGAGCACAAAGGAAATCAGAAAGGGAGATGGAGCTAAAGGCCAAGTTCTATCAGAGTGCAAAAGAGGCCCTGGGCAAGCTTCATGGGTTGAATTTATATTTGAAGAATTTGGATGATAGCATCAGTGATGATCAACTCAGAGAAATTTTTTCTCAATATGGCACAATAACCTCTTGCAAGATTATGAGGATTCAAAATGGCATTAGCAAAGGGTGTGGGTTTGTTGCCTTCTCAACTATTCAGGAAGCAAATTGCGCTCTTGTAGAAATGAATGGGAAAATGGTTGCTGGGAAGCCATTATATGTAGCAATTGCTCAGCGTAAAGAATATCGTAGAGCTAAACTACGGATTGAATTTGAACAGATGCGGCGTATGACGTCGTCAATGGGGCATAATTGTCTGCCCATGTATTATGCGCAACCTTTTCCCCTTGTTCCCTTTCAGTCAGGATTTGGATTCCGGTCACAGATGGTTCATGGAATGAGGCCGCTCGGTGCTCCAATGTTGAACACATTTGCGCCATTTGTGCAGCCAGGTCAGTAAGGACTAAGGACTCAGATCTGGAGGCCGCCACAGCAGTTTTGCACCTCTATATATATATATATGCATCTATATTTTAGCAAAGTGCTTAATTACCTGCTTAGTTGCTTTAGTTGTTGGCATATTTAAAGTCTATTTGGTCTGACTAATTAGTGTTTTAGGTTTTGTGTTTGTAATGGTGTTTAGGTTTTAATTGTGTTTGTAGTGGAAAGAGAAATAAGAGGGGAAAAAAAAAAGGGTAGCTGCCGAAAATTTCTAGATCGAGTCATGTATTAGAAGAGAAGTGTTCATGTATTTTTTTTTCCGCTTGTTATTGTTATTACTAGAATTCTAAAGCTATTAAAGATCAAATTAAATTCTTTTGATAGTATTAATTTATTTTATTTTAAAAAGCACTAAAAAAATTGTACAAAACCACCAAAACTTTAGTCACGGATCTCCCTCTTTTAATCGATTTTTCGTCCATCGAATCATTAATCCGATCACTTTCGAAATCTCTTCTTAATTTTTAATTGCATTAAAAAGGAAACTTCTTTACAACAGCCAAATCAATAGCACGTGGCAATCTCACATACTCATGCAACCAGGGGCGGATCCAGTGTGGACCCCGGGGGCAGCCGTTCCCTCTGGATTTTGAGTTTTAGTGGAGATTTATCAGTTCCTACTGGTTTTGTTCTCTCTGAAATTTTTTTTTGCCTTCTTCTGAATGTTTAATTGGTAATTCGGGTTAAATTCATAGTTAAAATTAAAATAATTTTTTGAAATATGATTGGTAATTATAATTATAAGTCAGAATATCATAAATTACAAGTCAAAGCATTATAAAATATAAGTTAAAATATTTTTTTATCAAATACCCAATTAGTTAATGGATTTAAATCCGATTAGCTATTTAAACCCGATTCGATATTTTTTTGCTCCCCTGATGAAAATTCTGAATCTGCCTCTGCATGCTACATGACATCCATAGGTTAAATACAACACTCTCGAACCTACATCTTGAATATTAAAAACAGCACTTCGTTATTAATTACAACAACCAAACTTGTTTCTCACCCTACAAAATCTCAGCCAGAGCAAACACTTCCAAAATCTCACCGATCCATTTCATACCTCACATATCAATTATACATTATAATTCCATAAAGAAATTAAAACCCACCTAAATTTATCAAAAATCTCCAAAACTATTGCTGGACAGAAGTTATACGTCAGATAGTTATATTTAGTAAAGCTAGCTAACGGGACGGATTTAGGATCTTTTATAAGGGAAGGCAAACAAAATAGTAAATCGGGTTCAAACCTATTAATTAACCGGATACTAGATTAAAAAAAATTATTTAACTTATAATTTTCAATGCTCTTATTTATAGTTTTTTATGTTCTAATTTATAATTCTAATTACCAATCTTAATTTAATAAATATGTTATAATTTTAACCTTAAATTTAAGTCAAATTACAAATCAAAATTTCAGAGGGTGGCAAAAAAAATCGGAGGGGGGGGCGAAGTCCATCGGGGCTAATAGATATCTATAAAAATTCAAAATCCAAGGAAGCAATGGTTCAATATGGATCCGCCCCTACTAGCATACACTAGCTATGCTCACAAAGAAGTCTTGGTGAGCATAACTCCAAAATCTATCGAATTGACTTCAAACGACGAATCCAAACTGTTACCGATCTACTTCGCGAGTGCAAGCGTGTACATGCAAAAAATTTAATTTTTTAAATTTATTTAGTACAAAGTCAAGCGGTCAAAAATAAAAGTTTATGAGTTATTTTAATGCATTCATTTTTAATCATCTTTTGACCGCTTGACTTTGTACTGAATGAATTTGAAAATTTTGCATTCTCCAATCACCCTCTCCTACGCTCAGCCTTGCCTCCTCCGCCGATTTTTGTTCCGCCTCTTCTCTGCTCAACCACTTGTCTATCTCCCTATTTCCGACGCCGCCGCGCCTTAGCTCATTCCATTATATCAGGTTAGGTATTTCCTTGGCTATTTCCTATTTCTTTCTATTTTTTCAATAGATATTGATAGAGCATGTTATGGTTCCAGTAACAAGTGCTATAACTGTCGCAATAGCTGGAGTTGTAAATATAACTTTTGTTTTCTTTTTTCTAAGTATGTTGAGTTGAGTATTTTTTTTCTTGCTACATGAGTACTAAAGTGAAAATAAATTGCTCATGTATGATCCAACAAAGCTGATAGCAAGAGTTGATCAATGCATATAATTTGGTGAATTTCTGTAAATAAAATGAAAGTGAAGGGGAGGGGGCGTGACATTAGGATAGAGACTAGGAAGAATTAGAGATTTTGGAGGGTTTGGAGGATTTAAAGATATAGATGGAGGTTGGGGAAAGAAAGGGAAGAACAGTGAGAAGGGCATTTCAGAAGGGCTTGAATTTTGTTGGCAATGACAAAGTTATTCCTTTGAAGCAGAGGATGGGGATGGGGACAAAGCAGTGATCGGTTTACTTCATATCGACCTGCTGGACGATTTGGAAGCAGAGGAACAAAAAGATCTTCGAAAGAAAAGAATTCCCTTTGAAGATTATTGAGGACTGTGCGTTACAAGATGCATATTTGTGGATGCAATACTGCTAGAATTAGTTTGCTGTTTCTTGGTTGTTTTTGTAGTGTTATTTTTTCTGATTTTTACTTTTTGCTTACAGCCACTGTCAGCATTTAAAAAAAGAAAAAAGACAAAAGTTATTCCTTGAAAATTCTTAGGGAAGCACGTAAGAGGAAGAGAAGACCATATATTGCTTGTGTTGGTTGTTTCATATATGCCAGCAAAAATATATGGTAGATGGTCAAATACAAAAAAAAAAAAAACGAGTTTCAGAATTGGGTATAAGATCCGATCTTGATAGTTGACAAAGAGAATCGACTGTTAAATAAAATCCCAATCTTGATAATTACGAATTAGGATCGGCTATGCTTCATCCTATCTTGATAGTTACGAACTAGGATCAGCAGTAAGTCCGATCCCGATCCTGATTGCTATTTCTGTACTGGTGTTTACCAACTGTCAAGTACGATCACAGAAATTAAAACATTGAATAAACTGAATAATGGACCGTGCCAATGAAAACAGCAAGAAGATCATATATTGATGCAATGCCTTGTAGACAACATGTTAATCTACTTTTGCTAAGGTGCACTTAATTAAGATTGACCAAAACCTGATTTAAACTCTAGAAACTCTCGACAAATACACTTTAAGCCGCCCACTGCACACTACTGCCAGTTACAATAATTGCATCTCCACCAACTAATATTTACCTACAAAAAGATAGTAAAGGACTCTATGCATGCACTTACAATGCCTCAAAACATCATGCAAATTATGGACCCGTCGACATCGGCCTCTCTCTCTCAGAGACCATCACTATAGGCCTCTCCCACAATACTTTCAAAATGCCAAAACTGCCCTTCCTTATTTTTGTAACGAGAACCAGCAAGGGTGTGTAATAGGGCATCCTAGAAGAGGGGCAGTGGAACGAGGAGGCAGGGTTTTGGAGGATAATTTTGACCTTGTTTGGGAATTGTGTTGTGTGTGATGTTTCTCATTCCACAGAGCAAGTATGCATAATTATATCAAGATTTTCCAGGGGCCCAAATGATATTGTGCCAGGAAAGAGAACCGGCTAAACCTTAGATTAACCTAACATGCACGGATCTCTGTGACTGAGCTAGAAGGCGGCTCACAGCTAACCGAGACCTTCAAGGCCCCAAATAGGCAAGTAAGCTTCCTTATTATGGCTGGCTTGGGATGGGCATCTCCATTTAATGCCTGGGACTGGAAATCTCCATTAGATGGTGATACGCCCAAGTCGAATTCCTTACATATGTCTGTGCACAAGTCATACCCATCAAAATCTTCTTCACTTATAAATACTCCCTCCTCACTGCCACTAGCATTGTTGTTACATAAACTTCGAGGTGAGGGGAGTGCAATTTGGAAGAAGGAGAAGATTAGGTCTTCTTCATTAGACCGCTCGGTAAAGCACTTAAGGGCCAGTCGAGTTGCAGCGGCCTCCTCATCTTGAGCCAAATTTCTGATACTTTCTTCTTTGATTAAATTTATATTACAAGAAATCTCAGTTGAATTTGAAAGTACCCAATGCTTCTGTTGGCTATATTCTTGAACAGCCTGTAATTGTATGTCACCAATGTATAAGTTATTATAAAAGAAGACTGAATGCCTCCATTTAAAACAAAAGGGACAGAAAACCTAGTGACTCTTTTTCCTATTTTAGCCTACCTACCCCAAGTTAAGGTTCTTTTAGCAAAGAAATCAGTAAAAAAGAGACGGAGAGGAAAAGAGGAGAATATATAGTGTAAAGATGAATTAGACCATCATACCACCATGCCAAATAGCCAAGGTTGTTTTCTACCTATGTTGCATGGCTACGGATACGGCGATACGGCAATTTTAAAAAATCCCGGATACGATACGTTTATTATATATATTATTTTTATTATTTATATATTGTATTTAGATAATCAAAATTTAAATCAAATTTGTACAAAAAAATTAAAGGTTTAACCTAAGTATAAATTAAATACTAGTTACTAGTTCCTAACACATGAAATCTGGTGTAGTGGTTAATGATTTTGACCCAAAACAAAGGTTCCCCAGTTCGAATCATGCCTCTGGCAAAAAAAAAAGGGAATTTGCGCGGTTTAGGAGCGCAGCTCATGGGCGCAGAATCACGCGCCCGGCTCACGGGCCCAAACGCGGTTCACGGGCGCGGCTCACGGTGCGAGCTCGGTTCACAGACGCGGTTCATGAGCCAGACGCATATCCAGAGCGTATCCAACCGTATCGGAGCGTTTGAATGCGAATCGGTGACCGTATATGGAGATTAAAGATACGCCAGCTGGCGTATCAAACACGTATCGGGTGCATATCCGTATCCGATACGCACCCGATACCGATACGGGGCCTTAGGTGGAGTATCCGAGTAATATAGTTTTCTACTAACAGTATTGAAGTCAAAGCTCCTGAGTTTAGTTTTCCCACACTTAATAAATACAAAAATTCAAGATGAATATGTTGTTTTTCCTTCTTTCTCATGGTTATAACTGAATTTTAAAGTTTATCTGACTAAATATAATATGTTTTTTACCTGCCACTGGGACGGTGCCAGGAGGACACGTGGTCTAATTGATCGAACATGATTAAGTGCAGTTTCCGGAGTCATATTTTTATGCGCAATCTGCCATGTTAAAAAAAAAAAAAAATACCACAACATATAAGATTTGCAAAAGAAATAGAATTCTAACATTCGTAAAAGATATACCCCATGTTTGGTTGTGGACTAAAGCTAAGGAGGCCTAAATGATTATTCCAACTTAGGCCGGTCTAAATTATTCATGTTTGGTTGAGGTCTAAAGTTAGATCATGGCTTAAGTTATTCCTTGTTTGGTTAAAATTGGTGGACTAAAGTTTTGAAAGCCTAAATTAGTTAATTATTAATAATTAGATAATATTAAAGTATTAATAATAACTATAATATATTATTTTTATTATAATAATTATTTAATATGTTAACAATATAAGACATTAATTATATAATTATATATTAATAATAAGATATTCATTATATAATATTAATATATTAATAATAACTATAATATATTATAATATTATAATAATAATAAGTTAATATATTAATAGTATAAGATATTAATTATATAATTATATATTTTTAATAATTTTTAGTAACAAGATACTAAATAGATAATAATAGTATAATAATTATTTAATATATTAACAATATAAAATATTATTTATATAATTATATTAATAATAATGATAATAAGATATTAATTATATAATATTAATATATTAATAACTATACTATATTATAATATTATTATAATAATTATTTAATATATTAAACATATAACATATTAATTATATATTATATATTATATATTAATAATAACTATAATATATTATAATATTATTATAATAATTATTTAATATATTATCAATATGACATATTAATTATATAATAATATATTAATAAAAATTATTAATAAAAATATACTAATTATATAATAATATTATAGAAAATATTTAATATATTAAAAATATAAGATATTAATTATGTAATGATATATTAATAATAGTTATTGATAATAAGATACTAATTATATAATATTAATATAGTAATAATAATTACATATATTATAATATTATTATAATAATTATTTAATATATTAAAAATAAAATATATTAATTATATAATTATAAATGAATGATAATTATTAATAAAAAATACTATTTATGTAATATTATTATAATAATTATTTGATATATTAACAATATAAGATATTAATTAAATAATTATATACTAATAATAATAATTAATAATATAACTAATTATATACTAATAATATATTATAATCAATAGAGTTAGGCCACGACGTGGAATAAAATTAAACCGGCTTAATTTAGGCCGGCCTAACTATCGGCTTATTCCATCTTAGTCCGGCTAAATTAATGCTCGTTTGGTGTAATAACGAGGCCTAAACCCCTTATTCCACTCTTTAGGCCACAACCAAACATGGGGATAGAGACTAAAAGCACTAAAACAAGGAAGAAAATTTCCTTACCAAATAGCACAAGACAATAGTAGTGCTACGCCCCCTTCCAGCTTTGCAATGTACATAAGTAGTTCTGCCGCATGAAGCATTCCCTGGTTTACAGAAAACATATCAAAAAGAGCTGATAATATGATACAGTTTAAAAGGAATAACCCCCTTTTCCCCCTATTTTCCATAGGTTCATAAGCAAGAGAAAAGGTGCCAGAAACTTACTGTGGATAAAGTCCACAGCCCGGTTTATATCCTCAAATGAAGGTGCAAAAAGGTAATCTCTTGTGGGAATCACTAAGTGGGCAATCTCATGAGCCTAGAAATACAACAACAAAAAAATCAAACAAAAATTAAGTCATTATTAATTTATTAAACAATTCCATATGTGCAGTTACATACAAAAACTCTAAATATACAGGGCCCGAACTTTCTCAAACTTCAAACTAAAGATGATCAGAACTATTGCTTCATTAATACTGGTATACGAAAAACATAATAGTTATTATTAGCCAATAGTGCAAGTCTTAGTGTAAAGTGCAAAAAATAGATAGCAAAATTGTACATGATATAAAGCTGATGGAACCAATGTCTCGTATGCCTCGTTAAGTGTGACAACACCCCGAACTCCAAGCTGCCTCAGATGTGGTACATCACTAGGGAACGGTACTGCTCCAAGTAGAACAAACTGCAAAAGATAATCACAGGATAAAATAAACTATAATTAGATTGCTTCAAAATTTGATAAAGGGCAAACGAAAACTTGGGATCATAAAAGACCTAATTTAGGGTTCTGATAATTAAAAAGTAATTGCTTGAGAAGAATTTGTTAGCTAGATTGGAATAGTTAATCATGTGAGTTATAATTAATTCAATGGCTAAAATTAGAACACAAGTAGAAACAAGGAAAAGTGGCCAATCGCCTATTTGATCCAACCAAAATTCCCAAAATTCAATCAACCACCTCCAGGCCGTTTGTTTCCATCGCTTAGAGCAACAACCGCCCAAATTTAGCTCTAATTGATCCAGAAAAAATAGATAACTCCCCAAAACAATTCGGAATTGCTCCGTACTTTTACCAGTCAAACCCTCAAAAAAAAAAAAAAAAAAAACAGATTGATTGATCCGAACGAACCTCATCAACTCTGTCCCACCACCTAAATTCGGACTGGATTTTGTTACGAAAGACATTGTAAGCAAGTGTGGGGTAGAACAAGATCCTCGCTCCAGCTCCGACCAGAGCTCGCTTCGCCTTCAACGCCACCACCTCCTCCTGCGAACCACCTCCGTCGTCAAGCTGCTCTATCCTCATCGCTACCCTAATTCCAACCAATCAAACCCTAGAAATCGTTTAGAGGAAAATGAAGGAAGGGAAGGAGAACAAGTGGCGCATGCGTGGAAAAAGAGGAGAGAGAGAGAGAGAGAGAGAAGAAAGAGTATTTTTGAATATTAATAAATGGAGAGGAGGTGGGTGCGTGTGTGGGTTTGTGTGCTCTAGCCTCTAGGTCCGTTTTAGAAGATAAAAGGATCAGATTTGGTAACAATAGAAAAATAGAGGGTTGGTTTTCTGGAACCTCAGAGAAGGAAAAAGAAAAGATAATAAATACAGAACAGTTTTTGAATTTTGATTGGGTATTTGGGTGTTATAACCGACAAGAGATTTATTATGTTTAGCAGTTGGCAGTTTGGCACTGGGCACTTGTGGCCAGGGTCCAGGGGTGTTCATTGGTTTGGATGGATTCAAATTTAAATAACGTTTATCATGTCACAGTAGAATGATTAAAAAAACAGCGCACATAGCGCTGTTATAGTGTGAAATAGCGCACTATAGTGCTGATAGTGTTATAGCTTTTATGGTCTGAAAACGCTATAGCAGTGCTATTTAGAACCTTGATTCAAACTGAACTAAAATAGAGCAAATCAAAGTTTTATTTAATTTTTAAAAATCAAATTGAATTGAATAGAAATAGAATAAGAATCGAATCGAACTGAACAAATCGGAGTAAATTACGGTTTATTCAGTTGAATCGAAATAAGATATTAAGTGTAACAATAAACATTTTTTTGTTGATTTTTTTATTTTTCTAAATATAAATTAAAATTTTTCATTTTTTCAGTTTAATTAGTTTGGTTCGGACATATATATATTGTTTGGTTCGGTTTAACCAGTTTTATACTGAACCAAATAATATACTTTATGTCGTAATTTTTAAATGTTTGGTTCGGACGGAGAATGGGTTTAAAAATTTCAGTCAATTCGATCTAATTGGTTTTAGAGTTTCTAAACTGAACTATTAAACCGGTTTTAAAAAATGAACAAACCAATTTATTTAACTGAAAAACCGAACCATTTAAACTTAAGTCTATTGATTTAATTTAAAACCGATTAAATCGGACCAATGAACACCCCTACTTTTGCCTTTCGGGTCAGATTTCGACTGTTATATTTGCTCTTACTCGTTTTTTTTTTGGAGATTAGTTTCTTTAACCAACTTTAGAAAATACAATATTAGTAAGAGGTTGATTTTTCTTTAAAAAAAATAAAATAACAAATTGCTAGCAATTACGGCAGTTCGGGAAATATGAACCAACCATTAATAATGTGTAAAGTCGTATTGAATGAAAACGTAATGTCATGCTATAATTTGTGAGTTCACCTTCAAAATGATATTCCGCTCTTCCTCGTAAACTCCGCAAACTCCGCTCCCCTCTCATAGACTCTGTTTGAGAACTATTCAAAAGTAATTTTGAGAGTCATTTGGTATCTCGTCATTTCTCCGCCTCATTTTCCCCTTCCCCCTGTCTGTCAGATTCATCACTCCGTTTCACTGCTCTTTGTTTCGTCTCGACTCTCCCTCTTTTGATGGGAGTGTTATAAATTAACTCTATCACTACCATAGTATCTATTATATTTACTTACAAATAAGGTACGTTTATGATTAATGACGAAAATGATACATTGATAATGACCATTTCCTCCTCCTTTTCCTCCCTTTCTTCTTCTCCTTCCTTCTTCCTATCTCCTTCATCTATCTTTTCTTTAAATAATTCAAGCACAAACCTCATATGAGCGTGAAGGTTCCACTAAACATCCATGTCTCGTCTTGATTACAACAACACTATTTTGTACTAACGTTAAAAAATTATGCAGACTCACAATCTACCAATATGAGCACGAGCACAGAAAATCTTGCAGGCTCAATACATATCTATCGATCTGAGCGCATAAACTTTTTATTCTGTTTTCACTTTCTGATTTCATGTCTACTTTTGTAATGGGAAATATGCTAGATAATTTGTAGCAATTTCTAGTAAATTTAATATAACAATTATTGTTTATTATTTTATTTTGCGTTTGTTCTAACCATTTTTTCGAAGAAATGTCGAAAAAATGGTGTTGAAAATCATACCATCAATTGGTTCATAGGTATTTGTGATATGGAAATTAGCGAATTTGCATTGAATTTCGATTTGATTGTCAAGTCTCATCTGAATGACAGTAAATGAATATTTATTTCTATTTATTTATCTCGCGTATCTCTTAATTATCATGTCTTAATCTTCCCCCCTCACATGACACATTGCATTATATCACGATTTGTCGCTATATCTCAATTTTGACCTGACCAGTTAAAATTGCGTAATTATTTATATCTGCAAAAAAAAATATTGTTAACATTAGCCTAAAAAAGATATTCAAACCAGCAAAAGCCATCTATACCCGAAATTTTTATTTATACCATAATCGAAAAAATTAAATAAACCATTTTTTTCTAGAGATTAAGAAAAATATTAGGGTCATCCAATGCCTCTGTGGTCCCAAAGACTGGAAGCCGAAATTTTTATTTATATACATTGTCATCGGTTTAAGCCGAAATTTTTAGTTAAAACCGATAACATTGTCATCGGTTTAAGCTCAGCATGATTTTTGATGCTTTCTGCATATTTTTTGAAACAATGAACGACTCAGATTAAAACAACGAACAACTCAGATTCAAACAAAAAAATAATCATTACATAGTTGCGGCAAATTAAAAATGCCATTGGTTGCACGATTTTTGATGCTTTCTGCACACTTTTTGAAACAACGAACGACTCAGATTAAAACAACGAACGACTCAGATTCAACCAAAAAATGTAATCATTACATAGTTGCGGCAAATTAAAAATGTCATCGGTTGCACGATTTTTGATGCTTTCTGTATACTTTTTGAAACAACGAACGACTCATATTAAAAAATTTTGTAATGATTACACGCGCAAAAAGTGAGTCTGAAATAGATTTTTTGTAATGATTACATTTTTTTAATCTAAGTCGTTCGTTGTTTTAATCTGAGACGTTCGTTATTTCAAAAAGTGTGCAGAAAGCATCAAAAATCGTGCAACTGATGACATTTTTAATTTGCCGCAAATATGTAATGATTACATTTTTTTTTAATCTGAGTCGTTCATTGTTTCAAAAAGTGTACAGAAAGTATCAAAAATCGTGCTTGGCTTAAACCGACGACAGAGTCAGGTTCTAGCTTTCTGAAACCGATGACATTATCATCGGTTTGGATAGATTGTGAATTCCATAAAAAAATTGTATAAATTGTTAAATTTATTATTTGTTTTGTATATAAATAAAAATTTCGGGACTGGAAGCCGTCCAATGCCCTAGCCAGTGTTTTAAAATTCGGTTCATTCGGCCGAATATTCGTATTCGGTTTGAATCCGCATAGAAAATAAGTATTCGGTCCAATATTCGGTTTTGAATATTCGGTATTCGGTTCCGCATATTCGGTATTCGGTTTTGCATATTCGGTATTCGGTTCCGCATATTCGGTATTTATTCGGTATCCGGTTCCGCATATTCGGTATTCGGTTCCGAATATTCGGTATTCGGTTCCGCATATTCGGTATTCGGTTCCGCATATTCGGCCGCATATTTGCATATTCAGTAGCATATTCGGCCTCTGATATAAAATATTAGATATTTTATTAAATTGCATATAAATTAATATGAAATTCTCATTTTAAAAATTTGCATATTCGGCCGAATACCGTATAAAAATCCGAGGCCGAATATATAAATCCGAATAAAAATCCGCATATTCGGCCAAATACCGTATATGTGGTATTCGGTGGCCTTCCGAATACCGAATAAGAACCGAATTTCAAAACACTGGCCCTAGCTGCTCCAAGGGCCGCCCAACGCTTCTGTTGCTCCCTTTTTGCTATATAGAGATCGCTTGTTCATTTTTTCATTGTTATTTCGAGTCGCTTTCGATCTCTTCAAGTTCTGGTATGTTATTTCTTATTTTCTTGTTTCAATTCTTAATTTAGGTTTAATAATTAGGTTTAGAGTTTAGGATTTAGATTTAGGTTTAGAGTTTAAGATTAAGATTTAATTTTTACGGTTTAAGATTTAGGATCAAAATTTAATTAGAATATTACCAAAGTTAACTGTCTTTGCACTAAAATTAAATTAGACCAATACCAAAATCTAATTAGTTTTATTGTACCAAAATTAAATTGTTTACTACCAAAATAAAATTGTTTAGTCTCAAAATTTAGGATATAGAATTGTATAAAAATTAAATTAGTATCAAAATTAGATTATATTAATACCAATGTTGATTAGGTTAGTATCACTTTTAAATTACACTTAAGGTACCAATCAAATTCCAAATTTAACTAAAATTTGACCGCTACCAAAATGGCACCATTTTTAACCATAATTTTTTTTATCATATTTGACCAATTTAATTTTGCTCCTGAAGTGCAACAGACATCCGAGATTGAGGAGGTTCATAACGAGCCGGTTCATGAGAAGGATGTCTATACGGAGGACGATGACTCAGATACTGATGAGACGCCACTCTCCAAGTGGAGTAGAGGGTTTAGGAAGAAGAAGTCGAGTACAATATTTAGTCCAGACCCGTAGGTTTTGATTTGTACTTTGTTAGTTGTTTTGTAAAATATTGTGACTTGTTTATTTTGTTGTTTTGTTATTTATTTATTTATTTTGTTCATTATATCATTATTTCTTTGTACACATACGACATTTCAAATGTACGATATTTTCAAACTAAACAACATATTTCAGAATTTTGATCTGACAAACAAACAATATTTTCAAAATAAATGACATTTCAAACAAGATAACAATCAAACATAATATATAAACTATATAAACAATAATAAACCACATAAAATAATACAAATTATGTTAAATAAAAAAGGGGGGCTGTGGAGGCGTTGGGCGGTGCCTGGGGCCGCTGGGGCGTTGAGCGACTCCTAGTCTTTGGGGCCACAGAGGCAATGGGCAGCCCTGGTATTTTTCTAAATTCTCAGAAAAAGTGGGGTTTTTTTTTTAATATGGTGTAAATAAAAATTTCGGCATCTATACATTAGCATTGTTAGTTTTCCTAATGAAAATTTATAAAGAATTCGTCAAATACTTTTAATTACTAGATTAATTATTATCAAATTTAATTGTACTTCTGAAAATTTACATTTTATACAAACAGAGGTTAAACAAAAGGTATGCCTAATTAATGTATGGAATTAATTATTTTATTGTGCAACTAATTATTGAAAATTTTATATATTTTTGTGTTATATTATTTGACAATATTTGTCTCAATTTAAGAATTAAATTTCTCTTCACAATACATACTTTTCCCAAAATTAAATCCGAAATATAGTCCTAATACATATAGTTTTTTGTGGTCAACTTAGCAAATTATTGATTAATAGTTTAGACTGTCTTCTTTACCTCTTCACTCTTCTTCGTTGGCTGTTAAAAAAAATGAGATAACTAACATGAGTAGAAATTGGACGTTCTTAAGCTCAATAAGTCCTTATACTAGTGGTAAAAAAATAATAAAAAATAAATACACTAAATTCAACTTATAAATTTTATTTGTGACCTCTTAATTTTATACTAAACTAATTTAAAATTTTACAAATTTTATATGTAAACGCTCATTCATGAAGTTGACTGGTTCCAACGATTTAAATTCATCGTTAATAACACCTAATTCTATTCAAGTAATATAATTATTTTCTTTGTTCGATGGAGACTAGAAACCTAATGGGCCATAAAAAAATCATTTATCATTTTATAATGCATAGTATAATTTAATTTTTTTGACCAATTAATTTTATTATTTTAAGAATCAGAATTTAGTTAGTACTTAGTAGTTAAAAGTAATTATATAAATACGTTAAAATCAACTTATAAATTTTATTTGTGACCGCTTGATTTTATACTAAATTAATTCAAAAATTTATATATTTTTTATGTAAACGCATCATTCATGAAGTTGACCAGTTCCAACGATTTAAATCCGCCGTTAATAACACCTAATTCTTTTTAAGTAATATAATTATTTTCTTTGTTCGATGGAGAAAAATGGGAGTAATTAATCTAATTAGAATAAACTAAAATCCTAATGGGCCATAAAAAAATCAGTTATCATTTTATAATGCATAGTATAATTTAAATTTTTTGACCAATTAATTTTATTATTTTAAGAATCAGAATTTAGTTAGTAGTTAAAAGTAATGTTTTCAATGGGATAGCGTATTTGAATCTCCAATAAGACTTTTTTTTATATATATAAATAGTTAAATGGTTTCAACCATTAGTATATAAAAAAAATTGATTAATACAACTAGGCCATTAGCAACTTTATGGTGTGTTTGGCCGTTCAACTGTTCCTGTAGGAAAAAAAAATTCAGTTAAACCATGTGAACAGTAATTTTTAGTTCAATTCTCATGCCAATGTCTATTTCTAATGGTCTGCCGAACATATCCTAATAAAATATTGGCATTTGCGCAGTCAAAGATGATACAAAATGATGACCTGCATCGCGACTTTAAATTATGATTCGTATGGCCAGATTGACACCATATACATTATACAATAAGTATTCAGTATTGACTTATGCTCAACGGAGCCGGATTATCCGAATTTTTATATGTGATTTGATTTCAATTTGATAATGAATTTAGAGACCAAATTTCATATCTTTTAGGAGGGAGGAATTAGAAATTTTTTATAGAGGTGACTGAAAATTAAAATATAAAATTGTATCACAAAATAAAACTTACCACTATGCTATAATTAAACATTTGTCATTTATTGAGAGTAGCTAGACTATGTAAAAAGTTCAGAAAATATAAAATTTAATTAAATTTCTATATGTTCAATTAAAGTTTCAAATCATACAGGTGGCTAAAGGCTTAGCCACCTTTGGCTATGCCTTGGATCTTTTATATGTGATTTGATTTCTATTTGATAATGGATTTAGAGACCAAATTTCATATCTTTTAGGAGGGGCAGAATTAGGAATTTTTTATAGAGGTGACTGAAAATTAAAATATAAAATTGTATCACAAAATAAAACTTTAACCACTAGACTACAATTAAACATTTGTTATTTATTAAGAGTGGCTAGACTATGTAAAAAGTTCAAAAAATATAAAATTCAATTAAATTTCTATATGCATAATTAAAATTTTGGGAAAATTTATAGTGTGCCCATGTAAAATCTTAAAATAGCTAATATCCCCATTAAAACAACATAATAGCTAATATCCCCGTTAAAAGTTTGCATTATTTCTTCTATTCCCATTTTACCTATTTAACTCTTTATTTAATTATTTTAATATTGAATTGACAAATTTACACTCTACTTCCTCAAACATTGAATACATTCACTTTTCAACCTTCTCCCTAAGCTAAATTTTTTAATGCCATGCATCCCTCTTCCCCGACATCTCTCCCGCCCTCTCCTCTATCTCAGTGTCAAGCATAAAATAAATTTTCGTTTTCCAAAAGAAATTCATTTTCAGTTTTCTCCCACCTCCTTTTATCTCTTTGACGGATATAAATGTACACCCAAATATATATTAGCCATAGAAAAAACAAAAATATAGTGAAAATCTTAGCCATCGTGATTGGAGCAAAGATTGGGACTGGGAGAGTATTGAAGCTCAAAATGGTATTAGACAGGCATTCACATTCCCTGAGATATCTCAAACTTTGAGTTAATCTGTGGAAAAAAAAATTGGCCCAGCTTTAGATAAACTGAATATTTGAGATATCTCAGAGGATACAGGCTCATAATTAAGACAACACTTTAGTTTAGACTTTCTTCACCTCTTCACTCTTCTTCGTTGCCGGTTAAAAAAGTGAGATAAGTAATATGAGTAGAAATTGGACGTTCTTAAGCTCAATAAGTCCTTATCCTAGTGGTAAAAAATTAATGAAAAATAAATACACTAAAATCAACTTATAAATTTTATTTGTGACCGCTTGATTTTATACTAAAACTAATTTATAAATTTATAAATTTTATACGTAAGCGCATCATTTGTAAAGTTGACTGGTTCCAACGATTTAAATCCGTCGTTTATAACACCTAATTCTAATTAAGTAATACATTTTCTTTGTTCGATGGAGAAAGATGAGAGTAATTAATCTAATTAGAATAGACTAAAAACCTAATGGGCCATAAAAAAATCAGCTATCATTTTATAATGCATAGTATAATTTAAATATTTTTGACCAATTAATTTTATTATTTTAAGAACATGAGGATCAAGTTACAACAATTTTGAGTTACAACAAAGTTATAACAACGGTTTTTTTCAATTTTAAAGTCCAAATTATCGATCCAAACTATTCAACATGATTATCTATATAAAATATGCTTCCAGATCAAATTTTACATTTTCTTAAAAGATTTTTTACTATTTATTAAGATGGGAATAAAAATTAATGGTCTGAATTTGACTAGTTTTTGTAAAATACTTAATAAATAGTAAACAAATTCAAAAAAATATAAAATTTGATCTGGAAGTACATTTTATTTAGATAATTATGTTGAACGGTTTGGATCGATGATTTGAACTTTGAAAATGAAAAAAATCGTTGTTATAACTTTATTGTAACTCAAAATTGTTGTAACTTGATCCCTCCTCTTTTAAGAATCAAAATTTGGTTAGTACTTAAAAGTAACGCTTTCAATGTAATAGCGTATCTGAACCTCCAATAAGACTTTTTATATATATATAGATAATTAAATGATTTCAACCATTAGTATATAAAAAAAATTGATTAATACGACTAAGCCATTAGCAACTTTAATAAATTGTTTGCGTTTACGCAGTCAAAGATGATATCAAATGATAGACATAATATACATTATACAATAGAGTGAGACTATGGTAATATACGTATTCAGTATTGACTTATGTTATGGGTTCATTATCTCAACTTTTAAAATTTAACTGTCGATCCGAATTTTTATATGTGATTTCTTTTTTAGAATGAATTTAGAGATCAAATTTCATATTTTTTTTTTGGAGGGGCGGAATTAGAAATTTTTTATAAAGATGACTGAAAATTAAAATATAAAATTGTATCACAAAATAAAACTTTAATCACTAGACTACAATTAAACATTTATTATTTATTGAGAGTGACTAGATTATGTAAAAAAGTTCAGAAAAGATAAAATTCAATTAAATTTCTATATGTATAATTAAAATTTTCAAATTATAGGGGTGGCATAGCCACCTTTGCTAAGTCTTAGATTCGCCCTTGTTTTTTAGTTTAAGTAGAAAATAACTTAATTTAAAATTTTAAATCATCCGAAAATAATAATATTTTACCTGTCTAAAAAGTTAGTACAACAATTCTGAAAATATATGTAAAATTTAATTTGCAAGTACATTTTTGTACAAAGATCATGTTTAACCATTCGAATCAACTATTTAAACTTCAAAATTAAAAATATTGAACCATAATACGAGTCAAATACACATATATAATAATAGCCTCACTCCTATACAATTTGCAAATTTAAAATATGCGATTCCACATGAGGATGCATTTGATTATATATTTGTCTAACAATATACGCGGAATGTTTAGATAAATTTTAAATATAAATTAACTCTAATATAAATTGTATATTTAGGAACCTAATTTCTCCTGAGATGGGCCAACTTGTTTTGGAAAGTAAAGAGTGTGTTTTACTTCCAGCTCATATTTTTATTTTCAAAGTTCAAATAGTCGATCCAAACTTCTCAACATGATCTTCATATTGATATGTGCATGCTTGGAGATCAAATTTTATATTTTTGAATTTTTTGCTATTTTTCAGAATTTTTGAAATTACAACTTTTCATTAACTAAAAAAATAATAAAAAAATCAGCAAAACAGTGATGTTCAAAAATTCTAAAAATAGTAAAAAAATTTCAAAAAATATAAAATTTGATCTCCAAACACATATCAATATAAAAATCATGTTGAAAAATTCAAATCATTTATTTGATCTTTAAAAATAAATTAAAAATAAAAATATAAGTAAAAAATAAAACACTGTTTTTACTTCCAAAACAAGTTAGCTCCTCTCATTCCTCCCTACCAGTGGCCAATTGTACGAGTGTGAACTGAATCAACTGATAATTATCCGATTTGGTCCCACAATCACAGGATAAAGTTGAATTGCTCGCCACCCAGGTCCACACTCAATCAGACTTTGCTTCATGCCGATTCGGATTCTAGACACGTGATGCTTTGATCTTCTTTGTACATCTCTTTGTACATCTCTGTGTGCTGATGCACTCAAGATTGCATCAGCATTTCGCAAGAATGCCGATTTTTTTAGTTAGTATTTGGAAAAGAAAAAAAAAAAAAAACAGAGTTGGTATAAAATTTGAAAAAAAATTCTAATACCAGCCGGTACTCAGATTATCTGAACACTAATATTATCCGCACACACTCTAAAATTTAATAATACCTCTATGTCGCAAGAGTATATAGATGCATGTCACTTTGGTCGGTACCGACTAACATTAATTGTGTTTTTTAATTTCATGTTGACTCAGCATTTTTTTTTCAAATACTAACTAAAAAAGTTTGGACAAGACTACTGCTAGTTTCAATTAACTTAATTCTTATTTTTTGATCGCTTCACTTTCTACCAAATGAATTCAAAACATTATAATTTTAGTATGAAAATACATCACTTATGTAGTAGATTGATTTCAACAGTTTGGATTAGTCATTGAAACATATCCAATAGAATTTTGAAGAGGTAGTACGATATGTCATAATGCTAGAGATAGCACGCTAGCCTTATTCATTTATTTATATTACAATGAAATTCTCAAATTAGTTCTTTGAAAAAAAAAATATCAATAAGAATTCAGACAGATTAAAATATTTAGAGTAAAGGAATAAAATATATTTGTATCACAAAATACTAAATCAACATGGGCAACAAATAATAGCTAATAAACTATTTGTAACTTGTACAAAAAAAAATATTTTATATATGAATGTTTCTTTAACGTAAATAAAACTAATGTAATACTCTTATATTAAATAAGTTAGTTGTGCTTTTGCATTAGTATTTTATTGTTATTTTGAATTAATCTCTTCTTTTGATTATAAAAAGTTAGAATTATTAAAAATATGTCAACTAATTCAATGCAATACAATATTTCAAACCTAACCAATACAATAAATTCTTGAAATGCACCTTTAAACTACTACATATTTCTCTGGAGATAGGAGTAGGTCCGATGGGCATTGAACCTACTTTTAGTCTAATTAGCTCTATAATAGTATAATTAACATTAAGATCTATGCACATGGAAATTAAAACAAATCTGCTTGAATTTAATGTTGTTTGCACGAATCTTGATGCAACCCAATGATCATTACACCCATCGAAACAAAGTAGGTTACTCTGAATTCATTTCTATGTCCATTAAGTTCCAAATTTCTTGTGTCTACATGCTACATTTACCAGTAAAGCTTCCTAACATGACCACAATAGATCACTGAATTGGATAAGAAAATTAAAGAATGGCCTAATTACCAAAAGATAATATTCTCCAATTAAATCCCACAATGCTAGCCACGTGTCCATTTTTTTTATAAGATTTAATAAATGAACCTCTACCTATTTATTTTATTTATTATTTCCAACATCCCAATTAAAAATAAAAATAAATTAAGGACATAATTGCTCCATATCCTTACATCATCTTACTAAGGGCCTGATCGGCAGATTACTGTGCGTGTTGGAAAAAACTAATTCACTCATACTGAATTTTTTTTCCCACAGGCACAATAAAATTCAATTCAAAAATATTATGTTCCCAGACTCATTCCAGTTCCTTTGTTCAATTGAAAGTGAAAAGTTTTTGGCAGCTCAAGGACTGCCAAATAGCAAGTATATGTAAATAACTAAAATTTAATTTACTTCTATCTTTAAATAAATACAATTCATCATATTTCTAATGGCATTTAAGACGAGTTCATATATTCTTCTAAAGTAACTTTTATGAATATTTAACTAGGACCAAATTGACTCAAATTTTGTCGGACTTGATCTAAATTTTAAATTTGAATTACTTCAAGAACATCCGGACCCATTTAAGACAGTCTAATTAGTGGATCCTTGCTACTTCCAATGCATGCGTGATCAAAAAATTAGGTTGTTGATAATAAATTGCCATGGCATTTAATCATGCATACCTTGAGAGGTCACCAAAAGCATATTGCTTTTTAAATAAAAAAAATAAAGCATATTGCTTTTTAAATAAAATAAAAAAAAGCATATTGCTTTGAATACTTTTATTATATTAAAGAGGCAAGATATAAAAGTGACGCTGATGTGGTATCTATCCACTTGCTCACTAGAGAAAGTCACTAAGAACAAAATTCATTGACTCGTTAAGTCGTTATGCACACAATAAAATTGTTTGAGAACTACTTATCAAATTTTAAAATATTTTTATGGAGCACATGTTGATTATTCATGCTGCAAATATTAGTGTGTGTGTGTGTGTAATCCTTGTAATGCCTCTTTAGTAAGCTAATATAGACTTTAGACTCAAACTCATAAATATTGTCAGTGTATTTAGTTATAAAATTGGTTTGAAATCCGGATAAAGAAATATTTTTTATTGTATTACAAAGATATTAAATAGTTGAGAGGTCTCCAATTTTTTACTCAATTTTTTTTATAAAATTGGCAATGCATAGCAAAACTAAATCATCAATATCTTTAATTTTTTTAAATAAGAATTTTCATGAATCTGAACATTTTTTTATGTCTATCTACATAACGGGAGCAGCTTGGGTCCGATGTCCATCGGACTCAAACTGAGTATGATGAGTTCCATAACCGTCTGATCTACTATAAAATTCATGCGAGTCGTTTTAATATCCATCCATCTTCGCTTTAATATCTGTGTGCACGGATCTTAAAGTGAATTGGACAGTTATGGATGTCATTGAACTCAGTTTGAGTCCGATGAGAATCAGACCGAAGTTGCTCCCCTACATAACATGCATTTCGCTGTTGAGAGGCGAGGCACATGTCACCAAATAATTATCTATATTAGACCTATTGTTCTAAATCACTAATAGCAACTTGACAAAGTATGTTTTTCTAATACAAATAGTGTTTTTTTTTTCTGTTATTTTCATCTTAAAGAAAAACATCGAAAAATAAAAAATTCCAATATGAGTACTTGTCAAGTAAGTTTAAAATTAATAGATTCAATTTGTCGTTTATAACTGTTATAATAATTTTTCACATTAATTTAAGCTTATATACTTTGAGTAAAGATTTGAGGTCAAGCCATTTAACTATTTAATATTAGCAAAAAAAATATTTATTTTGGATTTTGAACATACAATCTCTTCTACAGAGAACATTGTCTTTGTCACCAGACTAAATATTGGTTCTCAATTTAAACTTATATGCTTGTTCAATAGAATCAACACAACACTATTGGTGTTGTGTTCGAGTATGTGTCCCTTCAGGTACCTGAGGTACAATTTAATATTAATGAACAATTCAGATTAATTTTAGTTGGATCAAATTCAATTCAGTATCTGTTTTGAATGGTCTATATTTAGCACCTGAGATAGTTAACTAGGCTGATATGAATTTGTTGTGGGGTCTAGATCCCTAAAGTAACTTGATTTTTGAGTTTTGGATTGAGACTGTCTGATTCGAATCCGTCGCTCAGAATTGTCTTGGAATTCGAATTGGTTCTCAGAATATATGCGATCCAAATCCGAATAGATTGTTGCGGATTCGAATCAGACTGTCCGATTTAAAATCCAAAAATTAAGTTACTTCCTTGGATCTGAATTCTTCATTGTGTTTCCCCTACAAAAGATAACAAGTATCCTCTCCAAGAACGCCTATCCTCTACATTAACTCAAAAGATTAACTCAAAAGAGAATATTTTGTGTTAATAAATTTCAACTGTCCGATTTGTTTTATGATTCGTGCGAACTAAATCCGCAGTAATATTGAAAAGGCTCCTATGTCATAGGCAGAAGCCAAATTGGCTCCGTTTAAAATCAAACAGTTGAGATTTATTAACTCAAAAGATTTTTTTTGAGTTAATGCGGAGGATACGCGTTCCACCAATATGTGTAAAAGATTCCCTTCATTTTACGGTTTGATATTTATTTTCGTAGGCTTTGAGATTCGTGCAAAGTTAAAAGAAAGGCCTGGATCCACTAATTCTAAAAGCGAAAAGGTACCGGCGAGGATGTGAATTCTACAAAAGAAGTATGAAAGCAGATCGGAGCGGAATTCGCAGCCTCTGAGATATCTCAACTTTTGCGTGTTTTTATGAAAAATCACAACCATTTAAATAGTTCTGCACGAATCTCCAAGCACAAATAATACTGGCCCCTGCGCTATCTCCGGACACGTCGGTCTCGCAAAAGTTAAAATATCCGAGAGGATACGCACTCATCGGAGCAGCTCCTTGTGGTTTGTATTTCTCATGTACTTCTGCGCTTCGCTCCTCTATTTATATATGTTTTGGCTCTGTTTAACTTTATCTTTCTCACAAACTACAAAAGTGGGGTCCAGAGTCAGACGTGTCAGGACTACAGGATAAGGCTCTCTCTGGAATAAAGCCATAATATCCAACAACATTACAACAATCAATCATACAGCCTGTTTGGAAACACGTGCTCGTGTTATTTATCTGGCACAGTGGCACAGAGCCAACTGTTTCGCTTCTCCACTTCCGACTAATGATTTAAATCTGTTTTCTAAATAGCAGCTTATACCAGATATAGCTATATGGTAGATTTTTCAAACCATAAAAACTCACTATTTTAGCTACAGGCTACAGCTGTTATAACTGTAATAACTGACTGTTTTTACCGCTACGCACTATTATTATTGCTATGGTACATAAGCTTTTGTACTTCTATTCATATTTCTGATGCTACATAGTTTGTTATGATAAATATGCTAAACTGAAATATATGTTTTTGTTCTTATTTGTGATTTAGTCTCTCATTCTATATCAGAAAATATTCAAATATTAATTCTTTCTTTTGTTTTCTCTTCGTCTGGTATTCACCTGTAAATTATTATCGTTCGTTTCATTGAAAGGTGATTATGATTATTATAATATATAAAAAATATTCAAATAAGTATACTAACTTTATTTCACTTATAAAATTAATTGCTATTTGTCTATTATAATCTGTAATACTATGAAATATGAACTATTAAATAATGGCACCTTGTATATCTTTTTTTTTCCTTCTTATTTGCATGATCGAAGAAAAATATAGACTTAGATCAGTTATCATTTAGTTATTACCACAATTCTCCAATATTGATCATGTTGATAATTAGTAGAAATGTAGACTATAAATTTTGAAAATTAAAAAAATGCTATGTATGAAAACTTTCACTATAGCTGCACTATTCACTATAGTTTTTTTTTTATCTCTCCGCTGCGCCGCTATAATCGCTATTTAGAGTAAGACTTACTTCTTACAGATAGCATAAGATCTTTCATGATACAATTTTAAAAATTTATTGTATAAAATTTAAACTTCGATCTATAGCTCAGTAAATTTGTTATATAATGAATTTGTAGAATACCAATTTTTATTATTTTTGAAATTTTTTTACTATTTTTTATTGTTATGAAAGACGACAAAAAATAACTTAAAAGAAAAGAAAATTGTCAATGTTTTAGATCTTTTTTGCCATCTTTCATCATATATAAAAATAGTTAAAGTTTTTCAAAAATAGTAAAAATTTGTATTTTACAAGTTTATAATATAACCGATTTATTAAGCTACTTAGATCGAAATTTAAAATATATACGATAGACTTTTAAGAGTACTATTCATAACACCTAAGCCTTACTCTTATTATAATTAAAAAATTGTAGATTAATGTGATAAAATATATCTTGCTTGCTATTTTTATAATTAATAATTAATATTTTCCACGCTTTTACCTATACAATTATAAAAGAATACAAATTTAACTTATTATTTTTTTATTTTATTGTACGGATCTTAAACGTTTCAAAAATGATACTTATTTGTAAAAAAAAATTTCTGAGTGGGAGATTTTTTTATAAATATTATCTGATTTTGAATTTCTTTTCATGAATATTATTCTTCGAAACAACTCTAATTTCGAAACAATTCCAAAAATATATTACTAAGTGCAAACATAATGAAAATAGATGTGGCTAAAGATAATATTTTTGTGTGAAAGATCATATTTTTGAAATTCGAACAAGATTTTTTTTTTATAAATATTTAAATGTGAAAAATTTGTCGTCTGTCTTATGTCATTTTTTTTTCTTAAAAGATAGTTGGACACGAATCTTTACTTAAAAAATAAAACTCCAATCTCGAATTTAAAAAAATAATATTCTAACGAGGGACAATTCAATATCAAATGAGATAATTAAACCTACAATTTGTGAAGAACCAACATCTGATGCGTAGCAATGTAGCATTATGGGTGCTGTCTAAAGCTACAAGCAGAGGCATAGTCAGATTTCAAAATATGAGAGTCAAATTTAAATAGAGGTCAATCATATAAAATTTTCATACTACGAAGAGAGTCAATTCTATAGTACTGTTGCATTTTACTCTAAAATATATAAAAAATTGTGTATATTTTTAAAATTTTTGAAAATTAATGGAGATCAATGGATCCACAATTTCTTATTAGTTTCTTACTGCTACGGCCTTAAAAGTTTTTTTTGAAGAAAAATAAGGGTCTAGCTCTTATTTGCTTTATTGATTATAAAAAAAGGTTTCAACTTGAAACCAATTACAAGAGGTGAGTGTCATTCAACCTAGTTGAATTTGAATTAAACAGAGAAAAAACGGAAGAAAGCAGTCACGGCCTTAAAAGTTTAAAAAAGAAGAAGAAGAAGACGCAGAAAAAGAAGAAGAAGAAAATACATGTTTCTTTGGATAAATATGAACATGAGTAGGAATAATAAATCTTGTGGAATAATAAAACACAAACATATTAAAATTGTCCAATGTTTTTTAGTTATCACCTCAATATCTCAGAATTCAAGCCTTATCATTACTTTATGAAAAATAAAAATATTATTATGTGGACACTGTGGTTCTGCGTATGACCAAGGCATCATACGCGCCGCAGTGCTTCGCTTGAGTTTTCAATTCAAATTTGTTCAAATTGAAATGAAACAGAGAAAAACTCATGCTCAACACTGCGGTGTGCATGTCTCCTACATCATGCGCAGAACCACAGCACTTATGTGTTAGGTTTTGATTTTTTTTCTTTTAGAAATCGATGATAATGTCAGAATTTTGAAATATTGAGGTTGGTAATTAAAAAATATTCAACAAAATTGAAAAGGGCAAAATGGGTAAACATAACGATGTCAATATATTTTCATGATAGTGACAAAATAGTGTATTATATCGATGCCATCAACATTCCGTGTCGGAGTCATTATCCAAGGCGATCAATGGAGAATTGCTTTGATTAATTAATTCAATGTAGATGACTTATTTTATTTCAATAAAAACTTATGTGTTAGTTCCAAGCAATCTAATTTCAATAAATTAGATAAGAATAAAATAATAACATAAGCATAAAATAAATAAAAAAAAAACTATATTCAACTTTGAGTGAACTTGAAAGCGCACTATGACATCTTTCAAAAATAAAAGAAAGTTTATGAACATATTATTGGCATATCAAAATCTATGAAATTTAAATGTCACTTAATATTTCAAAAGTTTATAAATTAGACCGTTGCAAATCATTGAATACTTGCATGATATATACAGCAGATATCACAATTTTTAACGAATTTTTTAAAATGAAACTGATTTAAAAAAAATTAACCAAACAAACACTCTTTGTTTGAAAGTTATGAAAACAACCTTCATCAATTCACATAATTGGTATAGCATAAAACAATCTTACTCCACCAATTGATCGGTAGAACTAATTTTCCAATCAGTTTAAAACTGCACCACATAAAATCTCACACATAAACCTCCACTGGATCAGTAGAGCTAGACTTTTAAAATTTACAGCATAAAAAAACTACTTTTCATTGGACTTTTAATTCTTTGTTTATTATAAGAACAGAAGATGCGACAAAAGATGCTTTTAATTCTTCATTTATTAACAATTGCTTTGGAAAATGTAACAAAACATGCGACAGGAAAACAATGGCCTACGGGCTGTTTCAATACCAAAAAAAAAAAAAAAAAAACAACAGAAAAAGAATGGATCGGGGACAAAATTTTGAAAGTCCAACTCCACGGATTCTGTGGATTAGTGGAAACTTATGTGTGAGGAAAGAGATCACCTGTCTTCTGAGGACAGGATTTTTTTTGCCCCCAGTGAAGTTGACATGTGAATTCAGACAAATTTATAAATTTAAATATTGATTTTTAGTTTTGGTGCGGGTCCATGTGTTTGTGACTCAGGAGCAGGAAAATTCTGCTCCCAGTGAGGCTAATTTTCCACCCGACTAATTAACTATATATTATTATATATTATTAGAAAAGGGTTCAAATGCACCATCATTTTTGTGCTCCAATATGCTCTATATTTTTTTATCTTCATTTTTAAAGTCCTAACAGTCGTTCCGAACTGCTCAACATGATCTTTATAATAAAATATACTTGGAGACCGAATTTTATATTTTTAGAAAAAAATTTCAATTCTTTTATAGGTACAAAATCACTGTTTTAAGGAGATTCTGAACCATCCGATAAAGTGATATTGTACTTGTGAAAAAAATAGTAAAAAATTCTATAAAATATAAAATTTGGTCTCTACACATATTTTATTATGAAATCATGTTAAGAGGTTCAAATTGACTGTTCATATTTTGAAAACAAAAACAAAAATACATAATATATTGAGCCACAAAATAATAGTGCATTTGAACCATCATCATATATATATATTTTTTATTATTATTATTATTATTATGGCTTTTTTTTTTGACATAAGTCCTTAGGCACACACACACTCTCTAAATAATCCTGCTAACTAGAATCAATCCTAAGACCTCTCTTATGGAGGCATATATCTCAGCTATTGTGCTACACAGTGCTTGGCTTATTATTATGGAGATAGGAGTAGGTCCGATGGGCATTGGACCTGCTTTTAGGTTCGATGGGCATCGGACCTGCTTTTAGGTTCGATGGGCATCGGACCTCCTTTTAGGTTCGATGGGCATCGGACCTGCTTTTAGGTTCGATGAGCTCTAATACCGTATGATTATATTGAGATTTGTGTGCACGGAAATTAAAAAATACTTGCACGGATTTTAATGAGCTCGCACGAATCTTGATGCAGATCTGATGGTCACTTCACCCATTGAAAAAGGTAGGTCCGATGGGCATCGGAACTACTCTCAATTGATTATTATGATGTTGGTTCACCTTCAAGTGGACCTTCGCATACTGTGCGCTGTTCGCATCTATTCTGAAATGAGTGGGCAAAAGCAAAAAATCTAAGTTAGGTTGGCTACCGCTCACCGCCTGACCGGCTATTGTTCCAATGGCGCGTCAATTTATGGGAATCGAAGTATTCTTGGGGATATGGAGCTTTATGTAATTATGCTTTCTATTTATGATGTCAACATGCTTTGCTGGGTTTGCATTATAATTTATATGGGAGATTTTTATCAGGAAAATTCGCAAAGAATATTCTTACAAAAGTTTATATTAAAAAAGGTTCTTTTTAATAACTGTAGAATATACTGTAAAAAGGTTTATGTTGAGCGCCAGCACCAAGCGAAATTTTTTCATACATTATTTACTTTCTAATTACAAAAAAAAAAAAAAAACCTTTATGCGTTTTTAATAATAAACAGCGACAATAATAGTGTTTCTTTTTTGTCAAATGGTTAATAGTTCTAAGTATGCGTGTGGTGTGGTTGTTACTTGTCAAGCTTATACTAGCAAGGCAACGACAATTACTCAGCTTCTAAAAACCGGCACTCTTATACATCACAAAGATTTGTTGATAATAAAAATACTGAAGAAGCGCAAATGTCTCCTTTTTAATAATAAAACCGGCATTCTTATACATCAACAAAGATTTGTTAATAATAAAAATACTTATCAATCATCATGTCTTTATTTTTAAATTTCTTAATAACAAAATAAATAGCTAGACATGATTCCAATCATTTTTTCTACACACATTATATTTTGATTTTGTTTTAATAAGAATAGACAACTTGAAAAGTCAACATCCAAAGTTTATTGACATTGGTGCATTTTTACAAGTTATTGATGTCAGTTACAACAAAGTCGAAATATTGTATTTTTTTCTTAATATATATAAAAGAAGAAACAAATGTTACGCGGATACCACGTTCGATACCACTATCAACACCATTGAACTGACCGACTGATTTTTTATTTTTATTTTTACTCCCCCCTCAAAATCTGCCTGTGTAGTTTCTAGACGACCCGTCTCAAGCAGGGGTGGAGCTAGAAAATTTAATAGGGAGGAGCCAATCTATAAAATACATAATATATGAAAAGAAAAAAAATATCGTTAGTGGGAATTGAACCCATAATCTTACAACACTAAAAATTGAAATTATTGGGTAACTTAGCACCTATGTTACCCGGATACGCCTCCTAAGACCCCGTACCCGTATCACACGCGTATCGGACACGGATACGGATACGATACGCACCCGATACGTACTGGATACGCCAGCTGGCGTATCAGGTTACGTGGCGTATCCTTAACCCAATGATACGGTCGCTGATACGTGTTGAAACGGACCGATACGCCGCCGATACGCGCCGATACGCCTGGACACGCACCATGGGTACATGGACCGCGCATGGACCAGCGCAGCAACACCCACTCCATGAACCGCGCATAGACCGAAGGCTAAAATATTTTTTTGTTGCGCCATGCAGGGATCGAACCCAAGCCACTGCAGTGGGATACAAAGGCCTAACCATTGCACTAAATCAAATTTGTTGTATAAACATGGTAGTGTGGGTATTTAATGTATATCTGGGTTATTGTACCCAACATTTATTATATTTAATTTATATAATATAAATGTTCAATAAATAATATATAATTAAAATAATAAAAAATATATATATATTAGACGTATCGTATCCGGGATTTTTGAAAATTTCCGTATCGCCGTATCCGTATCGTATCCGATACGATACCCGTACCCGTATCTATGCAACATAGCTTAGCACACATTTGTTATTTTATGAGAGGAGTTAGCTTATATAAAAATTGAAAAAATAAAAATTAAATTAAATTTTAATATAAATAATTTAAAATTTAAAATTATTGGGCGGCTTAGTATCTCTTGACATACATATAGATCCGCCTCTAATCGCAAGCTAGGAAAAATGAAGAGACTTGTGATAGACGTGATGAACCAACATAAAAGATATTTTTTTATGAAAGAGAAGCGCTGACTAATTGAGTTTAATTTCTAATTTATTCCAACTTATTTGGAACTAAAATTTTTATTGTTGTTATATTTTTAACCCCTTGATTTTTTTACCCCGCCCCTCTCACTTCTCTCGACTCTCGCTTTCTCTAGTTTTTCTTATTCCTCCCTCGATCTTTCTCTTGCCTGCTTCTCTCTTCTTCTTGTTTTTTTTTTCGAAAAACTTGTTCAAGTAGAAATTTTGTTTTACTTGGTACTTGTCAGTATCATGGATAATACACACGTTCGGAGCAAGTATTCTAGATGGAGTAGAATTTGGGTGTTTTAAGGTTATCAAGTTTTTTTATGTGACCTCAACTTTACATCCAATTGGCTTTAAATGATGAATCTAAGAGCATCTATATATCTGCCATTCAAATGAGTTTTTAAATATCTGTTAATCACTTTTTAGAAATTAAGGTCTCTAAAGTTTTTAACTCTCACATCTCTGAAATTAATTTTAGAGTTTTTATTAAGCCACGTCAGTAACACATTAAAAAAAAAAGAATTAATCTGAGCCAATCATTTGGTCTGTCTGGAGTTTAGAAACAGTTTCTTAATATAAAACTTTACTGCATAGTTTCTAAATAAAAAAACTTTCCCACATCCCTAAAACAGAATTAGAAATTGCCACATCAGATTAGAAACTCTAATAGTTTCAGGGGTGTAGATGCTCTAAATTATTGAAACTCATCCACCTTACAGGTAGTGTGTCTACATGCGAAAATTTAAAATTTCAAACTAATTTTGTATAGAGTCAAGTTGTAAAAGAAACATTCAAAAAATGAATGCGTTAAAATTAATTTATAGACCTTCTAATTTTGACCACTTAATTTTATATTAAATTAATTCGAAAATTTGAAACTTTTATAAGTACACACATCACTTATAAGTTTGAAACTTTTATATAACTTCAAAAATGTCACCTAACAATTTTTCGAACAGTACTTGCTTTTGCAAGGACAAATCTTGATGTATTTCACAGTTAATTACGTACGGATTAAAAGTGTTAACGAAACGATGGCGGATATACATTCACATTCTTTTTACAAATAATATATAATAATATAATAAAGCTAGCGTGCTACCTATAGCATAGTGATATGTTATACTATCTCTTCAAAAACACATTGGATATGTTTCGATGGCTAATCCAAACCGTTAAAATCAATATACTACATAAGTGGTGTATTTACATGCCAAAATTATAATGTTTTGAATTCATTTGGTATAACGTCAAGCAGTCAAAAAATAAGAATAATAAGTTAATTTTAATACATTCATTTTTCATTATTTTTTTGACCGCTTGATTTTATACTTAATAAATATAAAAATTGGTAAATTTTATATGTAAATACATCACTCGTGAAGTAGATCGATTTCAACGGTTTGAATTTGTCGTTTGAAGCCTACTCACAGTGCTACAGCTAACACGCCAGCCTTTTCCATAATAATAAGTAGAGTAATTCTGTGTATTTGTTTTGATTCCACTAATCTCTCCAACAACATTAAAAACGAGAGAGCTTTCAAGAAATCTTTATAATTCTCTCCATTAACTCTTTGTTTAGACTTTAGAGCCGAATAACTTTTTTTAATAATATAGCACGGATGAACTGTAGTGGCACTAGAGCCTAGACCCCAGTGGATCCACACCACGACAACGTGGTAGTCACTTCCATACCTGGTCGACACTCGACAATGTGGGGCACCAATACCATGCATAAGATAAAAACACCCATTATTTGTGGTTTTGGAGAGATTTTAATCGGATTTTTTTTTATCATCCTGAAAAATCGAAATAAATTAAAAATCACCCGGTTCTATTTTTCTACCAAAAGGCCACCCCCGCACAACCCTTGTGCGCGCCCGAAAACAAAGATCCGCACAAAGAATTCGCACACCCGACTTGGATCCGCACAATAAATTCGCGCACCAGGTCCACGGAGAAATTGCGGTTTCAAACGGGTTCGCACAACCCTTGTGCGCACCCGGCCAAATGTGATAAAACCCCCCTTACGCACCCGCACAAACCCCTGTGCGGACCAGTGGGTGCGCACAACCATTGCGCGGATCCGGTCGGGTGCGCACAAGCATTGTGCGTTTCCAGTTTTGTCGGGTGCGCACAAGCATTGTGTGTTTTCGGGTTTTCGGGTGCGCACAAGAGTTGTGCGGGGTAGCCTTTTGGTAGAAAAATAGAACTGGGTGGTTTTTAATTTATTTCAATTTTTCTGGGTGGTAAAAAAAAAATCCGGATTTTAATTATATCAAAAGTCTCTTGTCGTATTGACGCTCTGTTAACAACACTCCACACAGCATTGTACTATGGAGTATAGGGGAACTGTGTTAAAGCAGTACTTCCATAAAATGAATGAATAAAAAGATAATCCAATATGCTGTTTGAAACACGGCCCGCTTTCAGGGGCACAAAATAATTTTAAACATACACCTGACTAACTTACAATTTCCTAGTACTCAAGACTTTCTACATGAACCGTTTTTATCACCACGAATGCATGAAACCAAGGTTGCTTTGATCTCACTGAGAAGTAAATCTACCAAAACATCAACTTAGATCAAATTTACAAAGAAAATAAATTACTTTTTGACAAACTAGAGAGAAATTGGAAGCCATCAGAGAAATCCTTCTATTTTACAATAAGCTGTACTTTTGTATGATACATCCCGCAAAAAACACTTTAAAATAAAATCACTTACCTCCATTTCCTACAACACATCTATATATTTTTTTTTATTTTTTTTTCATTTTTATACAAGAAAGCCTTCTTGTTTGCTCTTTCTTCAGCAGTTCATGTTAGAGATGTTCATTCCATCAAGAACCCATATCATCTTTCCGCACAAAAGCTCAAAATCTTCCTCGAATCATGATCTGGATTGAACAATTCTGTATTGGAGAACCAAATCCTCAGGCTTCTTCCAAATGTAAGTCCGTACAGTGGCCAAGCTCATCTCAGGTGGCAACACCTAACATTAAAATTTAAGGCATTGTCAATAAAAGGAAAAGAGTTGATTTTAGTTTCCACCAAAAATTTCAGAACCTTTTGCAAGTATAGAATAAGAAGATGTATGGAGTATGATGCATTAACAGTTCAGCATCTCCCCACATAATATATTTAAGCCTCGAGTGAGTAAATAATGATCAAAGGGATATCAGGTGGTATGGAGTTTGTACCTGATTGTTGCATAGAACTTCTATAGTGGGCTTATATTTTTGCCATGGCTTCACACCTGCCCGCAAAGAGTTGTCTCCCAAGGCCCCGAACTGGACTTGTCCAGTACCTAACCCAAATGACCCATCATTGTTTGCAGGATCCAATGGTTTGTCCAAGAGAAATTTCTCAACAACATAATTAACCACCTAAGGAATTGAAAAGACCAATGCTACGACAATTAAGACTAAACAATTAAGGAAATAGCAAGACCAAGTATGTTAAACAGTATGTAAAGATGATTAAAGATATAGAAATCAGCGGGATTAAAAACATTAAAGACCAATAAATTAGAGAATAAATAAATGGTCTTTAAATTTCAGGAGAAAGGTTTGGCCCCAAGTCCTAAATTGGTAGGCTGGAACTAAAGAAATTTCAGGGAACAAAATGGGACCACAAACTCAAGACAACCATAAAGCTTATACAACTAAAATGTACAAAAATCCTAAATTTACACTTTAAAGCTTACTTTGTGAATACGCAATATACGTGGTGCACTGAGCTTCCCCTGTGTGACAGATGGCACAGGTGAACCCTCCAAGGGTTGCAAATAAAAACTACACCTGCAGATAGAGATAAAGAGAGATTAGCTTTCCATATACTGCTAATCGTTTCACTAACATGTTAACATGCCAACCCTTTTTACTCTTCTCAGGTGCTGAAAATCATACTGCAAATTTAAAAGTTTGCACTTTAGTATCTCTCTTAAATTTCCTGTGCTTCGATCCTAGCTTCAGATATAAATAATATACCTACAAAACAATAAATGTAAGGCACATTGGCCTCACCCATGCTAAAGCATCATCAACACCACTGTTTACTAATTTTTTTAAAGAATAAAATAGACTAAGTACCCACTCTTCTTTCCCTCACTCATCTAAAGAGAAACTGAGAAGAAGAGGAAGTTGAGGTAGATTAAACATTTTCCAAATGAAATAAAAAAGGAGACACCTGAATATTTTTGTTTTTGATTTCGTAGATTTGGTAATACGAGGTACCTAGTATGATTGAAACTTGCAAGATGGTTCTCATTTTGATGTGTAATTGTGATACTTACAAACTTTTGAATAGGAGAACACAAGCTATGTTTGGTGCTGTCCTGCATGCCATATCAAAACAAGAAAGAATAAAAAGAGGAAATAAAATTACTTGGTATTTTCTTTTGGATAACGGCCGCTGACAACACACTCAATGCACCACCAAGGGAGATCCTTCTCATCTTCGGTGCCATCCAGATCAACACACTTCTTTCTCCAGGGTCCACTGTGGGCTCCCTCGGTAATAATTGAAGGAGGTGAGTCGGTCAGGAAATCAAAAACAGAGTATGTGGAGGCGTTCAGCTGGGAGTGGTCTGCCATATCAGCATCAGATGATTCTACCCTCATCAGGGGAACATTCCTAACAGCTGGGTCCGTGGAGGAAGATTTCCCAACCACTCCATCACTCCCGTTTGATAGATTGTAGGTTGCGCTGCTGCCTGATTTTGGCTTCCTTTTAGTCAACCAGTGGTATAGTAAGCCCTTCAAAGTCTCATGAGCTAGATTGATCTGTTTTTAGTATTTAAGATAGAAATGAGAAAAGGAAAAACATAATAACACTATAATGGGAAAAGGCTAAAAGAAAAAGGCATACAAACTCGATCAGAAAGTCCAAGGAAAGATGAAACTAGTAAATAACCAAATAAAAAGGCAATGCATGCCAGCATTACCAATAATTGACTGATTTTTTTTCTTTGGGTGGTCAATTAAACCAGTCTGGGTTTCTTTATTGCGTAACAAGATGAACAATCATTAGACCATAACACTGCCATGATAAACAGAACTTTATAAATGGTATAAACAACATATATGGTATTAGTCATGTTCTTCAAGTGTATCCTGTAAAATAATAGAAAAATTGGTCGTAACCTTTGCATCTTCATTAAAACCAGACAAATTCAAGTCCATTGCATACATCTCAGCTGAGAAGCACTGAGGCATGTCAAGATGAACTGACAAGCATCCCATTCGTGTATCCATGGTAAACCATGCAGGTATGCTCACCTAACAGCAAAAGAATATATAAATAGAACTTCCACAAAACATCTATAGAAAATAAAGAAAAGAAAAAGGAAGTCATATTCTAGAGAATATACCCTTTCAAATAACTCTTCCTTCTTTTCCTCGAAAGAAACCTGCCAGGGAGAGGAAGAAATGCATTGAATAAATTTTCTTCCTAAGAAAACTTTGCTGTGTATATACTGCAGCAACACCCCCCCCCCCCCCCCCCCCATTACAAATGAAAATATATACAGCATCCCTTTGATATATCCTTTGCGAAACAGGAACCCGGAATACCCTACTTTTAATAATTGGACTACACTAAGCTTAATGTTTGATTATTTAATTGGCGAAACAGTAGTAATATGGGATATTTGATATTTCTCATGATTTGTGAAAGAACCTAAATGTTTAAGTCTTATATTTCATGCAAAGAACCTTGCCGTAGTCTTCAATTACAACTCCCTTCGTAATATCCCAAAGCTTGACTGAACCAGCAGTATCCTGTGAAAGAGGTCTTTTTAGTTCAGAAAATGAAATAGCACCTGTCAGGTACAACAATTAAAATAGTAGAATGCTGTACCTTTGTGAGAACATGCCTACGGTTATTTAAGATCTCGTGTTTGATAATTGCGGGATGCCCTGGAATGGTAAAGGATGGCTCTTTGTATACAGGTACCTTTAATACAAATATTAAAAAAAGAGTACATTATAAGTAATAACAACACAGTAGCAATGAATCGGATATTCCTGGCATGGCAAAGCATTTCAGACTAAGAAAAATAAGAAGGAAGACCCCATATACCCAACTGAATCAATAACAGCACCAACAATATGTGCCAGTTCAGGTGAATTTAATGGTTGTCTCAGTGTAGTGCCAACCCAGGAAACCACATACAAATAAACATAATCCAAGAAACCTTGACAAAATAAGGGGGGAAAAAAAAAACTACAAGCTCGGAAATGAACTAATTGAGTTTATCTATCAATTTATTGAAACTTTAATCATTGTATTTTCTTCACTAAATGCACCAATGATGCTCAGCTAGAATTTCAATTAATGCTTTAACATCATGATGTAGCCAAAAAGTGCATTATTAACACAGTAAAAGACAAAAAGATAAAACTGCAAATAAACCACATACAGGGGCAGATCCTTCTAGTGAAGCACGAGCCCGAGAAAATGACAAGTTTCCAGCCAAAAAGGAGCCACCTTTTTGGAAAACTTTGTGAGGGGCCTGTCCCTCAGCAGGCCACCCATACACTGATGAGTCAGTAGTGGCGACCCAGATTGTGTCATCTTGTAAAGCTAGTTGCAGAATAGGGTGCTCATTGTTACATAGCAAAATACTCTCTCTTGTTGACAGGTCTGTTAGATAAAGCTGTAACACAAGGGCAATACAAGTTAAAAAGTCTTTGGAAGACTGCTTCCTTTTGTTTCTACTCATAGCACTGTAGATGAACCAGGGTTGGACAATGATTTCTTTTAAATGGAGGCTTGATTGTCCCTTTTCAAGTTTGCTACTAAAATTTGGGTACTTTCTTAATTAAACCATTTTGCCATAGAGTCCATACTTTTCTATACAAATACAATGTAGATACAAGTACAACATATACTGCTAGGAGGCTCTCCCTCTCTCTCTCTCTCTTTTACTTTTCTTGTCTTTAATGTGACATTGTCAGCTATATCCAGTAAATTAAGTTAGTAAAAGAAACATTCTTTACAATGTTAACAGTATCCCTACAATAATGATTTACAACACTAGTTGCATAGGACTTGTAAATGTGAATTGATAACAAATACAATTTACAAAACAGTTGCTATAATATCTATTGAGAAAAAAGAAAGAAAGAGATATTACCGATTGATCCCTCCCACCACTATAAACATGAGTAAAGGATGAAGTGGCTGCAAGTGCCCAAACAGAGTCAGTATGTACGGCATAAGAGTGCACACACCTCTGTTGACCCAAGTCCCATAAGCTACACCACAATATTGAAGGAATAAAGTAAATTAAGCAAATAGTACAAAACTTTATTAATAAAACTCATTATTCATCCCCACACAAGGACAAAAGGCATACCTTTTTCCTTAAAAAAACCCTCTTTTTTTAAGGTAAAGCTGGAATTACTTAAGGTAAAAATATTTCAAGTTTTGGAATCAAATAGAGGACAATTGGTAAGTGTCAAAAATAGTACCGAATCATGGAGTCAGATGAACCAGACAGACAATATCTGCAAGAAAGCAAAACCCATTAGCATGTTTCAACCAATATAACATACTAGGACTAAAAAGTGTATATTTAAGAAATAACTTAGACAATGGAGTAGGAATACAAACCTCCCAGTGGAATCTATAAGCAAAGCTCTGATGTTCTCAGTGTGCCCTCTTAATTTCATGTTCTTTGAACCTGTCCTAGGGTCCCATACCCGTACGACCTACACATTATATCAATCAAGCACACTTTAGTCATATGCAACCTAGTAAGAACAGAATATGTATTCCTGTCCCTGACGACAATAAAACCAAATTTAGAAGAAGTAGACCCAGGACTTACAAAAAACTTAAAATTATTAGTAGCACTAGGGCGAACATTTTTGTTGGCATGGACTGACTATTTCAAAATTTGTTTATCTGGGAATGTTGTGTGCTTAATAGCACGAGCATAAAATACAGCATGATTGCAGAATTATGGAACTAATTGAGCACAATTGCAAAATTTGTGTAGGTCCCCTGGCGTGTTAATGACTATTAAGTTAGTCAGAACTGATATCCCCGTAAACTTCCAACTCCGAAAACCATTATATATGCCAATACAAAAGAAGAATATTCGAAGAGTACAGTCAAATCATACCTTCTCGGTGCCACCAGAAACGAGTATGGTACCAGCATCATTCATTGCAAGCGCATAAACTGAATCCTTGTGCCCCTTGGCTGAGATTGGGCTATACCCATTTGGATTGACATTGTTATTGCTCCCTGTAATATTATTGGTTGAACTTACTACTCGCAAACTTGACATGGGACCCCCTAAGTTTCCATTAGTCATAGTTTCATCCTCTGGAACTGCGTCACTAGACTTGATCACTGGAGAAAGAGCTGCTTCAATGTCCCATATGAAGACTTCTCCGCCAAGAGCACCAGATGCAACCATATTTTTCTGAGAAATAAAATAAAAAAACAAACTGAGCAAAGCAATTGAAAGTAGAAATACATTAGAATAGTCCAGTAGGCTAGTTAAGAACAATTGTTATGCGATCTCATCATTGACTTCAGTATTTCTTTATTTAACTCTAGGAAACAAGAAGTTTTAAAAATATATATCTCAGTGGAAGTTCTCAAGTCAGTGAACTGTTAAGCAAACATTTTACTTTATATTTTGCCTACTCATTAAATTTCTTCTTACACTTTGAGAAAAAGATCGTCAGCATATTTGCAAAGATAAGCTTTAATTTTGTATTTTTAAAATTTATATATTTTAAATGAGTCCAGCATTGTATTACATAAAACCTATGTTAACAGAGGTATAGAGAGATGTGTTTAACATTTTTCTCAGCTCCAGCAAGGCAGGTGACATAATCAGAATGCTGACGAAAGGTTCTGGTGCAAACACCATCTGACAAGCAATTCCACGTCTGTAAGAAAAATTGGTACCCTATTAGCAAAATTAATAAACAAAAGAAGCAAAAGCCTCTCATCTCTTTCATTCCGAGGTAAGAAAGGGGAGTACCTTGATGGTAGCATCTGAAGAGCAAGAGACAAGACTATCACCAGCAATGATGGCATCATTTACCTATAAATAATAACATTAAAAAAACAAAAAGCTATCATCATTAAGAAAGATATCAAGAATAATTTCCCAAAAAACATAAAATACTAGTAGATACATCAACTCATCTCCATTTAATCTTGGTTTTGCCATGCAAAGAGGAATTTTAGCATGTGTCAATTAATAATGTATACCCTAAAAAAGTTCACTAAACCATTTCCTGCAGTCATTCTTAACCAAATTAGCCCCTAATTTATTTTGCATCCAGTAAAATAGGATAAATCAATATTATTCAATCATCATGAAAATTAAGGGAAAAACTAAAAAATTCTGATACCCAGTCAACATGAGACTCAAATGTGGCAGAAAAGGTAGGGTTTTGGTCCTTTAAAGCCCATCTTTTCAATGTACCATCTCGGCTTCCACTAAAGAGATAGTCACAATTGTCAGATGTAGAAGCCTTCAAATAAGCCAGACAGTTAATTCCTGCACAATGCTGAAAGAAGATATGCATATCACTCAAAATAGGCTCAAAAGACACAAAGGTTGACATTTAAGTAAAATACAGGCCGATTAAACGACAAGCATTGTACTTGATTAACATTGCTACATACTGAAATATGAAAAAGCCAAGAGTAACTACTCATGGGGGACACAGTACAGATTGTAAACAATCAGGTGTGCTGACAATACAATTCAAAACAGCCATACGTGCTGGTAGCATGCGTGTACCAGTATCGCATTTGAACCTTATAAACCCCTAAAATATCACATACACAGACAAAAAAGACCGCAGCTGCATATAACTATACAAAAAAGGGAGAATACGGTTCATGTAATCTTCACATCCCCATTACTTGAGAAATCCTCAAACTACACTCCTTGCTCAGTCCACTCTTCGTTGATAAGTTGGGGAGGAGTTACAGTCTATGAAATTATTTGGAATAAAATATAAACAATATACTCCCCATGTCTTGCAGGGGCTGGAAGGAATATTTCTTATTTTCTAGGGGAAAACATGATGTTTTACCATATAAGCAAGAGATATTTCTAACTATGCGGAGGTATATTTGCTAGAAACAGACCTTGGTGTCATCAGCATCATTGAGTACATAAGTAAACCGCTTCTCCTTTCGAGGCCGAGTTGAACCAGCTGTATTGCCAGCACTACCGACCCGATGCATCTCTAACCAACCAAGAGAAACAGATTAATTAGAGGCTCTTTCAACCAAGAGTTACTATACAGGCAATACCGGACTTATTGTTTTATGACCTGATTAATCTATTTTGATGCCCGTTTACAAGGGAATTTGTCTTTTGATGCTAAATTGGAAGCAATTAGCAGTCTATATTGGAAGTAAACACCACACAATCCATCAAAAATGGAAAAATTAAAGTTCGACCGTTAGTGAAATCTGTTTGGTTTATACCTCAACCGCTTAACCCCTCCCTTCTCTCGTCACTGAGTGCCACAATGGCTATTGAGGGAGAAGCCACGCTCGAAAGAGAGAGAGAGAGAAGAGAGACACAGGATCTGACCTTGGATTAGAAGATCGGCGGAGGAACGAAGAGAAGGCGAGATCGACGAACGGAGAACGTGGCGGCGATCGGCGAGAGGTCGGGAGAACGAGAGAGGAGAGAGAAAATAAATGATCGAAATATCGTACGAGACAGAACCAAAGACTTGCTTAGGTCCGGCGACACGAACAGAGAAAGAAAATTTAGGACTACTATTTTTCTTCGGGTATTTTTATCTGGAATCGGAGCATTTTGATGGGCACCGGACCAAATTCTATCAGATATCTAATCTAAACCGTTCAATTTATATTAAGATATGTGCGGACAACTTCAAAATTCTCTCAAAGTTTGTCAGCACGAATATTGATGCAAATCGGATGGATTCGACTAACCTGGGGGCCGAATTTGGTTTGACGCCCATCGAACCGCCCCCCACTCCAATTTTTGACTGTTATTAATTTAGGACTTCTCTGTTAATTTGAGTTGGAACTTTTCATGCGGTACTTCGCTGGTAATTAATTTTTTCAGTGCGTGGCATATAATTGGTCATTTGGCAGTCCACAGATTTACATATTGTAGTATATTCAGTTATCTAAAATGTTGAAAATATGATGCTTTGTTTGAAATTGACTAGAGGGTAGAACTTTACAGAATAATCTTTGTTTGATATTAATAAAAAAAACAAAGATAAGATAAGATTGAGAGGGAAAAAAAAGGGTAAAATTTACTTTCGGAGTGAATTTAATAGAGATGCAGGAATTTCAGTGGTATCTTTATCTTATATTAAAAGGAATATAAGTTAATTATAAAATAAATAGCTAAACACACATTAAAGTTTAAACTTAGTAAAACAGTGGCGTAAAAATTTAGATTTGTTATTTAAAGGACCAATCATTAAGAAAATTTTAACATGGAATATAGTCTTTATAGAGACATTGATTTGTATTTATTAATTGCTTAATTACTGTCTATTCTTTTTTTCTCTTGTGTTTAATTATATATTGTTTCTTCCTATTTTTGTATTGTTATTTAATGAATGCATGTCTATATTTATGTAGGAGGAATTATCTATTAAATGTGAAATAAATAATGACAACATTTTTGTCCTAGTTTTTTTGTTTTTGCGCAAATAAAATACAAGCATGTATTTGATGATTTTTGTTATTTTTGGTTGTCGTATGGCTAAATAAATGGTCATAATTTATCAAAACATTATTAAATACACATTTAGATGTCTAATATTTAATGTGTTTTTTTATTTAGCGCAAAAACTTAATAGCATATACACATAATATTTAGAGGTTATATGTCCCTATTGCTTAAAATCTTATATAGAATGCCCACACAATAGGGGTGTAAACGGAGCGGATAATGCTAATACCATATCTACATCCGTTTTTCAATAAGCGGATACGGATAGTAAACATATATCAAAATTGAAAATCATATCCGTCTTAAACGGATATGGATACGGAACGGATAATCCACGGATACGGATTCGAATACGAATATGGAGCGGATAATTGTCAGATATTGAGTAATTCTACTAAATTTTATAATTTTAAATTACCTAAATTGACAAAAATTTAATAGTCTTTTTAAGTTTGCACAGTGATGATTATGCATGACCAATTGCTTGTTGGTTCAGAGAACCAATCCATTATCCTAATAGATTATATGATTTTTCTACCAAGATTATTAGACTTAAACGAATATGTATGTTTTTTTGGGAATTTCGCAAGGGTGAAATGAATTGAAAGCTGCTGAAAGATTAAATTTCGAATCCGGATATATACGGATATCCGCTCCGTTTATATTCTCACGGAATTATCCATATCCGTATCCGTATTATTTTTTCATATACTAAAATTATCTGTATCCGTATCCGCAAGTATCCGTATCTGTTTAATCCGGATACGGATAATAAGCGGATTCGGAGCGGATTATCCGCGGATAATCCATATCCATTTACACCCCTACCACACAATGAGTTTAAAATTCATCCAGCAATTTTCATGCATAGCAATTAACATATATATATTTTTTTATTAAAAAAATAACGACAATGTATAATAATATTCACAAAATACTTGTTTGTTCCAGCTATTATATATATAATATAAAATATGATCGCAAATTCGCAATTGATTATAAAATACTTGTTAGTTCCGGCCATGTACATTATATTCATTTAGGAATGTTTGTTAATTTGTATGATTGTATGTTATCCCAATTGATTAATAAAAAAAATAGACGTCCCCAATTTGCTTTAATATCTCCTACAAACTTATGTGCCTAACATTTGACTTCTTTTTTAGAGCAAAAGAAAAGAAAAGAAAAGAAAAGAAAAGAAACATATGCAGATGCCCGCAACTGTGAACAAGTATCTTGTTAGATATTGGACGGTGGAGTCCACAACTTTATAGTTTAGATTAACTCAATTTAGTGTCTATTCGGAGATAGCACAGGACGGTAGTGTTATTTGTGCTTTGAAAATTCGTTCAAAAGTTAAAAAAGACTATCCATATCACTAATTCTAAAAGATTTTCTTGTCTTTTAACAGAGTTTTACTTTTTAGTAAATGTTGAAGATTAAGTCACTCAACTATTTAATATCCACTAAAAATTACTCCATTTAAATTTCAAATCTTCAACCTTTCACATTTACCACTAAATCAAAGACAAATTCTCTATTATAACAAAGTTTATTGCACAATATCTAAATACATACACATAATTACACAAATATGCTACTATGCATTCTAGGCAAACGTAAACAAACAAAGACAACCTAAGATGCCCATTTAAATGGTTATGAAAAATACTACAACACACAAATACACTTTTACGATAGCAAATTAAGTACAAATATTGTTAAATATGAACATACACTTAAAATGTCACGAACATCTTCGGTTGCTTGAGAAAAAATAAAATCCAAGCTAAATAGAAGTCAAAATCAAAGGTTTAAATAGTATTTATTTATTGTGTCATAGCGAAACAATTAAGCGTTATGCCACTATTGTGTTGTTATTGTATGCTATAGCCTAATAGCGCCATAACTTTTATAATCTGAAAACACTATAGCACTGCTATTTAGAACTCTGGACATAAAATTACATGTATACCTATAAATAAAATTATCAACCCAACAGTGGGAAACTTATGAGTTTTATTATATGAGAAGGGATCCAATTACACCATTTTATGGTGATACATCTTGACACCATATTTTTATAAGTCCTTTTTGCGATTTCAAAGTCCAAACAATCGATCCGAACCGTTCAATATGATCTCCATATTAAAACGTGCTTGGAGACCAAATTTATATTTTTTAGAATTTTTAAAAATCGATGTTTTTCAATAATCCATAATTGTCTCAAAAGAACAATTTTTTACACATCTTAATAAATACTAAAAAAAATTCTAAAAAATATAAAATTTGGTCTCCAAGCACATTTTAATATGAAGATTATATTGAACGGTTTGAATTGATTATCTAGATTTTAATCTGACTGATAGCTTCTATCAGTGTTTCAAAAAAAAATTATCTAGACTTTAAAATCACAAAAATAACATATAAACATGTGGTGTCAAGATGTGTAACATAAAATAGTGATCCATGTGACCAGTGACGTCATCACTGTTACGTACATATGATAGATGAGATGACAAAATTCATGTATATCTACTAAGTTACTTCATCTTTTGAATTTGAATTCGGTATATTCGTAATATAGTGACATGGATTTTTAAAAGGCTTAGTGTGTTACAAATTTGGATCTTAAAATACCTTTTTAATATTATGGATGATTTTTTATATAATTTAGAATAAAATGTCATGTGTATTGTAATTAATTTCTATTATCAGTACGAAAATTTTATATGATTGATTTCTATTTACGTTTGATCTCTAAAATAAAAATTTAGCTCTACTCCTGAATGAATTGACCCGAGATTTGATCTCTAAAAATGTAAAAGTTTAGCTCGTGCTCATGCCCTCAGCGGCTCAGCCTCCATTTTTTTTAAAGTATGCAGTTACACAAGATATGCGTTGTTTTCAAAGATAAGAATTCATTTATGTGTGTGTATATATGAGAAGGGATTCACTTACAAAATATTTTCGATCTTATAACATGTTACAACATTCGATTTTATAATTTTCAAAGTCCAAACAATCGATCCAAATCTTTCAACATGATCTCTATATTAAAATGTACTTTGAGATCAAATTTTACACTTTTCTAAATTTTTTTACTATTTAAGTATTTGATAAAACTGCTGTTTTTCAATGGTCCAGAATTGTCTAAAAACAACAGTTTTGTAAAATACTTAGTAAATAGTAAAAAAAACATAAAAATGTAAAATTTGATCTCAAAGCATATTTTAATATAGATATCATGTTGAACAGCTTGAATCTCATGGCACAATGCATTTCATTATATTTATTTTGCACAGTTGCTGGGTAATGTAGATTAATTGACCCAAATATATGACTAGTTTTTATTAGCATACTTAGTTATACTATTATTAGTTATATTAGCGTTCTTAATAAACCTAGCTAGGCTTGACATCTTATTGCTTGATATAGATTAATATTTTATTACCAATTTTATTTGCTTAATTAAAAATAACTGTCTTATCCTAATAATTGCTTGATTAAAAATAGCTGTCTTATTTATAAAACATTGTTTAAAATTTACCTAGGTAACTTTATGAACTGAGACTCACAAATTATTTTTAGTTACTAAAAAATTGCACTTGCTAGCAACTTTGTTTGCATAATATTAAAGGTACTTTTTATTTAGTACAAACTAATTTTTACAATAATGTATTCTTTAAAAATAATCTATTATATATTATGCACGGTCAGTGTTCTAAATAGCTAGCTATAGCTCCGCTATAGCTTTTTTAGACCATAAATGTTACGCTATGAGATAAAAGTGCACTATTTCAGCTATGGCTGTTATAGCTATAATAGCTGACCGCTTTTACCACTACGCGCTATGCGCCATTGCGACCGCTATGCTTCATAGGCTTTTTTGCAATTTACATAGACTTCTGTACTTCAGTTCATATTTATGATACTACATGGCCTGCTATAATAAGCATGCTAAAATCTTTGTTCCTATTTGTGATTTAGTCTCTAATTCTATATCAGAAAATATTCAAATATTAATTCTTCCTTTTATTTTCTTTTCGTCTAGTATTCACCTGTAAAATTATCGCCGTTCGTTTCATTGAAAGCTGATTTTGATTATAATAATATATAAAATATTCAAATAGGTATGCTAACTTTATTTCACTATAAAATTAATTGTTCTTTGTCTATTAAAATCTGTAATACTATGAAGTATGAACTATTAAATAATGTTACATTGTATATTCTTTTTTTTCTCTCTTTTGATTAGCATGATTGAAAAAAATATAGACTTAGATAAGTTATCATTTAGTTATTATTCTAATTCTCCAATATTGATCATGTTGATAATTAGTAGAAATATAGACTATAAATTTTGAAAATTATAAAAACGCTATGTAGGAAAGCTTCCGCTATAGCTGCGCTATTCACTATAGCTTTTTTTTTTGCCTCCCCGCTATACCGCTATAATCGCTATTTAGAACCTTGTGCACGATATAAGCTAAAATAAAATGTACCTTGAATTATATATGCATTGATTCAAAAAAGTTACAAACTATTGAAACTAGTTGTTACATGGACAACACTAAGTTGCCACTTTTGTGGCGATCCGGAGTCAGAATAAGTGCTACATATTTTATGAATTGCGCATTTTCGGTCGCATTTAGGACCAGATTCCTCACACATGTAAACATTAGAGACTGTACAGGGATACAATTACATAGGTCTGGTGCAACAAACGACGGGTGTTACAACCAACTGAAAGGAAACTGTGGGACACTGCATTCTCCGTAAATTCTGAGAGTTGTGGAAGGAGTGCAACAGGAGACTCTTCATGGATAAAAGGAAAACGGTGTCATTACTTATAGAGAGTGCGGTAATGGAAACTCACAAGTGGACACCATGGGCATAATAACTTAGTGTAGCGGGGTTCTATGTACATAGTGTGACCAGATTATGAGTTGTAAATTGAGTACAACTAGGGTGCTTTTAAGTTCACCAAGCCTATTTGTGAACTCAACTCTAAAATCTATCGGATTAACTTCAAACGACGAATCCAAACTGTTGAAATCCTTCTACCTTACGAGTGATATCTCTACATGTGAAAATTTTAAAGTTTCGAATTAATTTAGTATAAAGTTAAGTGGTCAAAATTAGATTTATAAATTAATTTTAATGCATTCATTTTTTGGAAGCTTTTTAACCACTTGACTCTGTACAAATCTTTTTTTTTTTTTTTTTTAAATTTTTGCATGTAGACGCATCACTCGTAAAGTAGAAGGATTTCAATAGTTTGAATTTGTCGTTTGAAATCAATCCAATAAGTTTTAGAGTTAAGTCCACAGGAGCTTGGTGAACTTAGGAGCACCTTGTTCTACTCTTGTAAATTTGTATATTATAATTAATACCGAGTCCGAGCGGGTGTCAACCTAGCATCTATGTAACAATATAACTTTGTATCTTTTTCCGTTATTAATACAATATAATTGTTGGTGTTATCACCAACCTTTAAAAAAAAAATACTAAACAACAAGTGTCTTTGCTAGATATCTTATTAAAAATATAGTAACTCCCCTGAATTAATACGCAACCGACAAAATCAGAATAACGTACCGTATTTATTTATTAAAGGTTCGCAAACTCGATTACAAGCACCTCACATGTCAAATTCCCAACAGAAAAAATGAAAAATAAAACAAACAAAAAATATTCCATGCTCCCATTGTTTCTCTCATGTACCATATAATTAAACAATGACAAATTTTGAGGACCTTACTTGGTTGAAGGTGATCGCTTCAAAAATATCCTGTGTAACCTGAAGTAACAACATTGTTCAACGTGATCAGCATTGGAAAGAAGATTGCTAGGTTAGTTTGTCTGGTTTAAACAATTTACTATGTTAAAAATGCATGTCCATTGTTCCACATGATATTACATATATGTAAATATAATATTTTCATGAACACAAAAAACAAATAATGAAATCAATAATTTAATGACAAAAGCTCATTACACATGGAATGCAATCTCCTTTCACCGGTTTCCTCAATTGGCCAATTTTTAATCTAAACACGAAAAATTAAATCAAGCTCTCCCATTGAAACAAAAGAACTTGTAATAAACCTTAGAAAGTCACCTCCACGGGTTACGCCCCGACTTTTCCTTCGCCTTCTTGTGCTCCTCTGCACCTCTCCCAGTTGGAGTCGAAGGCTGTGATGGCGAAGACATTGAACTCGACGTGGCCACTGGCGACTCTACTGATCCTCTGTGTTTCATTGAATGCCGACCAAATGATGACAGAGACTGTGATCTGACCCTGTGTTTCTTCTCATATGATGACTTTCGGGTCCCGGTATTGCTCTGTGTATCTGACTCTGAGGCATGTGGCGGTGATTGGTCGGAGTCGGATGTTTTAAGTTCGATTGCTGTGGTGTTGACTGCTGGCGGTGCTACTCGAATGATATCTGTAAGAGGTGATTTTTCCTCTTCTGGGGGTTTTTGGTTTTCAGTAATCAGAACTGATTTTGTTGGGGTATTTGGAGATTTTGGGGGCAGTTTAGTGGAGGTTTGTACGCTTGGTGCAGCTACATGAAATTGAAAAAGAAGAAGAGGTTTAGTTCAGAGAAATTGTTTTGTTGTTGATTTTGATATGTCAAGACATGAGTGGAATTACGTGTAGGCATATGGAATTTTGGAATAATTCCCTACTACGGAGAAGACTTTTTTCTAGTTGTCCGATTTGTTTGCTAGGAGAAGCAGAGATACACACGTCTTGCAACGACCTTTTTACCTAGTTTATTTATTTATTATATTGAAAGATAACCAATCTATCATTGACCCTTGTATTTTGTCTGTGAATAATTTTTGTTTCCTTCTCCTTTCAAGGAAGCACGACGGGCAATGGCTGAAATAGTCAATTATTTCCATTTTCTAACTGCCAGGTAATATGCAACAAGACCTGAGCACGTCTACCGGCTTATCTCAAATTCAATCAAATCCTCTCTCCATGTCAACATCTCTCAAATAATTAAAAGAATGCGAACTACATTATACTTTTTTATTGAGAAAAAGATAATCGTAAATAGCATTGTGAAAATGTCGTCAGTTCAGATGACCCTCCTGATAATCATGGGTAGAAGTGGTAAACACATCAGGCAGCGCAGAACCACTGGGACTTGAGTTTCAGGTACGGGTTTGGGTTTAATATCAGATCCAGGTCTGATCAATTCAACTCTTAATATCAGATCCAGGTCCGATCAATTCAGCTCTTGAAGTCAACACGCAGTCCCAATTTTCATCACACATTTTTTCATCTCCAACCAAACACTGACAGCTTGGATCAGCATCCCCACTTCCCTGCCCTCAAAAAAAATACTGACAGCTGAGTTTCAACCTGAGCCATCAGGTTCGAACCAATTCAGACCTTCTAATTTCAATCAAGTTGCTGCCATCCATTATAGCAGTATAAACACAGGTTGATTATTGTTTGTTTTCTGCTATTGCATGATCAATTCCCAGTTTAGATAATACCTATTAATGATACTTTGAGAATACCACATGAGAATCCATGGGCAACCATTTACGGGCAACATATTATGATAGAAACGTAACCAATATTTCTGATCATATATAGCATGTACAATGCATATACCTTCATATGAAATCAACCAAGAAACCAGTCGAACAAAATCTCACTAGAACAAAATCCCATAGAGGGTTCCATTCTATCGTACTAAATGTAGCAAAAAGAAATTAACAACAAACCATCATATGTATCAGCTTTCTAATGTTTCTCACCATTCATCGGCTTGCTCAAAAGAGATGGCGGTTTTAGCCTATTGTTGGAGGCCGGTTTCACATCCTTCTTCTCCATAAAACTTGGCTGGTTGGTTGAGGAGAGGAGACGAGCCCACATCCTGTCATGTGTTGAAACCCTGTTTCTCTTGTTTGTCACTCTCTGCATTCATCATTAATTTAATCCCATGACATATCTTCACATTTATTTTGTACTATTTTTCACTATAATTATTACTATATGGTCATTAGGTTAACGGTATGTAACCAAAAGTATGGAAAAACAGTGAAAAAATTCGTAAACACATCAGGTGCGAACCAAAAGCAAACATGTAAATAGGATTGTTGGTATGATTATTACCCCAAGAAACAAGTACAAAACAAAGTGAAACTATCCAAATGTACCTTGTGTTGATGTAATGTAATAGTTTGGCCTCTTATCCAATACACCTTTATTCTTTTTTAACATAGTAAACCATTTTAAAATTTTCAAGGGTTTGGCAGACACTAACCCAGACCCGTCTGGTACAATAATCAATGACTGAATTCCTTGTGGAGCTAAATGACACAGAAACAGACAATTGATAGAAGGACACAGATGGAAATAGACTTACATTAAAGGGGATGTATGAATGCCGGCCGTTGATCTGGCCAACACAGAAACCGGTGAAACCAGCCATGGCCCCATGCAAAGCACTGTGTGCCAGGAGGGTGCAGTACACATTATCTGATGCGTTGCTAGGAATTGCCCTGATCATGTAAGTTGGATCTGCCATTGAATTTGTACGAATATACAATTAGTTTCAGTTGGTACTGAAATTGTTGATGGATTGCCAGAAGGAAGATTTAATGTTACCTATGTACTTAAGGTTGAATGTAATTTTTCTCCTTGCGAAATGTTCCTGCATTAAAAAATGATGAATACTAAGTTGGCATTACTACAGATTTCATTTGTAAATGTAAATAATTTAAGCCCCAATATTAGTTTTTATTAAGAACCCACAATTTCATAATACTTGGCATCTTAATGTTTGATGTTCCTCGTCAAATTCTAAGTGCAGAACCTCAAAATTATTACTTCATTAGTTTTGTAATTTTCTTGGAAAAAAATAAGTTTCAGACTTTAACACTTGTGTGATGACTACTACAAATGAACCTGACAGATTTTGCGACACTTCAAGCCAATTTAAATTGGTTGTTTTGGCTTAAAACATGTCCGAATCCAATTATCACACAATCAAGCCACGACCCCCAACTATACGCAAACCCATCAAAATACAAACCAGTATGAATCAAAATACTAAAAAATAACCCTCACTTTAAAGTTAAAATACAAGAAAGCTCAATTTATTCATTGCTAAGGGTGGCCAACATGAGCCCGATCTTTATGATAAAGTATGGTTTTTCTATGGACAGGACACTGCATATCCCAATGCTAAATTGCCTGGACATCCTGTTAGAAAGGTTCTACAGGCCTGGAATATTTTGGACTATAATTAATAATTAATTATTGAAATTAAATATGGATTAAACCATATTGGGATGAACTAAATATGGGCCGAAATTCTCTCTGATCTGAACAGTCTAGATAAGTTTTTTTGAAATGGTGCGAACGAACAGGTGCGATTGAACAGGTGTTTGGTTATAAACACATATGCAGCAGTTCAATTTTTGGTAGAAATCATTCATTTTATCCGAATTTACACAGAAAGAGAAATATAGACAGAAAAATAGAAGAAAAGTATTTTTGGTTTTATTGGATTAGACCGAAAACCTGATGTCTGAATTCACACCACTTCAGAAACCGAGAGAGAAAAGTAGAAAGACAAGAGGGGACTGTCAGTTGGCACTAGCACTCCGACTTGCAGTTGTTTGTCAACTTGTTCGTATGGATACCGGTAGAGACATAGCTGCAGTTGTTGTTGCGTGGATCCAACACGAGGTGTATGAAGTGAAGAAGGTTAATGCTAGGGCTTGAAGTTTCCGTTGCACATTTAGTGCAAACTCTATTTATCTTGGAATTAATTTTATACCTGGATTCTGGTTTTCGGGTAATGAATAAATCATGAACTTAATTGAATTGTTGCACATATAACCTACCCGAAAACCCTACACTTCCCACATAAACTCAAAAACAAAAAAACATGTGACTTGCAGTCCTGCCTGTTACTAATTCACAGATTCTTACCAAAACCTAAAATTGCTCCTGATTCAAAATATCTTGAAAGGAGAAAGTAAAAAAGAAGCTGCTTTTACAAGATACCATGACAAAAACTTTAGTTCCAACAAAAAAGTACCTTGATTTTTTCAGAAAGCCAGAGGCCAACATCAAGGAGGAGGCGGTTTCCTGATTCATCTGTTGTGTCCGAAGAATTAACACTCTGTGCAATAAGCTTCTGTCCTGCCCCCTCTGCAACTACTAGCACCATGTGGCCGTTTTCTCTGAGGCGTTTCTCCAGGAATTCAAATAGGCCTCCTTTTCCTTCCAGATAGAATGGAGATTCTGGGATCAAGCAACAGTCCTAGGAAGATTATGGGAAAAAAAAATTACATGCAATTCTAGATCACATAGCTTTTAAAATCCAAAGAGACTGAAGATGCACTACTTACCACATCACGATTGGCAAGTGTGGCATACATAGAGAGAAACCCTGTGCAATTGTTAATGCTTGTCAAAACTTCAAACTCATACAAAAAATAATGAGTTTTCATTATTGAAAGGTTAAAACCATGCCTAAAAGAACTCTAACCATCCATTTTTAAGCTTTAATTGGCCTTAATTTAAACTTATTTATGTTCCATTATGCAGTTGCACACAAATAGGCTTGAATCTGAACAGCCAAAGAAGAGACATGGATTATGTTTGGTCACATTAATAGGAGTACCATAATAGGAGGGACACATCACTCCAATACCAATATTAAACATCACAGAAAGATAACTAACCACTATAGCGACCCATTAGTTTAACTAGCCCAATCCCATTTTCCATACTTTCAGCCTCTACATGAGCTGCATTAATGGCACGCTGTGCTTCTGTCACGGCCGAATCAAACCCAAATGACTTGTCAATAACCTGAAGAACCACATTATAAAATTTGATTAAAGTTAATCCCGACAAAAGGAAGAAAATAAGGAAACAATTTGTGCTCATTATTTTGCATGCCTACCGCTATATCATTATCAATTGTCTTCGGGATCCCAACAACAGCAACTTTGAGACCACGCATTCGTATTTCCTAGGAAAAGCAATTAAAAATGGAAAAAAATAAATTCCCTTCTCAAAATACTCTTTCACAGTTTTATAATGTGATTTTATTAAAATATCATGTTGCACCTTGTAGATATCAGATGCGCCCTTTTGTGTCCCATCGCCTCCAATGATGTATACCTGTATCAAGTTGCATTAAGAGAAATATAGTTATATAGCTCTAGTTCTTCAATTAATCCATTTAGAAAAAAGTAATTCATATGCCCTCGAAAAATCAGAAATATCACAACACCCCAAAAATAAAACAGTCCTGCGCTCACTTTCAAATATGCCCAAACTGTCCCTTTCCCCTATACCTCACCTGCTCCATCTATTTTCACCACTGAGCAAAATTGAAGAGTAGTTTGGAAGTATTTCCATGCTTTGCCACAGATCATATTCATCTGAAGGTTTCACAGTGGAAATTCCATATCTAATATATGTGTGCTTCTGAAACTTTACCTGATTAATACCACGATCCTCAATGTTGTCAACAATCTTTACTGTATCATGACCTCCTCTTGATGTACCAATTACTGTTCCGCCTCTTTTGTGTATGTCATTCACACTTTTAGGTGTCAACTCAACAGTATTTTTAGAGTAGAAGCCCTTATATCCTGCCTGAAAGAATTTGATAATCAGAACTTTGCACAACAGATTAAAGGAGACTCAAATTTAGAAAGTCAAAGGGAAATCAACGATAGTACTTTCCCAAAATGTTGCACCTAATTCCCAGTTAATTTTGGTCACAGCCAAGAATTCTCATCTTAATTCACTTTAGTTCCTAAATACCAATTCTTTTGCTAAACATTACTTCTGGTCCTGTAGACATTTGGAGATCTCAAAAGGACTACTTAAAAGTAAAGGGAAAATTGTTCATTCCCGAAAGTAGATTTCTCAAATATAACTTGAAGGATTCCACCTACATTAGAAAGGTGCTTCTTCAAAAATAAAAAGAACCTTATTCAAGTACTTACCTGGTGACCATACTGTTTTTTTATGTGTATGTTTTGAAAATCCGTAACACTACAATAATGTCCAAAACTGATCATAAGAGATGAAGAGTTGGAGAAAGCAAATTGAATAAAGAACATCACCTCAATACCAAGAACATGCTGCACATTGTACATGTGAAATAAACCACACACCAGCTCTCTAATCACAGTATTAAGGCCAGGACAGAGGCCACCACACGTTACAATGCAAGGTAGCACCTCATCAGACTCAAAGTAAACCTACACATGAAATTTTTTAATTATGTTAATAAAAGTCTAATAGTCACAACAGATTATTAGCTGGCTAGAATTTGAGTTCTCATCAAATGGGCTTTATGAATGAATGGAGTAAATCAAGCTCTGATATGAAGCAAAGAAATTGTCACCTAGATCCCCCATACCATTTTATTCAAACTACAGAAAAGTAAATTATTTTCCCTATTTATGCAGAGCAAATACTAACTACAAATTGTAGAAAGGAGGACATTTTTCATATTTTCTGGGGGATCATGACACTTCCTTCAACTTGGAGGGGGGAGAGAGAGAGAGACCTTCTGGCGGGGCCCAGCACGGCGGAAGTGGACCCCTCTAGGAGTGTCCTTTTGAGAAACAATCTGCCACAATTGTAGAAAGTTTAGCGCCTAAAATATTATAAGTAAACATAGACCAATTAATATTCAGAAGCAGGTGGAGAGAGAGAGGGAGACCTGCAAAGGCACAGAGTCTTCTTCATTGACCCAGTATTGCCTAAAAAGGATAGATTATTAAACCTTGCAATTCCAATTGAAAGCATGAAAAGACAGAGGTATGTACAATTGGTCTAAAAAAATTACAGTTCTCATATTATCCTTCTTTCATCTAACTTGTAATATGCAGAATTAGCATTGCCAGGAACGAGAAGATTTGGATTATTTATTCCTGTACATATTTGCCTGGGATCGTGCTCATCTGTTACCAAGATCTAGCGACAGTTCTAGGAATAAAGGCAGTCATGCACAATTCTAGACCTTTAATTGATAATTACAGAAAGAGAAAAGGAATTTGAAGTCAGGTTGCTCAGAGAAACTTACTTCACTGTTTTGTAGGCCGGATGATTCTGTAGTGGATTGGTAAATGTCTGGCAAAAGGAGGAATATAATCATTGCTGTTAGTAAAATTCTTCTAGTGAAATATAATTTTAAACATATTTCAGGCAATGTTTCTAATTCAAACAAACCTTCTAAGAGGAGATAAAAAAGAATTATTGATACGTACAAGCACGAATTCAGCATTTATAGAAGTTTGCTTCTGGAAAAATAAATACGGTACAACAACAACAACTAAATAAAGTACTTCGTGTATTTTAACTCATCTACGAGAGTACACATACAAACTAGAGATCACATAACGCCCTGGTATTAGAAAAGTGACGAAAGGAAAATTTCTCCAAAATAAGCGCACGTAAGAAAGGATAGTGGCAGATCAGTTAGAGACTTAACGAAATTGGAAAGACCTCGGTAGTATGTTCAGAGTTAGCAATCTTGTAAAATCAAAATTTCTGAGGACATTTGCGAAAAAATAAAGTGAAATGAAGCTGCTTACTGGCAAATCGGGGAGGTAATCGGTGAAATGAGGCACATCCTCTAGAACATAACCATATTCTCCCTCAACGATTTTAGAAGCAGCGGCATCGTCGGGAAGGGTCGCCGATGAGCCAAGGGATCGGAGGTTGGGGTATGAATCTCGTGCGATTCTGATGCAAGTGGCGGAGAAGGGGAGGTTACTCGCTACGTGGCGCGAGTTCGGGGAGTCGAAGTCACCTTCCACGTGGACGACTTCGCCTGGCGACGGCAGTGGAGACGTAGCTTCCATTGTAAGCTAGAAACAGAGAGAGAGAGAGAGAGAGAGGAGAGGGAAGGAGGGATTGTCAGTGAAAAATGGAATCGAGTATTTATTTGGGAGGGAGTAGTCTGTAGGGGTTTTGAAGTGAGAAAGGAGAAATCGAGGGGCGACTTTGGAAAAGTTCAAGCGGTGTGGCCGGTTGTTTTGGAATCTTGTATCCCCTGAAACTCTTGAAGTATAATATTACTGATCGAACGGATTTAAATTACTCAATATTCGCGCTATCATGCTATCAAACGAATATAAAAATCTAACGGCAAGAGAGTGCGTTCCAGCGCTGTCTAATATGCGGTCCTGTTGTTTTTGAAAACATAGGTCTTCTAGACGAGAGCAGCTTGAGTCCGATGCCCATCGGACTCAAATTGAGTTAGATGAGCTCCATAGCCGTCCAATTTTCTTTAAGATATGTGAGCATAACTTTCATATCCGTGGACGATCGCTTTAATATCTGTGCGCACGGATCATAAAGCAGAACGGACGGTTTTGGAACCCATCAGACCTAAATTTGAGCCGGTGGGCATCGGACCCAAATTTGTCCCCCTCTAGACCTCTAGTTTGTCACCGTATATGGTAATCAATTGGCAAAGAGCCAAAGAGTATATCTGATATTTGGATTGGATAATCTATCTTATTCTTTTGTTAATTAATATTAAGGTCCTCTGTGTTTCTATTTTTATTTCTATTTTATTTTTCTTTCCTTTGCGTTGTAGGTTGTAGTTTCTAGCGGTTTAGTTGGTGTTAGTTTCATTTCTGTCGTTTATCACTATCTGAGGAGTTTAAGAGTCTGTAAAACAATATTAAGTTAATACACAAACCTTGGAAGTCACTTCCAAATTTTCAAAAAAAAATATTAAGGTTGGATATATGGAAATGCTCAGTGACTCTGTAACTGTGTCCCTACTTCTCAGGAGAAGTCACTACAGTACAAGGGCCTTTTCTACTGCCTTGTTGAAAATTCAACGAATACGCCGCGTCCATACCTCTTAATTCTTCAGAATTTCTTAAAATAATGGTTTTACAATTTGTTTTTTCAAGCCTTTATCATTTTTATTAATTTGTTACAAATTCAATTATCTTTAGGGCCCAATTATTATCATTTTGATAAAACCCCGTTGTATGCCAATTATTCAGTTACATCGACAAAAAAAAATGGAGGTGATTATTATCATTTTTTTTAGAACTTCTAGAAATATTATCCGAACGTCTGCCCTCTGCCCCAGTGCCCCCTGAATACAAAACAAATACTTTATGATTGAGCACGAATTTTGGCATACGCAAAACCACCTTTTCTTTTGATTCTTTATCCTCGTATTGTCGATCATTTCAGAATTTAGAACATATGCATTTTATTTACGACATCTGACTTTTTTTTTTTTTGGATAAACATGTCCGTGGGCTTTATGATGTCTGACTTGTTTTACAAGCAAGGAATTTTCAAATATTGTAATGACTTGTAACTACTTGACTGGCTGTGATTAGATGCAGTGACTTCAAATATTCTGCAAATGGTGCGTGTATGATGTAAGTTGTGAGATAACGGTTAATTTTCTTTTAATAAAAATTGAAGTTCAAATCAATCCACTGTTTAATATTTGTTAAAAAAAATTATTCGGATTTCAAAACTATTTCATACACAAAATATTATTATTTTCACTAAATTAAAAATTAATTCTCTATATAACAACTAAATTTGATGATAACATTAAGAAAAATTTAATGTTTGATGGATGACATGGGAAGCGGGGCTTTCTCAACAAACATAAGATTGAATTCAAAGATATCCAATCTAAATTGTTTCTTTTTAATAAAAGTTGGAGGTCAAACCACATAAATATTATTATAACAAAGAATTTTTGCTATTTGAGTTTCAAACTCATAATCTATCATATAGGAACCATGTGTCTTAGTCACTAGATCAAAAACTAGTTTTCAATATCCAATCTAAGTTGTCGATATCACAAATCAAACGACTTACTGACATTGAATGGATTTCGATATGATAACCCCTCCTCTTCCCAAGTCCATATCCTATGGGATAACATAAGATTTTTGTTTAGATTAGAACCGTTCGATCATAATTCAAACCAACTCAATTTGAAATATTCTAAACGGTTTGGAACTAAATGTAAATATTATGTTACCTTATTTGATATGAAATCCCTCTTCCCCAATTGATGCAAGTAATGAGATAAGAGTTAATCGGTTTGGTACTGTTCTTGGTCAAATTTCAATAATAATAGGCACTGAAACACTAATATCAAGCACTATGTAATATAGTGGCTGAGGCATATACTTTCATATGGCAGATCTTAGAATTGATTCTAACTAGCGTGATTATTTAGATAGTATGTGCGCCTAAGAGCTTATGTCACATAAAAAATGAGCAGTTGACCGGATAGCGTTCTAGAAAGTTGGAGAAAGAACGAGTATATCTGTATATGAAATGAAATGCCAAGACTTGTCCATCTCTACTTATAATATGATATCTAATCTAAATATCTAATGTATTATCCAACATTAACACCTTGACAGCGACGAGGTATTATAATACATAATTAATACTGTGGTAATACCGGATTATGTTTGGTCCTTGCAAAACCCAGTTGCCACGCCCACCGTTGGCGTGTACCGCGGTTTCCTAGGTTGGCCCCGGTTGGTACCAACCTTATAAATTTTGCATGGCGACCCACCATCTTTTACTCTTTTTTTTTTTTTTCCTGAAACCTCAAAATTACATGTTTATTTCCTTTTTCTGAAAATGGTTCTCAACGAGAATCGAATATGTATGTAGAGTGATCCATATTTTTAACCCTAATACGAACTTAACCTCAAAATAAGCTTTATATCCACTTATTTAATAGCTATTTTGTTTTGAAGCATGAGTGGAAAATAAACGGCTTATTTTTCATTTTTGCCTCAATCGGACAACGAACCAAAGTGCATACATACCTTATTATTATTTTTTTCTCTTTTTGGATTATTTTGCCCCAAAAAAAAAAACACTCTTTTTGAAGGGAATAAGTCCTATTCTCTTTAGCAAGGAATAAATTCCAGGAGCCTACTTAATATTATAATTAGTTATACTTATCAGAAAAGGCATGACACAGTGACATTATCACATTAATTATTCTAAGTCTACTAATTATTTAGGACCTATTAGGATGTTACACTATTGTGCAGAATGAAAATTTATAGGTACGGAAATCCACAAAATGATTTGCAGGAACTCATCCTTGGGTATGCACCGGAATGATTATGAGAATATACTGGAATGGTGTTCGGTTGTACTCAGGGATGGATCTACTGTAGCACAAGGTAGGGCAACTGTCATTTCCTAAAAATTCAAAACTAATTTAGAAAAACGGAGTTTTGAGTCTTTGTCCTACCCTAAAAATTGATATTGTCCGACATTGAATAGTTAATTATTTAAAAGTTATGAAGTAAATTGTGTTAGAATACTATTTTGTTATTTTTGTTATCATTTTTTATCAAGTACCTGATTATCTAATGGGTTTGGATCCGATTATCTATTTAAATCCGATTCAATATTTTCTTGCCCTACCCTAATCAGAATTCTACATTCGCCCCTGGTTGTACCGTAATAATAGTTGTGGAAACTTCTATTTCTCTTTTTGAATTGCTTTATATCAATATAATTATTCTTATTAATAACTATTAATTATAATTAAATAATAACATAACATAACATAACAATACTTATTAATTATTATTTTATAATGAGACTTTTGTTTGTAAACTTGTTATTCAATCATTGAAAAATCAATTTAAAATAAAATTAGCAAGTTCATTATCCAATCTTGATTTATTTTAAATGTTGTCTCTTGATTAAAAAATGATGCTGTGGAGAGGCAGCAAGTAACAAGAGTGGAAAAAAAAATCACTCCGATCAAATATTTGTTTTCCCATAGAAATTTTTCCAACCGGATTAAAAATCCCACATAATCTCACAGGGGTGCGAACATGATCATACATTTTCAGTTATTTTTAACATACGGCAATGAATTGCTTCTTATAGCGATTTTAGTTTTAACCGTCTTAATAGATGATTTTTGGTTAATTAATGTTTAATATTCCATAAAAAAGACATAATATTACCATAATTGCTGAGTACATCCATTTTCTTTTGGTGTGAGATAAAAATGATGATTCGATTTTTGAATTAAGTTTAGTATAATTTTGCCTTGTTATTTTAATGACATGTCATATCAGGTTGCTATGAGTAGAGGCAAAGTTATACATTCCAATTATGGAAGTCAAATGTAAATAAAATTAATTATATAAATTTTTCATGTTGCGTATGGCTGAAATTTTTATTAATACCATATACCAAAACAAGGCCACTTTTTTTTTTCTGGAAACTTCAAATCTACCTGGGCCGCAATGGCACTGGTGGTGAGGTTTTACAAGGCCCTAATGAGGTTTTTTTTTATAGTCTCGGGCCTGTTACTGTGATCCCGGTGATGCCAGGTACTAATTATTTGGGGATTAAGACTGTTATTTGTCAAAATTTGGGATTGGATCAGGGCCAGTATGACCTTAATACTCAGGTCAAAATGAGCATGCCCACTGGTTCAGCACAAACCTGGTTCCAATTTTTTCCAATTCAGAATGATGAAATCTAGCAGATATACAACTAAACAATGAGTTTTACTGAAGGTGGGTACAAGGTTATTGACTTATATGTGAAAGTTACCCCAGTCTGGCGCACCAACCAAGCTATGAGGTTAATCCAGGGTCATAGTTAGGTTAACTCATATGTCTCAAGTCGGGCCCTCTCCAAATTAACCAATCGTTTAGTTGTCAGGACCGTCTAATAGTCGGGCCCAGCTAAAGATTGAGCAAGCTTCCACTAGTCGGTCCCCAATTTGGGCAGCTACTTAGGGCCAATCCTGTGATCCGGATGCTATTGATGATACAGTGGATTCGGAATAATGTGAGGTCGAGGAAATTTAAGGTGACGTCGACCTTGAGGGTATGAGCGATTAGAGTGGTCAGAAAGATACTAGGCCTGTACTTGGATAGATGTTTGTAATAATGGATTGCGGGTTAGAGGACCTGGTTAGAGCTTTCAATGACACATCAGGGTTTACTTATGCTCAATTCCTAGTGGTAGGCCCTTTTTCACACAGTGTTTCAGGAAGCTAATGTGGCATTTTTTGGAAGGACAGGAGATTATTAGGATGAATTGTCGGAAGGACAAACCTATGACTCAAAAGAGAAAATGAAGAGCATAATTGTCAGGTTTCACATTCAATGCAATAAAGGGATTAAGAATACGCACAGTGACAATATCAGAGTTAGGTTCAAGTGTAATGACAGTAGATGTGGCTGGTACATATCTACTGTTGCCACTGGTTACGGTGAACAATGGCATGTCTCTAGGTGCCCAACAAAACATTCTTGTCACCCTATGTGACAATAATAGATCATGCACAGTTGTCGACTGCAATTGTCATCGATTGCATATTGGCTCATATGAGGAATGGTGTTGACTTGAGTATCCAAGTCGTCAGGATCACAGTTGCAGAAAGATACAACAATTAGATATCAGCGTATAACAAATTGTGGCGTAGACGGGAGTTGGCAATTGCCCGCCAATTTGGTAGTTGGGAGGGGTCATACGCGCTTATAACTCCTTTGTTGCAAGCAATTGATGCGCGTAATCGTGATCAAGCTAATAAAATTTATATTCTTGTTTCCTGTCAGATTATAAGTGCATAATCCTAATGAGCAGTATGATCAAGTATCGATCCGCAGGGAATAAGATTTAAGGTTTTGAACAATTAAATTACAATCTTTCAAAAGGCTAGATAAAATTTCAAAAGGCTAGATAAAATGACCAATAAAGTTACTTTTTCTTTAAAAACCCATGGGAATTGAGGATATCAAACATGCCCTACAAATTAAAGATTGGCCGGGAACTAAATCTTTCCAAGGGAAATGAAATAGGAAATAAAAAAGATGCTGCCGAACGTTTGAAGGAAAAAATACTATTGTAGTAATTTTTCCTAAGAAAACTCATGGGATCAGGAGTGTTGGGATTTCATGTGTATGTTATATGGTGAGAATTTTAAAATTTTCCTATCACCACTTGGCTCTATACACAAAAGATCTCATTTATATGACAAAAGCAAACAAGATTTTCTTCATCAAACTAATGTGTACTAAGATAAATCAATATCAACTAATTTATTGCTAAAGAGGATGGAAACCTTTACCTAAAGAGATTGTCAAATCTCTTGATGGAGAGAAGCCGATTTTTCTTCTAGAACTCGTCTCTTTCTCGGATACGCCTCTTGGTTCACCTTGAACCTAAACAACAAACTAACACACCTCTTAGATAGATGAATGTGAAGTTTAAAGCTTAGATCCAACCACCTAACAAGAAGAGATGATAGCCTTCCTTGAACTTTTCAACCTAGGAACAAAACCCTCAAGGATTTGGTCTAGAGAAGAGAGAAAGGGAATTTTTGACCTTTTTGCTACAGTAATTCGGCCAAGAAAGGAGGCAGAAAATTAAAGTTAATTTTCCTTAATTACACCCCTTTAAATAGGCAAGGGGTTAGGGCTACTATTTGTGTAAAGTTTAAACTATTTACACTAATGCCACTAGCCTCATTTAGCCATTTTATCATATTTAATCTCATCTTGTGATTGATTTAATAAATTAATTTATGAATACATAATATTAATAATATTATTCTATTATGCAATATCCTTATTATTCTTATAATGCATTTAAACATTATACCAAATAATATTTGCATAACTTCACAAATTAATATATGGTCTAAGCATGTCATATTATGACATTTTATTTTATCATTTCATCTCATGTATTTTATCTTATACATCATTATGAAATATAAAATACTTGTTGTTTCTCTTCAGTTGGTGTGACCGTACAGAGGATTTATGTCATCTTGGCAATAATATAAAACTTTATATTATTGACTATAAGAGGTTCTATCATTACATTATAGTTATCCAAACGACATAGTAATTATTTACTCAATCCACTAATTTTGTGTCTATCCTTGTCTCATGATATTATAAATAATATGCAAAATAGGATCGTGTCATTTTTGCATTATATTCTTTTTCTTGGTCTCTCAAGTGAATTATAATTATAACTATATCAGTTATATTGCATGCGATATAATTTCACTTTACCAAGGGGCCCAGTAATATCATAACTCGAATAAAACGAGGGATAATGATAATATTAATATATAGGTTTCTCCCGCACAAGTTGTACACAATGAACTACTATTTCATTCCTATCATAAAATAGTATTTAAATAGTAATCACATTATATACTTCTCATGTGAAAAATATATACATCTCATATCTAAGATTCTAAAGACACAATGTAAACATTAATGACACAAAACACAATCCATATAATGTTCCATTCATTTAGGTCATGTTCAATATATAAAACACACATTTATATATTCATGTAATTAAATGATAATCCTTTATCAACATTTATAGAACTTCAATGTACTTTAATCGACATGACAATCTTTCTCGGTAATCAATGTTCCTCCTTAATTACCACGATCGTGTACATATTTAGTGATTAAATATTTCTCATCTAAGGAGTTCTATGATTCAAGACCAAGAGCATCTTCTTGAATACTTCCAAAGATATAATATATAAATATCAAGGAACATGAATAATAATATTCGTAATAAAATCATAAACAACACATAAATTATTATTAAAAGATAACTTTCAAAACACACATCCTTCAGTCTCCCACTTGTTTTTAAAGTTTCTCATAACAAATGCATAAACTCTAAAATTAGAAGTCCCTTTTATTCCTCATGCCACTCTCCATGATCTTGTAGACCCATGGACTCGAAATGAATTTCGCTTTTGGCTTGCGATAAGGGTTTTGTGAAAGGATCAGCTGTGTTGCTGTTGGTGTCAACCCATAACAATGAAATTTTGCCTTCTTCGATAAAATCACGAGTTACAAAGTACTTTCTGTCCATGTACTTTGTTTTGTGATGTGACTTTGGCTCATTAATTTGCGAAATAGATGCACTGTTATCGCAAAATAGCTCCAAGGGGCCTTCACTGGATGAAACGACGCCGAGTTCCTCAAGGAACTTCTTTATCCAGACTCCCTCTTTGCTTGCCTCTGCAGCCGCCATGACTTCTGCTGCGGTGGTTGAGTCAGCTGTAGTTGATTGCTTCCAACTACGCCAACTCACAGCTCCACCATTCAGAAGAAAGACGTACCCAGATTGAGATCTTCTATCATCTGGGTCTGTCATAAAACTAGCGTCAGTGTAGCCTTTTACAATGAGCTCTCTTTGACCACCATAGACAAGAAAATTGTTCTTGGTCCTTTTCAGGTACCTAAGAATATTCTTGACTGCAGTCCAATGATCAGGACCAGGTGAAGCTTGATGACGACTTGTCATGCTCAGAGCATACGCGACATCGGGTCTTGTGCTAGTCATAGCATACATAATAGAACCTATGGCTGAAGCATAGGGAACATTCTTCATGTATTCAATGTCTTTGCGTGTTGTGGCACACTGTGACTTGCTAAGATGCACAGACATACTCATTGGTACATTTCATTTCTTAGAATTTTCCATGTGGAACCTTTCCAAGATTTTGTCAATATATACATTTTGACTTAAACCAATGAGCCTACGAGACCTATCTCTATATATTTTAATCCCTAAAATATATTGAGCCTCGCCCATGTCTTTCATTGAAAAGATAGTTTTCAATGAGTTCTTTGTTTGCTCCATCAAAGATTTTTCATTACCTATCAGCAATATGTCATCTACATATAAGACCAAGAACATAATGTGGCTCCCACTAACCTTCTTGTATACACAAGGCTCTTCCTTACTTTGAATGAATCCAAGAGTTTTAACCTCTTCATCAAAGCGCTTGTTCCAACTCCTTGATGCTTGCTTCAAGCCATAAATAGCTCTCTGAAGTTTGCACACTTTGCTACTATTTTTCGGATCTTCAAAACCTTGAGGTTGTACCATGTATACCTCCTCATCCAATTTTCCATTTAGGAAAGCTGTTTTGACATCCAATTGCCATATTTCATAATCATGAAATGCGGCAATAGCTAGCATTATCCGAATAGATTTAAACATGGCAACTGGTGAAAAAGTTTCATCATAATCAATTCCTTGGATTTGAGTAAAACCTTTTGCTACAAGTCTTGCCTTGTACGTTGTCAAGTTACCATTCATGTCCATCTTCCTCTTGAAAATTCATTTGTTTCGAATGGCTTTCGATCCTTCAGGAAGATCTACCAATTTCCATACTTGGTTGTCATACATGGATTGTATTTCGAATCCCATGGCTTCTTGCCATGCTTTGGAGTCTTTTCTTTCTATTGCTTCTTCGTAGGTCAAGGGATCGTCGGTATCCATTACCAAGATCTCATGAAGACCCATATATAGTTCGGGTCTTCTCCTTTCTCTTGTTGACCTTCTAAGTTCTCTATGTTCTTGTGACTCATCTTGAGTTAAACGAACACTCAGTGGGGAAGTCTGAGTCTCTTCAACAATTCCTTGTGAAGCTTGACTGCTTGTACTCCCACTGATTAAAGGAGCTTCATGTGGTATTTCATGATCATCTTGAATGTTATCATTCATCTCATGATCATTCATTAGTAGGTCCTCTTGAGTTTCCTCAAGTGTCACCCTACTACCACTGCTTTTGATTCTTTCGAGAAACTCCTTCTCTAAGAATGATGCACCCTTTTTAACGAATATAGTATTCGTTAACTTGTGCCAAAAGCTATACCCTTTTGTTTCTCTTGGGTACCCAATGAAGAAGCACTTATCCGCTTTGGGTTCAAGTTTTGTTGACATCATACGCTTGACGTATGCCTCACAACCCCAAACTTTGAGAAAAGATATGTTGGGTGGTTTGCCCATCCACAACTCATGTGGTGTTTTCTCAACGGATTTTGATGGAACAATATTTAGTGTTTGAGCCGCAGTTTGAAGTGCATGACCCCAAAAATATAAAGGTAGCTCTGTTTGACACATCATTGAACGAACCATATCAAGCAAGGTTCGATTTCTTCTCTCGGAAACACCATTCCACTGTGGTGTCCCGGATGGAGTGAGTTGTGGTATAATGCCACACTCTTTCAAGTATGTGTTAAACTCATTACTCAAGTATTCTCCTCCACGATCAGTTCGTAGAGCCTGAATTCTCTTGTCAAGTTGGTTCTCAACTTCATTCTTGTATTCTTTGAATTTCTCAAAGGATTCACTCTTGTGCTTCATAAGATACACATAGCCATATCGACTGTGATCATCTATGAAGGTAATGAAGTATCTATAACCATCTCTTGCACTAGTACTCATTGGACCACATACATCAGAATGTATCAATTCCAATAAACCACTTGATCTCTCACCTTTCTTCTTGAATGGTGATTTGGTCATTTTTCCAGTTAAACAAGATTCACATGTTCCAATTGCTTCACCATCAAATAAACCCAGAAGGTTTGCTTGCTGTAATTGCTTTATGCGTTTCTCATTTATGTGACCAAGACGATAGTGCCACAAGAGTGTCTCATTCGTTTGAGATATCTTGAGTCTCTTGTTACTAATATTCAATATATGTTTATCCTCACCTAAATCAAGCAAATATAATCCATTTGAAATTAAAGCATTTGCATAAAATAGACCATCCTTTTCAATAACCATACGAGAGTTATTTATTACAAAACAAAAGCCTTCTGCATCCAAGCATGATACAGATATAATGTTTCGAAATACTGAAGGAACATAATAAACATCTTTTAAACTTAAACAAAGACCACTAGATAAATGAAGATCAAGGGTGCCCACAGTGACCGCAGAAACACTTGCACCATTTCCGACCTTCAACACTACCTCTCCTTTGGAGAGAGGTCTCCTATCCCTTAGTGCCTGCACATTAGAAACTAAGTGAGCACATGATCCGGTATCCATTACCCAATCTTGGATAGCTGTGGCTAAATTTAAATTTAATTCAATAACAAGTATACCTTTAGGGCGCTTGCGTTCAATCTTGCCTTCATCCAAGTCACGCTTGTACTTGGGGCAATTCATTTTGAAGTGTCCCTTCTCATGGCAATAGAAGCACTCCGTGTCGGAGTTAGGTGAATTTCCTTTCTTGCTTCCCTTGGAGGTGCTCGCATGAGCCCCTCCATTCTTGCCCTTGAGCGAGGAATGCGCCTTATTTGTCTTGCTTTTTGCTTTGCCTTTATTCTTGGTAATCTTCTTGCTATTTGGCGCGATGGCAAGAACAGATTTCTCCTTTGTCTTTCCCATGTCAACCTCAGCAGTCTTGAGCGCATTGAGGAGCTCATTCAATGTCATACTCTTTTCACGCATGTGGTAATGCATGATGAAATCCTTGTAAGAGTATGGAAGTGATCCTAGAATGATATCCTCAGCAATGTCCTTGGGTATCGGAGACTCTAATTTCTCCAATTTCTCCAGATAACCCTGCACTTTGAGAAAGTGCACTGAGACAGATTCACCCTCCATCATCTTGCACCTTGTGAGTGCGATGGTGGTCTTATAGCGCTCCTTTCGAGCACTATCAGTGAACATTTTCTCCAGTTGTGCCATAATTTCCTTGGCTGGAGTGTCAAAGAATTTTCTTTGCAACTGATCGCCAATACTGGCCAAGATCATTGTTTGCACAACTTGCTCCTGCTCTTTCCATTTCTTTTGATTCTCTTTTTCTTCATCAGTTGCCTTGCCTTTCTCTTTCTCTTCTGGGCAATTACCTTCCAGAATTTGTAAGTGATCCTCTAAGCGCAACACGATTTTCAGTTTGAGAATCCAATCAGAATAGTTTGACCCATCATTAGCAAGGGGGTGTTTATCGACCATAGAACGCAGAAAATTTGGAAGTGTAGACATAGCTAAAAAAAATCATTTTAAGGGTATGTGTCAGTGTTCATGATTTCAATAAAATTTGTACTAACAAAATATTAAAGTTTGTCCGTTTTGTTAGTCACTCAAGACCTTTTTCAAATAAATAGACTCATCTAAAATATTTGTCTAAGTAGGTATCATTTACCAATCATAACATTTAGGTAAAACCTAACTTTATGACTCTTGTCGTTTTCATTAAGAAAGAAAGATCCAATTTCTTAATAAAACTCTCTTTCCCAAAACCCAAGCCTAGATCTTGGTGATTCGTTGTAAGAAAACTCATTTTATTGGTCAACAAGCATGAACAAATTATTCCCACATAATGAGCAAGGTGTGCCTCACACAACTCCCACTCACTTAAGGCTTAATAACAAATTCATGCAAGTTCACAATTTCTAATAATTAAGATCACACTCATGCTTATTCCTAATTACTAGCTTAAAGTGATAAAATGAGAAGGAAAGTTATTCTTAAATTTTTCATGGACATAGCAAATATATGACTTTAATAATTTTGGTAGGTCATGTGTTCATACAACAATACCTATCCTAACCATTAAATTATCTCATATATTCACAAGCTCCGTGGGTTGTATGGCTCCCGCTTGCATTCTTGTAGCTCTATCAATCACCTTGATATAATTCTAAACTACAAGTACCCACCCAATCTTCATTCTATTTTAGAGCTATTCTAAATTAAAATGAAAAATTACATTTAGAATTACCCAATCCTAAATCCTATGTGGCATGCAAACCTTGAATAATAATACATAAATGGCAACCTAACATCTTTGCCATAATTTAATTATTCTAATTAATTTTCAATGGCACCTTAGGCCGCATTACAAACATTCATACACATCATTCATTACAACACACAAGGCATTGAAAATCTTGAGCCATACTAACCCACAATCCTCCTGCAAAACAAAATTAGTACACATGTGCAATCTTGCCGCTATTCAATCTTATTTAGTTAATCCTTTATCTCTCAAGTTATCAATCCATCTAAATCATTTTAAATCCCAGAAAATGATTTCAATTTAATAAATATTTATTACTTAAATGTCATTCATTGTCAATTAAATGTCATTAATTATCAATCAATTATCATTAATGTCATTAATTCATTCTTAATTGCCATTATGGCTAATTATTACCTTTAATGTCATTAATTCACAATTAATTCCTCCTTAATCTGCCATAATTTGAATGAGATCTAATATTACAGATTTTTCAAAATAGCCCTTGTGAAAAATTAATATTCTACGATGGTGTGACCGAAAATTATACAATTTCCAGTTTCGGTCTGCTACGCACCAGTCAATAATTTCTATACAGAAAATTGTGTGTTTTGAATAAAAAATCAAGCCATATATTTCTGAAAACTAGACTTTGATAGCTTTCTGGAAATATAAAGAACACAAAAAAATGTTTATTAGTTTGTGAGAAAATTACATTTGAATCACAGGTTCCAGTGCTGGAAACCTGATCGTATTACTTCTGTAAATTTAATTTTCACACAAAATTCGTAATATTTTTGTATTGCAAAATATAGTTTTTCAGAAACTAGACTTCATTATCTTTTTAATGATAGGCGGCTCATAAAAATTCATTTAGCCAAACTCAAGTTATTTAATTTTGAATCTCAGCAAAACAGAAAACTGGACACAGCAATTCCAGTGCTGTATCCGTTTTTATAATTTTTGTTTACCTTAATAAAACGGCCTAAACTCCCTATTTTATTTTAGAATCTTCATCCACACATCATAAACTAATGTAGGAATTTTTAGATCTACAAAAATTATCATTCAAATAGTATTAAAGTGACCAAATGCATTAAGAACCCAAAATGACAGATTTATGAACTAGAAACTTGAGAGATAATTAACTAAAAATTTGTGCACTTAACTTAGCACTAATTAAATAGTCTAATTGTCATAAAATTGAACTTGTGCTCTGATACCACTGTTGGGATTTCATGTGTATGCTATATGGTGAGAATTTTAAAATTTTCCTATCACCACTTGGCTCTATACACAAAAGATCTCATTTATATGACAAAAGCAAACAAGATTTTCTTCATCAAACTAATGTGTACTAAGATAAATCAATATCAACTAATTTATTGCTAAAGAGGATGGAAACCTTTACCTAAAGAGATTGTCAAATCTCTTGATGGAGAGAAGCCGATTTTTCTTCTAGAACTCGTCTCTTTCTCGGATACGCCTCTTGGTTCACCTTGAACCTAAACAACAAACTAACACACCTCTTAGATAGATGAATGTGAAGTTTAAAGCTTAGATCCAACCACCTAACAAGAAGAGATGATAGCCTTCCTTGAACTTTTCAACCTAGGAACAAAACCCTCAAGGATTTGGTCTAGAGAAGAGAGAAAGTGAATTTTTGACCTTTTTGCTACAGTAATTCGGCCAAGAAAGGAGGCAGAAAATTAAAGTTAATTTTCCTTAATTACACCCCTTTAAATAGGCAAGGGGTTAGGGCTACTATTTGTGTAAAGTTTAAACTATTTACACTAATGCCACTAGCCTCATTTAGCCATTTTATCATATTTAATCTCATCTTATGATTGATTTAATAAATTAATTTATGAATACATAATATTAATAATATTATTCTATTATGCAATATCCTTATTATTCTTATAATGCATTTAAACATTATACCAAATAATATTTGCATAACTTCACAAATTAATATATGGTCTAAGCATGTCATATTATGACATTTTATTTTATCATTTCATCTCATGTATTTTATCTTATACATCATTATGAAATATAAAATATTTGTTGTTTCTCTTCAGTTGGTGTGACCGTACAGAGGATCTATGTCATCTTGGCAGTAATATAAAACTTTATATTATTGACTATAAGATGTTCTATCATTACATTATAGTTATCCAAACGACATAGTAATTATTTACTCAATCCACTAATTTCGTGTATATCCTTGTCTCATGATATTATAAATAATATGCAAAATAGGATCGTGTCATTTTTGCATTATATTCTTTTTCTTGGTCTCTCAAGTGAATTATAATTATAACTATATCAGTTATATTGCATGCGATATAATTCCACTTTACCAAGGGGCCCAGTAATATCATAACTCGAATAAAACGAGGGACAATGATAATATTAATATATAGGTTTCTCCCGCACAAGTTGTACACAATGAACTACTATTTCATTCCTATCATAAAATAGTATTTAAATAGTAATCACATTATATACTTCTCATGTGAAAAATATATACATCTCATATCTAAGATTCTAAAGACACAATGTAAACATTAATGACACAAAACACAATCCATATAATGTTCCATTCATTTAGGTCATGTTCAATATATAAAACACACATTTATATATTCATGTAATTAAATGATAATCCTTTATCAACATTTATAGAACTTCAATGTACTTTAATCGACATGACAATCTTTCTCGGTAATCAATGTTCCTCCTTAATTACCACGATCGTGTACATATTTAGTGATTAAATATTTCTCATCTAAGGAGTTCTATGATTCAAGACCAAGAGCATCTTCTTGAATACTTCCAAAGATATAATATATAAATATCAAGGAACATGAATAATAATATTCGTAATAAAATCATAAACAACACATAAATTATTATTAAAAGATAACTTTCAAAACACACATCCTTCAAGGAGCTACGCCCACAGTCTTTACTCCTTCGGTAGGGCTGCTCATGAGCCGAGTTGAGGGTGACTTGGAATCAACTCACAAACACATGAGCCGAGTTGAGTCCGAGTCGATAATTCAGTTTCGAGTCAGAAACCCCGATTTGGAATCAACTCACAAAAAACTCAAGTCGAAGTGAGTCGACTCATGACTCATAATATAGTACATAGTGAGAGAATCTAATTTAATTATAACAAAAGAAATAGTACATTGTTTATCAAAATAACACACAATTAAAAGAAATAGTATATAGTTCACCAAATTACTGAATATTACAAAGTCTAATAAATTTATCAAATTGCCAAACAGAATTACCAAAAAAAAGTCTAACAAAACAGTGCACAATTCTTATCTCTATTTCTCTTCCTCTTTCTTCTCTACTGCATCTATTGCAGATTGCTCAAAATTTAACAAATTTAAATAATTTAACAGTATCAAGAAGATGCATACAGGAAATGAGATTATGGAGCAAGTTTTGCTAAATTTCTAATGTTTTAATAATTGAGTAGTTAATATTTTGATAAGGTTTTGCAGCTCTAATGGGAAATGTTATATGTAGGAAAATTAGGAATATATGAATTAGGGTTTGGCGAGTCCAACCGAGTCGATTCCGAACCGAGTTGGAGATGACTTGGAATCGACTTATAAATTAACCGAGTCAGTAAACTCGAGTCAGTTTTGACTCGAGTCAGTTCCGAACCAAGTTATTAGCGAGTTGAATCCAAATTGATTCCAAACCGAGTTTCGAGTCGTGAGCTTTTTTGCGCACCCCTGGACCTTCGGCACATCACAGAGAATTTGTATCCTCTGCATTAAGTCAAAAGGGAATCTTTTGAGTTCATGCATCTGGACCATACGTACAAACTTAATCCGCACCAATATTAAAGAGCCCATATGTTAAAATCAGATATCTAGATCAATTTCGTTTAAAATCAGAGAGCCGAAATACATTAACTCCAAAATTTGCTTTTGAGTTAATACAGAGGTTCCATCACAGAGGTCCCACAGGGAAGCAAGTACTGTACTACTGTGAGCTAACCGAAACGGATCCGATTGGGTTACTCGCACCCGAACAGCATTAACCGGACCCGCATCCGCAAGTTCTTGTCTCATAGTCTCGCTTTTAGGGGACTGAGCCCGCCATTGCCACACCGCCGCTTCTCCTCTCTCTCCGACTCTTTCAAGTATTTGTCACATTAATCCATTTGTCAACCATGTACAGAGTTGGAAGAAGCCATCTCCGTTCTCTCAAGGTAAATATTAACCCTCCGATCGGAAACCATCTATCGATTATCTATCATGTATTCCAAGCCGCTGCTTTTATATTATTTTATCCCGTCAAATGCAAATGATTCGAAAGAAGATTCGTCTCTGCACTTTTCAAGTCAGAAAAAAGAAATTGTAACATAACATGTGGCAGATTGGATTGATTTTAGCTCTCACAAAGAAAATTCTAACAAAAAACTGTGTGAGGTTAGACATATATAATTCTTTTTTCTTCTCCCTTGATTATATTATTCAGTAGGATTTTTATATAGGTCCCTTACTGTTAAGAAATTGTTAAAATTGCCTTCCTAATTGAATTTGTTGTTGCCTACATCCCAATTTTGAGCTCGTAAAAAAGGCTTTTTAAGGCCCATTCCATTGCTGAAATCAGTTAATTACAATGTTTCAAGTCAAGCAGGGATATCCCTGGCATTGACAACAGCACAGTATCCTAATATCAAAACAACCAAGTAAATTTGAGAGGCTTTGAGTTGCTAAAGTTTTCATCTGACAATTGCTAATAAGTATGAAAATCTTACTAGATGCTAAAGTAAGCTCAACTGTACTAGATTATCAAAACAATCATATAGGCCACAAAATCATTTCAAGCCTAGTCTGAAAAGAAAACTGAGTAAAAGTAATTTGAGTCCATTGACAAGTTGTTCTACCTGAATAGACAATTTCAATTTGGAGCGAGATAGTAATTTTTTATGGGTACGGCATCTTTGGTTGGACTCACCAGTAAGTTAGTGTATGGGATTGTACAATTCAGATTTTTTTGGGCATTATTTTATCATAGTGCAATGTCTGATTTCAATATTGCATCAAATAAGCAATGAAACCTGCAATTATGTTCAATTAGAAATAAGGAGCAAGTATAAGGATCAAAGTACCTAATTTGAATCAAGTTTGTCAGGTGCTATGGTACTATATTAGTGAAAAGGTAGAGAACCCAACCCTGCAATCAATGGAAATCAAGGATACAATACTATACAGAACAGCTTGTACCAGCATACTATTAACAATTTTATGTTATAAAATCTTTTTTGTATCGAGATATTTAGTTCCACTTTTGTTTCTGCTTGCTCAGGAATTTGCAGCCAGTAGACATGTCAGTACAAGTGTTGAAACAAAGCCATCTGGCAGTTTTAGTTGGCTTACTGGTGACAAATCAAGTCAATTACCTCTGACGCTCCCTTTACCAGGTGTTGAGATACCACCACCTTTGCCAGATGTTGCCAGCCCCAGTACAACCAAGATTACAACTCTCCCAAATGGTGTCAAGATTGCATCTGAGTTTTCACTGGTACGAAACTTGCTAAAAGTTCGTATCGCTTTCTCTCCTTTAAACAACCACATACAAGAAAATTGCTTTTACGCTAACACTAGGCTTAGAATTTTATTTCCTCTGTGAAAACCAAAAATATGTTTATGTTTTTACCCACAAGAGAACTTTACAATGAACTACTTCCTAATCTATCCTTTTGCAAACAATTTATCAGAATCCAATTGCATCAGTTGGAATATACGTCAACTGTGGCTCGATTTATGAGACACCAATCTCATATGGTGCCACACACCTTCTGGAGAGGATGGCATTCAAGACCACAACAAACCGAAGCCACTTGCGCATCATTCGGGAAACTGAATCGATTGGCGGAAATGTTTCTGCCTCCGGTTCAAGGGAGCAGATGGGGTACACTTATGATGCTTTGAAGACACACCTGCCAGAGATGGTAGAGGTGCTCATCGACTCTGTCAGAAACCCGGCTTTCCTTGATTGGGAGGTTAAAGAGCAGGTTGATAAACTTACCGATGTTATTTTATTTTAATATCTACACAGCCCACAAGCTCTTTGGTTCTGATAAACACCTCTCAAAGTGACAGATTTGTTTAACTTAGAAAAAAATAGTTAGTAATCATAACGGCCCAAGTAGGGAATTTCTTATTTTGCATATTAATTGGGTCCATTATTTCAATTTATTTCAAACAAGGTTAAAAAAAATGCCGATGCAACTTTCAAGAGGCTTTTCATATGTTATTCAAATAGACGAAATGAAAATATGATTAATATCTCATATATCCCTCTGAGCATAACATATGTCAGACATGCCAGTTTTTCCTGATTTTCATAAGAACCCCATAGACATCCTGCTTTCTTAACCAGGTAAAGAGAACTGGTTATGGCAGGTGCTGGTCTGCTGGTTGGTACTGTTACATTTGCAGCCAACTATGATTACAAATTTGCAACGATATGCTTGATTGTTTCTTGACAATTCCATGGAATAACAGTTGCAGAAAATAAAATTGGAAATAGAAGAGGCTTCGCAAAACCCACAAGGCCTAATCATGGAGGCTCTTCACTCAGCTGGCTACTCAGGTGCACTGGCTCATAGCCTTATTGCATCCGAATCTGCACTTAGCAGGTTGGATGGTTCAATCTTGGAAGACTTTGTTGCGGTAAGACTCGTTGAGTCACCTTTACTTTCTCAAATTCAACCTCTGATGTGACAGGATCTTATTTATTTCATTTATTGTCCATTTATTTATCTCTTCAAAATTCAGGAGAACTACACAGCACCTAGAATGGTATTAGCAGCATCAGGGGTGCACCATGAAGAGCTGACAGAAATTGCAAAGCCAATTCTAGAAGATCTTCCTGGAGTAAAAGTACCGCAAGAGCCCAAATCTGTCTATGTAGGAGGCGAGTATCGCCAACAAGCCTCTTCTGAGGTTTGTCTAAAAGAACGTCCATTATATTATCTTTTCTTGCATATGACAGCATCCCTCCCTCCGTGGGGTGGAGTGGGATATGTAGCTGCTAGATCAGTGGGATGTGTCACGTGTGTGGTTGGATGTCTGTTGTTAGTGTGTGGATGGGAGTTGGGGTCGGGGAGCTAGTTCTCGATGAGGCAGTTTGTGCTGGTTGGTCAATGAGGGTAGATTAGTTCTGGTGAGTCCCTCTTTTTGAGGTTTCAAAATGCAAAGACTGTCTAAATATGGATTTGATGTCTGTTTCTAAAATTTGTTGCTGTTTTTTTTTTTTTTTATAATTTCTTATAGTTTTTTTTTAAGGTTTGAATTTCTTATAGTTGACTCTTTTTTTTTTGTGGGAAGCAGAAAACTCATGTCGCTCTTGCTTTTGAAGTGCCCGGTGGCTGGAATCAAGAAAAGGAAGCCGTAACAGTCACTGTTCTCCAGGTACTGTTACTGACTTCTATATTTGCCTTATTTGATCTTAAATTTATCATCCATGATCCATCCATCCATATACAACCTCAATTATAGTTTCATGATTCAGCTGTTCGCCATGGATAGCTCATACTTCCACTGTAGTTTATCTCTCCCCTTGTTATTGCAGATGCTTATGGGAGGTGGTGGCTCTTTCTCTGCGGGGGGTCCTGGGAAAGGAATGCATTCTCGCTTGTGTATGTTATTTTCATCTAATTTTGTTAGTTTAATCTGTTAGGTTGGGACAAGAGCTATTTTATCAGGTGTTGGTATTGTTTCAGTTTATTTCAGTACCTGTATGTACGGAACTTTTTGCTATTATTTTGTGAGTTTACTTCTTCTCTGTAAGTTCATTTCTGCCTGTCTATTCAGATTTGGTCTAGGAGGATAGTCAATGGTGGTCAAGTAAAACCAAGTTTATGTATACATTCACCAATAACAGAAGGCAGTCAGATGCTTCATGCTTCTACTTCCTTTATGGTTTTCGATTGACAATAATTGTTGCTGTTGTTTTAAATCATGTTTATGCATTTTATTTTTTTGACAGATCTTCGTGTGCTGAATGAGTTCAGACAGGTGGAATCATTCTCTGCCTTCAATAGCATCTACAACCACACCGGTCTTTTTGGTATTCATGCTAGCTGTGTAAGATTTTCAAAATCCTGTAATTTCATTACCTTTTTAAGTTGTGACGAATTTTAGGAGCTTAATTGCAAGTATTGGGCAATAGGGAACCACAAAATATCACCAGTAATTATGAACACCTATTGCCTTTCTAGTCTCTACGTGAAAATTTTCCAACATTTCTGCTGCTTTTTATTACAGGATCCAGGGTTCAGTTCCAAGGCTGTTGATTTGGCAGCAAGAGAACTTATTGCTGTAGCTACTCCTGGGCAAGGTTTGTTTTAGTTCTGGTTTCTTGGTTCTATCCAGGATTGAAAACTACAGATATGCATGTGCACTTGTTCTTAATTTTTTTTCTCTGTATTTCTTCTTTGGAAATTACCAATATTCCAAACAGCACAATAAAATATATAATTTTTTATTCCTGCAAAACTGGCCATGCACACCACCTATTCCCCTCATTTAATATATTAAGAATCACCCCAACCTACCTCTAGTACTCGTATCCTCGTTAAATGTAAATTAAAAGTAGTGTGGAAAAAAGGTGTAGTGTGTCATTCGTGAAATGGGGAAAACAATACATGCTATGATGTTTCTTATTTGCAGGGGATCGATATTAAAAATTTATGCGATTTGCATGGAATTATATTTATGTTATGACATATAATTTTTCCATCTCTTTTGTTTGTATCTTGCAGTTGACCAGACACAGCTTAATCGTGCTAAAGAAGCTACCAAATCAGCCGTTTTAATGAACTTAGAATCTAGGGTAGTAAAGCTCCACAAAATTCTCACCATATTTCATTGTCTAATTTTATGATACATTCTGTAATATAACCAATTTCATTTTATCGCAGATGGTAGCATCTGAGGACATTGGGCGTCAGATTTTGACATATGGAGAGAGGTAATTTGTTATTACTTTAAAATATTTAGATATTAATCACAATTACCCTCAAATGTATAAATCAAACACCAAAAAAGAAGACAAGGAACTAATAATACGGCTAAGCAATTGGGCAGTGATATAAACAATGTAAACTGGCTCTGTACCTGCCAGAGCTAGTAATGACCTTTGAGATTTAAAACCATTACCAAACAGCCAGAACATTTAAAGTACCAATAGATATGCCCACCATGTCAGTTGTATACTCATGAGGTAGTTTCCCTTTCAATTACTTTAATAGGCTGAACAACTCTTTTTTTTGGGTGTTTATATAAAAAATTAAACAGGAAACCAATCAAGCATTTCTTGGATTTAGTTGAGGGAATAACAGTGAAAGACATAGCTTCCATCTCTGAACGAATTATCTCTTCGCCTCTCACTATGGCATCTTGGGGTGAAGGTAATACTTTACTAATATATTATCATATATTAGTTAATTAAAATTGTTTTCTGTCGCAGAGTAATAGAATTAGAAATGAAAAGGAAACAAAAATGAAATTGAATAAGGTGACCGATGCAGATCGGTCGGATGACACTGCTGTTTCTCCATAGGGGGGTAAGGGTGTAGCTCGAGACCGTTGGGTTTAGAATAAAGGGAATTATGACATTTTCAGTTGTAGGGTCTTGTCCTTAGAATCAAGGCCTTTGACCAGGAAGAAGGGAAAAAAAAATGCGTAGTGAGAGATATGAAGCAGTGTCCAGTTGGTATGGATATAAAACTGATCCAGCCAGCATGTGCCGGTAAAGTATCAGATGAATCCTGTACTGGTAGGCTAGCAATAGCTGAAATGCTTATCAACACCCTTCTGAAGAACTGCTGTACAGCCTCACTAAGATCAAGGCTTAAATTTGAGTTTTCGTCAAAAGCTGATTGGTGCCAATTGCTAAATCAGACCAATATCGTAACAGTCACCTGTCTACCAATGCATATTTTGCTAAAATCAATTCCCTGTGAAATAATTATTGATATTATCTTCTTGATTTACTTATTTTATTGCAGTTGGTAATGTCCCTAGCTATGAATCTGTCAGCAAGAAGTTCTGTCCGTGAATTTTATAACATGGAATTAGGAAAAAGAAAGAATTTTTTATATTCAAAACTAATAAAATTAGAGGCTCACTCCATTTACTGAACCTTGTTCCCTTCATGATTTGAGCGTTCACAAATTTGGCTTTGTACTAAACTGTTGCCAGGCGTCTTTCTTGGCAACCCTGAATTTTGCTCTGATTAGTTTTTCTTCAAGTGTTTAAATGTTGTAGAACAACTATCCGACAATTTAATCTTGTGGGCACACTGGAATTTAACAAAATAAAGTTTGTTTATTAGAAAAAACAATATAGTTTGATTGCATCCCTACTTGGATAAATATATTTTTTAGCAACAAGAGACTTGGCGTTTATTTAGTTGTTTTTTTAATTATTTCACTATCACAAATTGTATGTATTTTGTATTTTGTGAGGGATTAGTATAGTTTACAAATATGCTTTTAAACTTGTAGCTTGACGTACTATCAGAATTTATGTTGACTGGGGAATAAGAAAGACCTATAAACTCAGCAAAATCTAGTAAAAGAAAAAATAGGAAGCTAACTTTATAACATAGGAAGCCAAGATTAGACAGAAAAAACGCTTAATACAAAACCATGGTCATAGTGATTTTGCATATGTTATATTGATACAAAACCATGGTCATAATGATTTTAGAAGGCATTATAGACCTTACATGTCATTTGTGAGCTCATTTTTCTCAAGTACACTAAAACAGAACATCCCGTGATTTAGGTTAATTAAAACCTTATATGATTCAAATTGGCTTCAACCATTATAAAGACATATATTCATAAACAAAATAGGAGGTCTCATAAATCAATGGACCAGATTATAAGCTATTTTAAGTGTGAGAAAGAGGTACATTTGATAAACATGGACCACCTTCATTGCTTTACAATGGCATTAGTTGTATTAACAGGTACATCTATTTGTAAGCCGCTGTGGAGTTACCGGAACTAAAAGACAAATAAAATGAAAAAAAAAACCCTCAAACAAAATGAACACTACATTTTCTTTATTAGTTGAATCATATGCCTCTGATATTCTAATTAATATAATTCACTTAGATCTTGCAAAATGGCTTTGGCTGAGTGTTGCATCTTTCTGATCAGAAAGACTAGTTTTCTTCGCTGCACAAAAAAGAATATATGAAGTGTTTCGTAAAATATGTTAATCTTAGGATCATACTATTCTATAGACATATAGAAAAATCAATAACACAAACAATTCAATAATATTTTCCGGACATTAGAAACTTACATGCAGTTATATCAAGATCGATCAATCCCCGGCTCAAGGAGTCAGCCCATATTCCTGACTTAACCTGAAAGGTACTGTCCTTGGTTTTGGGTTTTTCATTGCTTTCAGTGCTTGATGTAAAAGCACCAAATTTAAATTCAGTTTCAACAGTTTGGTCAGATCTGTTGTTGCGGGTGCCAGAGTTGTTGAATGGATGGTCGAAACTGCTGTCAATTTTGTTACTAGAAATGGAGGAATTAAGCTTTGCTTCAGAAGGTATATTTGCAAAGAGATCAATATTACCCTGCAAATGAAATTAGGATGAGATCAATGAAAAGCCTAAGCCAGCATTTGCAAATTTTTATGCAAAACCAGAGCTTTTGGTTATTTTTTTGGGGTCCCATACAGTGCGTAGCCAGGATCTGAATCAGGGGTGGGCAAAAAGTTTCGGATTACTGGGTTACCGGGTCAGTGGGCAATTTTAGTCAAGAAATCAGTCACAATTTGCAGTTTTAGTTAAGAAATTAGTCGCAATTTATAATTTAATTCATTGGATTGGATTGCAGTATTGAATTGTCAAAGGACAGAAGTAGGCAATTTAATTTTCAAGAGTAGGCAAACCAACATATTTATACTACATCATATCCGATTTAAAATTTCAGGAGTAGACAATTGCCTACTCGTGTTACATGGTGGCTCTGCTACTGGTCCCATATGACTGTATAAGCTACTTAGCTTTTTATTTTTCCATTATAACGTCACATTTGACCTGTTTTGCGTTGGTCATGGCTTCTATACATATATTAAGCCAAGATAACCTAATTTCATGATTTTTATTTGTCTTGCCCAAATTACCCATATTGTTCTACCTTTTGGTTGGAGGATACTGGAAGGAAAAGGGAGGAACAGGAAAATTAAGTTATCTTGTTTCTATAGCATTTTAAAAATTGTATGTGTATAAAGGGAAACTAAAACCATGAAAAATTAATCGTACCTTAACTGTAGTTGTTTCTGAGTTGGATGGCGCAGATTGAAAGGTAGCGTCAGCAAATAAATCAACCTGCTCTTGCACATAGTTTCTAGTGGTTTCCAAATTTGGAGTGGATGCAGTATCAATTGTGTCATCCATCAAATTAGGCACAAAGAGATCCACCCTATTAGAGCTCTTATTAGCTGATCCTATGCATTGCCAAGACCAAAAAATCAATAACAAGATTAACAAATGTTGACTTATTTTCTGGTACATCATTGGCATTTTTTTTCCTGATTCCTTTTTATTTCCTAGGGTCTGGCTAAGATATTTACCAGAAACAATTAATGATGCAGCTTGTATCACTTGGCCCTTCGGATCACCATGACCAAAATGTTCACTAACAAAGATGACACCTTTATTCTATTTATTTGTTCTTCCATTACAAATTGACATTCACCAATGATTTTTGGGTTCTTTTGGCACTTCAGCCGAGATACTTACCGAAAGTAGTTGTTGCTGCACGTGGATTAAAGTCCTCATCAAACTCATTCTTTGATGTGCTGCCTCGAGGTTTTTCGCTAATTTTCTCCTTGGTCCCTTTATCGCTTATAAATAGGTCAGCCTCTTTCGACCTGTTTGCACCTCCGTATCTGTTGCTAGATTCATAATTCCCAATAGTGGACGATGCTGAACTTGATTTGTATGATATTGCAGTTGAAGATAAACCAATATATCTATGTACAAAGTTATTTGAAATAAACAATTATAAACAATAAACAAAGTAAGAGAAATAATTACATATGGCAATTATATCAGTACAGGATGCTTGATAATTAATTAGCAGCATACAGTACTTCTGGTCAGCATTCTACTGGTACAGTACTGGCACCGTCTCTTTTTTAAACAATCTTATCTCTGCCACACAACGTCTGTCTAGCATATACTGATCCAATATTTCCTTCTTTTACTGTTATTGGTAATCTTTGAGGCTTAAAAGAAGATATATGATAAAAAATTAAGAATATAAAAGATTTTGAAACTAAAAAAGAAGACAATGTTTACTTATCACGCGTGGCGGCTGCTTTCTCCCTTACTTGTTGTAGTTTTTCTCTGTCGTCTAAGATTGATAAGATTGCTTCTGACTTTTTTCTCACCCTTAACCCCACATCCTTCCCATTAGGTTCAACACACTCAAATCTTAATAGTGCCTTTAAAAAAAAAACATTTTCCAAAATAAATAAACAAAGAGATTCTCAACATATATTTAAAAAAATGCTCTTTATACAAAAAGTAAGAAAAAGAAAACTAACAGTTATTTGAGAAATGTTATCATAAATGTCATCAACAGCGCGCTGGGATCCATTTGCAACCAGGTACTCAATAGCAACCAATGACTGAAACACGAAATTATTATTATTTATTGCTGGATTATCTTTTAAAATATTGACAATTTTGCTTTTTAATACCTTGTATAAATGAACCCAATTTGCTTTTGTGTTGCTCAGCCGTTGCCAAAGTGCATTCATTACCAAATCGCACTCCATACTACATACAAATTATATAAAATTATAATCAAAGCGTAAAAATATCAATAAACAGTAAGGTGCTTGTGAATACTAAAAAAGTAGGAATAAGGTTTGGTCCAAATGGCTTTAGATCAGACACCGTCCAAAGCCTCTAAAAATCTTACGATTGAAGTCCGAATAGTCGATCTGAATCGCTCAACATAATTTTTATATTAAAATGTGCTTAGAGACTAAATTTTATATTTTTTGAAATTTTTTTACTATTTTTTTTAGATACGTACAAAATCACTGCTTTTGGACCGTTCAGAAACAGTGATTTTGTACGTATCTAACAAAATAGTAAAAATTTTCGAAAAAATATAAAATTTGGTCTCTGAGCACATTTTAATATAAAAATCATGTTGAGTGGTTCGGATCGACTGTTCGGACTTTAATCGTACGATTTTTAGAGGCTTTGGACGGCGTCCGGTCCAAACCAAAGCCATTTGGACCAATTCTTATCCCAAAAAAGTATTATACTAACTAATTTTTGGTGGTTGCCCGAGCAATATCTGACAACTCGGACCCATGGGGGCCCCAGGGTTCGTCGCTGGTAGCATCAAGAACCTAGATGAATAAGTCTGTAGAATCAATTTTACAAATACAGTGGAAAGAAAATAACAAAAATAAATCCTCTATAAGAAGAAAAACCATCAAAATTGAAGAAAGAAAACATAAACAAACCTTTTGTTCAATCTCTGGCACACTGAGAACTTTCAAATTGACTTCCCTCTTTCTGAGACAAATAAAAAACAGAGTATTTCATCGTTACTTCACAAAATTACAAGGAAATATTAAAGACGAAACGATAAAAGTCAAGGAATCGCTTACATCTCCCGAACTGCTTGATCAAAGATCTTCATGAAATCCATATCTAAAATCAATCTACCAATTCGAAGTAGTGTGTTCTTAACTGAACTGGAGACTTAAGGTGTATAATGAATAAATAACTTTAGAATGATCACGAGAGTTTTCAGAGAGAGAGAGAGAGAGAGAGAGAGAGGCGTATTTGAATTTCTAAAGTTAGAAGGAAAAAAATGGAACACGCGGCAGCGATAACGAATTGAAAATTCGCGAGGAATTCCGCACCGACGTGTCCTCAGTGATATCTCGGGGTAAGCGCATGGGTCAGTATTATTTGAGCTTTGAGATTCGTGCAGAACGAATTTGAACGGTTGAGATTTTCCATAAAGTCAAGCAAAATATGAGATATCTCAGAGGATGCGAATTCAGTTTGTCCGGATTTTTTTTTTTGTACCACAGCAAAAAATCGGAATTAAATAAAAAACACTCAGTTTTGAGTTCTGTCACATATACCACTCCCGCGGACTGGATCCGCGTATCCAGATGGGCCGGGTACGCGGGCTGAGATCGCGCAACAGGGTACGCGAGCTGGATCCGCGTGGGCGACGGGTACGCGAGCTGGATCCGCGTGGGCGACGGGTACGCGAGCTGGATCCGCGTGACCGATTTGCCTGCTATATTTTGAGTTATTTTGCACTGTTTTCATTCTACAATCAAGAGGACAGATGCTCAGTAGGAAAAACAGTAACCGTGAGTTTTTTTTTCACTTTAGTCCCTTAGTTTTTAAGTTTAATTTTATATATTTTTTTAATTTGCTGTAAATTTTTTAATTAATTTTAATTATTACGTTTGTTCCTTATCAACTAGTTATGATTGAAATTACTTGTTATTCTACAATCAAGAGGGCAGATGCTCAGTAGGAAAAACAGTAACCGTGAGTTTTTTTTCACTTTAGTCCCTTAGTTTTTAAGTTTAATTTTATATATATTTTTTTAATTTGCTGTAAATTTATTAATTAATTTTAATTATTAGGTTTGTTCCTCATCAACTAGTTATGATTGAAATTACTTGTTATTCTACAATCAAGAGGGCATATGCTCAGTAGGAAAAACAGTAACCGTGAGTTTTTTTTCACTTTAGTCCCTTAGTTTTTAAGTTTAATTTTATATATATTTTTTTAATTTGCTGTAAATTTATTAATTAATTTTAATTATTAGGTTTGTTCCTCATCAACTAGTTATGATTGGAATTGCTTGTTATTTTGGTGGTGAAGTTTTACAAGGGCCAAATGGTGCTTATTACAGTACTCAACCTTCAAAAATGTTCAATATCATGCCGGATTTAGATTTTAGAGGTATAATTAGAGAAGTGTACCAACAAATTGGTATTGATCCGAATTATTATGAACTGGTAATTTCCGCAAGGATCAATATTGGTCAAGGCAATCAAACATGGTTCCAACAACTACCGGTACAAGATGATAATAACTGGAGGTTGTATACCCAAATGACAATGAATTTGACTACTCCTTTCAAGTTTCTAGAGTTATATGTTGTAGCTAACCCTAGACAGAACCCCAGACATAACCCAAACCAAAACACCAGAACTATGCCGCAAATGACCAAGGGTCGGGTTCGTGAGCAATCTGTAACGGGTCCTGTCCGGGCCCTAACTTTAGGGAGTGCTAGTCGGTCCTCATCTGTAGGGGCTGGACCTAGTCGTTCCCAACCTGACCGGGGACGTCCTCGGGTTCCATCTACTAGTTCTAGCCGGGTCGAAACTGATAGGAATCGATCTCCCACCCCGGAACTGCTTTATTATGCTGAAAATACAGATGAAGATCCTGAAGAGCGGGAGGCAGAGAAAAATTGGGATGCCAGTGACGGCGGTGGGGCAACTGATTTTAGTGATGTGGATACAAATTTTCCTGTACTTGGTAGACGACAGTGGCAGGTGTCGGGTGGTACATTAGGACACCCGTTCGAGCAATTTCATGACACATCGGGGTTTGAAGAAGCTGACAGCTCTTTTTTTGCAACTTCTGAGGTGTGTTTCATTTTTAATTAATTAAAAAAACATTTATTTATATTTGTTAATTTTTTATTTTTTTAAATAGGGTCAAAAACAACATGAATTGTCTGAGGGGATGACGTACTCCAGCAAAGAGCAAATGCAAGAAAAAATTTACCGTTGGCATATAAAGGAAAATATCGAAGTGAATCAAACACACAGTGACACAAAAAGGTTGAGGTATAAGTGCAAGAGCGACCGTTGCCAGTGGGGGATGACTGCGAGAGCTACAGGTTTTGGTGATGACTGGGCGGTCACGACATATAAGGGACCTCACACATGCCACGCTGATGCAACAAGGTCAGATCATGCGCAGTTGACGTCCGCAATGGTCGCCAACTGCATAAAGTTGTCATTACGAAAAAATGCTGATATTAGTATCAGCACCATCAGCGATCTAGTTGCTGAAAGGTACGAGGGCATCGTCCCTAAGTACAACAAATTGTGGCGTGGTAGGGAGTTAGCCATTGCTCGGTCATTTGGTAGTTGGGAGGGGTCTTACGGGCTTCTTATCCCTTTGTTGGATGCAATCAAAAGGGCAAATCCGGGAACCCAATATAAATTTGTTTCAAAACGAACCAAAAGAGATGGGTACCGGTATTTCATGAGATTAGCATGGGCTTGGGGGCCATGTATTGAAGCAGTGAGTCACCTCAGACCAATCATCAGAATCGATGCTTGTTTCCTATCAGGTAGATATAATGGTAGATTGTTGATTGTAACTGGATATGATGCGGAGAACCAGTTAATCCCGCTAGCATTTGGGCTGGTAGAGAGTGAGCATTTTGATAATTGGGGGTGGTTTATGAAGTGGGTGAGGCAGGTTGTAATTGGTCCAAATAGATTCATGTGTGTCATATCTGACCGGGCCATGGGCATAAAAAAGGTGTTCATACAGGATGATCTGGGTTGGTCTGAGGAGAACGGGGAGTGTGTTCACAAATACTGTTCTCAACATGTATTTGAGAATTTTGGTAAACACTCCAAGGATAAAGTTGCTTCCAACTTTTTCAAAATCTTGGTGAAAAAGAAGAAACCAAGAAGAATGGTAGAAGGCCTCGATGCAATCGGAAGGAGAAATCCCGAATGGCTGAAATACTTGGATACATGTGGAAAGTACAATCCTGATGACGAGGCAGAACTGTCTAAGCCATGGAAGGTGTATCAAGCTATGGATAACGGGGCTCGTTGGGAAATAATGACTAGCAACGGTTCTGAATCGCTCAACAATGTCTTCAAAACTTCCCGAAGGTTTGTATTTTATAATCAATGGAAATTTTATTATTTATTGACGGTTTTATTTTTTTAATTTAATAGTATGTTGTAATTTTCGCAAGTTACCAGTTGCCGCAATTGTTGAGGAGACGTTTGCCAAGTGTGTCGACTGGTTTGTTGAAAGAAGAGAGCGTGCGGTGGAATTACAATTGCAGGGTCAACTTTTTTCCACTCGTGTCCTTGAAAAGATGGATAAGCACATTCGCAAGACCCAAAAAATGAGCGCGATCACATTTGGCCGTAACGAGTGGCAGGTGACCTCCCATGGTGAGAAAATCACATATGACATGCAAAGAGACAGCTTGTCACAAATGGAGCGAGACGCCACATACAGAGTCGTACTTCAGGACAACAATCGCATGGAATGCACCTGCCAAAAGCCGCAGCTAAGTGGAATACCATGTGTTCATGTGATGTCTGTGTGTCGTTTAAGGTACCAATCTCTGATAATAATTTCATAATCATTGCATAATAATTTGATAAGATTGACATAATGTGTGTAAAATTGTAGAAACTTCGATCCAAATGTTTTCGTAAATTACTACTACAACATTGATCATTTAATCGCCACATGGAGTGGTCAATTCCACGTGTATGACAATCAAAGTGATTGGCCGGCGTACGAAGGCCCGATCTTAGTTCCGGAGCGGAGAATGATTAAATTGGGCAGGAGGCGACATAATCGGATCCGAATGTGGATGGATATACTGGAAGGAAGACCAGCAGGTAACCAGCCCAACAGAGAAACCCTGGAAAGGAATGCGAGAACGAGAAGGAATGCACGGGGCAATACTCAATAAGGATTTTTGAATGTGATATTTCTATTATTTATCATGTTTGTATGTTGTATTAGTTATTAGCTGAATGAGATTAGACAATATTATGTTGTTTGTATGTTTAATTATTTGTTACCTAAATGGGAGTAGACGTTATATTTATGAGGAAGTAGACGTTATATTTTGCAAAACTCAAAAGCAAGTCTCAAAATAAAATATCATACATAACACTCCTAACACAAAATACTCAATAACAGTCTCAACACAAAATATGCAACATAATAGTCATAACACAAAATACTAAATAACAGTCACTCCTCGTAAGATCAGTGGGTGGAGGGTGTGAATATGACCCTCTTCCTCTTAGTCCTCTTGCCGCGTCCTTGCTCGTCCTCCACTATCTCGTCAACATGGCACTGAAATATCGGCGTGTAGGAGGATGGTGGTGACGCCTGTGGAGCCTCATGCTGTATCTCCCCGAACAACCTCTCCTGAGAGCCGCCCTGGTCTGTCCCGGGTCCGAATACCTGCTCAGGTGTATCGGCTACATAACCCTCGGGTCCATATGAGGGAACCTGCTGGGGCGGTGCAACCTCCTGCTGTGAGAAGAATATAGGAGAATTTGGGTCATCCTGAGTAGCGAAATCATCGGGCTGCGTGTAGCTCCCGTACTGAGATCCCAACTCAAATGCAAAGTCCTGTGCTGGATCCTCCTCCTCTATATCCCCGTCACATGGACGCCGTGTACATCCCTGAAATAAAAGGATTATTACGTTTCACACTGAAATAAAAAGATGATTATGTTCAACACGCCTGCTCAAACGTACCGCCACATAACCAGCTGCCTCAAACGCCTGCTCAGCAGTCGCAGCTGCATGAATATCTGACAAATCTGGCTCGGGGGTGGTCATGGCCTCTGCAGAGTCGTCACTATTAATGTATTGTAGGTCCTGATAGCACGGCAGATCTGACAATCTGAGGATCTTCTCCAATTGGTCCTGATATCCGGCGACTACGACCGGCGGTGCAGCCATGCGCAACCATCTCTTCCCGTACTTCTTCCATCCTCTCGTGATTGCCATTCTTGCGCTGATCAAACATTGCTTGATATTCATCAATACCTTGAAATAAATTGTATCAAAGTTAGTTTAGAATGCAATTTATTAACGTAAACATTTAGAAATAATAAATGAATAATTAAATCTTACAATCTGTCCAGCCGGACCGCCACAGGGAATATAGCCGTACTCCTCAGTGTTCATGTCGCGTCGTACCTCGAGCGGTTTCTCATTCATCTCTGATATCTGACCGTGCATGTACACCGTAAATGCACAGTTCTCCTGATACCAACGACGGTAATCCCGGTCGTACGCCTCGAACGCGTAGGTCTGGAGATGCTCAGGAATCATATCCTGCGGGTCCATGGCCTCAAGTCTCTCCACATGCTCGATGTGCACTTCTCGCCAATTTTTGCCAAATGTTAAGTCCTTGGCCCTGTGGAGCTTGTACCACTCGTCTTTGGTAATCGCGTCGGGAACAGGAAAATGCTGAGCCATCCCGAACTGTCTCATGACCCGTCCGGAATAATAATGCTCAACAACCTGGAAGTACACAAGCGGTACCTGCAAAGAAAAAATTAATAACTTTGCAAATAATAAAGTTTTAGAATTAATTACACATTGATATTACAAGTGGTACCTGAGCAAACCAGAATCCACTCTGAGCCAAGCAGATAGCAGGCAGGGAATGTAGGAGAGGGCGGGGGCCAGCACCATCGTCAATAACAGCATCACGATCGTCGTACGGCCTCCACTCGACGTGTTTGTCTGGCCTCATCTGCTCGAACTGACTCCGGAAAAAAGCAACCCCCGTAGGTCGTCCGTGAGGGGTACAGAAAAAAGTCTTCCTCGAGCAGAATCTTTGAGCATACGCCGGGCATGTCTGGGGGTTGGGCTTACCCCAATCTGGAGCCCAACCTTTATTTCGGGGCTGTGGACGCCCGAATGGAAATCTCGTCCATGACCAATGATGGAGGAGACCAATCGGGCCGTACATGCCATGCTTGGTAGCCTATTTTGGTATAAGTTGCAGTTATTTTTAATACAAACAGATCAAAAAATTAAACACAAATTTAAGAATTATTTATACCTGACACGCAGTGCATAACATGCGGTACAGACATGCCAACACCGCTGCACCCCAATTCATCTGTCGGGGATTCTCCAAATCTACCAGGAACTGAAGTAGACATGCAGGAACAGTGTTACCAGATGAATCTGGAAACATCCAACAAGCGAATATCTCCATGATGTAAGCCCGGGTCCACCGAAGTACCTCATCGGGATCTGCTGCAGCGTCTAACTCTCCACTGAAAATTTGGTCAAATTTAGTATACATAATGTGTAAAATAAAATGATTATTATTTAATTTTAAAACTCACCTGAAACGCGCCCGCAGTAATGGTATACTAATATCGTTCTTGGAGGTCACCGGGCCCTTCTTTGTCGGCCTCTGCTTCATCAACCCTTCACTCAGAAGATCGGTCACGAGTTGTGAGAAGTCTCCATACTCCGTACCCGTCACAGCAGCTCCAGTAATGGGCAGACCCCATAGACAACTAACATCCTGGAGAGAAACTGTAATCTCTCCAACGGGCAAGTGGAATGTGTGTGTCTCTGGCCGCCACCTCTCGACCAGTGCAGAGACGAGGGCGTCATCTGCATTGATGGGGGTAAGCTGTGACACATGCCACAGACCCATTCTCTGCAATGCTGATGCAAATCTCGAATCGTATTTTATGGACATTTGATTATTGCGGGTACTCGTAATGTCATGAGTCTACAAAGAATAAATTTCAAATGAAATAAACAAATATATAACCTAAATGTTTATTCAAATAAAAGATATGGACATTTCAAATGTGAACTTACGTATGCTTTCGACATCTTGTGGCCTTTTCTCGGGAACCAGCAGACAGGGCTAATATACTCCTTTGTCAAGTTCGGAAACATAGTAGACGTCAATTCCTCATTCCAATCCCAATTATCAAATGGTGTGCTTTGGGTACCGCTAGTTGACGCCATACTAAAAGAAATTTGGTCAATTTTGTTAAATATTGACGCAATCTGTATTTTCATACACCAACGACAATAAATATTTTTTTTGCTCATTTGCAATTCATTCTAAATCAATTAGATGCAAAACCATGATAAAAGAAATAATTTTTTGGTTTTTCGTCCAATTGGATGCATTTTCAATCAATTGTGGTCTACAGTACTGCAACCGCGCTAAATTTAAAATTTGATAATTTTTGGACACTATTGGTACAATAATACAACACAAGCATAGTTTCGTACACATTCGGTAAAATAACTACTTTTGTACACCATTTATAATATTTGGTACAATTTACTACATTCAATTTATTCGGACACCATACACCTATATAAAATAATTAACTACAACTATCTAAATTATCTAATTTATATCTAAATTATATCTAAACTATATCTAAATTATCTAAACTATATCTAAATTATCTAAATTATAACTAAACTATCTAATTACAACTAAAAAAATTATAACTACAACTAAAAAAATAAAATAAAAAATAAATAAATTTTACCTTTTTACCGCGGAGGGAGGGAAGGCTGCCTGCTGTGAAAAAAATCGGATACGCGGATCCTGTTTATAGCAGGCAAATCGGTCACGCGGATCCAGCTCGCGTATCCGTCGCCCACGCGGATCCAGCTCGCGTACCCGTCGCCCACGCGGATCCAGCTCGCGTACCCGGTTGCGCGATCTCAGCCCGCGTACCCGGCCCATCTGGATACGCGGATCCAGTCCGCGGGAGTGGTATATGTGACAGAACTCAAAACTGAGTGTTTTTTATTTAATTCTGATTTTTTGCTGTGGTACAAAAAAAAAATCCGCAGTTTGTCCTGCAGGTTACAACCGAGTTTTTTATTAATCGAAATTAAATTAAATAAATATCGAAAAGGGAGAAGGGATCCGGGTTTTTTCGAAAACCCATAAGGACGTAACAATAATCAACGTCCCTCAGGGACGGAATAAACAACAACGTCCGTGTTAATTGAAATCTCCCCCGTATTAGTCCTTAATCCAAACAAACAAAATTTCAGGGACGTGATAAACAACAACGTCCGTGAACAGTGACCAAAAAAAAAAAAATTTCACGGACGGATTTATCATTAACGTCCATGAACAGTGTTTTTCAAAAAAAAAAAAAAAAAAAACTTATATTTGATTTTGGTTAAATAAAAAAAAATTAGAAAAATTATATTTACTAAATTATGTTTCAAATGACTAGATTAGTGGTTAGATTAGTGTCATTTTTTTAATGGAGTTCTCAAAAAAAAAATTAAGTTTTTCGAAAAAACATAATTTAGTCATTTGATGTAATGGAGTTCTCAATAAATTAAATTAAAAAAATATGTCTATGTTATCGGACACATAGATAGTCTACCAATTAAATTCAAATTTAATGCAATTAACTATTGATTAATAATGTATTAAGATGAGCGATATAGAATTTCAAGTTATTTGATGTAGCTAAAACATAAATCAAATCCCATCATATTTATAGATATAATATCAAATATAATTTTTTTTATTTAACCAAAATCAAACCTAAGTTTTTTTTGGTTAAATAAAAAAAAATTAGAAAAATTATATTTACTAAATTATGTTTCAACTATAAAAATAATGATTTATTTTTAACTAAAAAACAATAATTTATTTTTCAAATGACTAGATTAGTGTCATTTTTTTTAATGGAGTTCTATAATTTATTTTTTCAAATGACTAAAAAATTATATTTGATATTATGTCTATAAATATGATGGGATTTGATTTATGTTTTAGCTACATCAAATGACTTGAAATTCTATATCGCTGATATTGATACATTATTAATCAATAGTTAATTGCATTAAATTTGAATTTAATTGGTAGACTATCTATGTGTCCGAAAAATTAAATTTGCATTATTAACTATTGATTAATAACTTAATTTGCATTATTTTTTTTGGTTAAATAAAAAAAATTATATTTGATATTATATCTATAAATATGATGGGATTTGATTTATGTTTTAGCTACATCAAATAACTTGAAATTCTATATCGCTCATCTTGATACATTATTAATCAATAGTTAATTGCATTAAATTTGAATTTAATTGGTAGACTATCTATGTGTCCGATAACATAGACATATTTTTTTAATTTAATTTATTGAGAACTCCATTACATCAAATGACTAAATTATGTTTTTTCGAAAAACTTAATTTTTTTTTGAGAACTCCATTAAAAAAATGACACTAATCTAACCACTAATCTAGTCATTTGAAACATAATTTAGTAAATATAATTTTTCTAATTTTTTTTTATTTAACCAAAATCAAATATAAGTTTTTTTTTTTTTTTTTGAAAAACACTGTTCATGGACGTTAATGATAAATCCGTCCGTGAAATTTTTTTTTTTTTGGTCACTGTTCACGGACGTTGTTGTTTATCACGTCCCTGAAATTTTGTTTGTTTGGATTAAGGACTAATACGGGGGAGATTTCAATTAACACGGACGTTGTTATTTATTCCGTCCCTGAGGGACGTTGATTATTGTTACGTCCTTATGGGTTTTCGAAAAAACCCGGATCCCTTCTTCCTTTTCGATATTTATTTAATTTAATTTCGATTAATAAAAAACTCGGGTTACAACCATACTTTTTACTTCGTCCCTGGACGCGGTTTTCTAATAACTGTTATCTTCGCAGACTTTGAGAGCTGAATTTGGAGCCCCTAACTAACTCGAAGTTTAATATTATATTCGAGGCGTCTAATTATATTGCCTTGGACCGAATTGATCTAGATTCTAATTACACGGTCCGAATCAAAACTTAAATTCTGAGTTACTTCAGGATATGCATTCATGGATCAAAATATGCTTCTTTTTTTGAGAAAAGGAGCATTCTTCTTTTCTTCCATCCGGATCGTTCAAAATTTATCGTACGGTTTCAATTAAATCTGAATTATTTTAATAGATTAAATTGATTTGAAAATAAAAAATAATTGAGACCGTACGATAGATTTTGAACAATCCAGATTTGAGAAAAGAAGGGTCCTTCTTTTCTCAAGAAAAGGAGTAGAGTCGGTTCCTGCATTCATGAGAGCTAAAGATAGCTCTCTTACCAAGATCAAGCACAATTTTTTTGAAATATGAGTTGGAAATCAAGCTATCCAATATATTTTAAACTCCTATGTATGAATACAGATAATTTTTTCACTTTGTGAATTTTGAACTCATAATTTCTTACATAGAAATCATATGCCTTTGCCACTAAATCAAAGATAGATTGACCGAGCACAGTTTTAAAATACTCCTTACAGAATTTGAATTCATTCCTTATAAAACAATCTCACTATTTAAATTTGAACCGCATTTCTATTTTGCTTATGTTTTATTTTATTTTATTATTTTATAATTTGAAGAGTGGTTAAAAAATATTGAGCCAATCCGTTTTTGTTGTAACCGGTATCAAAACTCTTGTACCATTTCTATATCAATGGAATGAGGGCTTGACCCTTATTTTTATTAAAAAAAAAAAACAATCTCACTAACCATAAGCACAGACATAATTGTCAAAATCAAGTGTTCCACGGTCATTAATTTTTAGTTGAAGATAGTGTTGCTGACATATTTTAAAGATAATATTAATATTTTTGTCATAAGGACTTCTTTGTTCTGTCAATGGATATATCATCATCAATGAAAGATATATTAAATATGCCTTTTTTTTTTTTCTTTGAAGTAAAAGTCTAACTATCTTTTTTTTTTTTTGGAAAAAAAAAGAGATTTAAATACACACGCATTACCATAGCTAACAGGATTTTTCATTAGTAAATAATTCTTTAAAAGAGACTTTGTGTTTAAAAAATTGCAATAAGGTTGAAAATCATGTCTCTGGAACATTTGATTCGGACATTATACTCTGTGTTAAAACACAAGTCTAAAATCCAACTTAAATTAGATTTTGTGAGAAGGAGATGAGAACCTTGAGCCCTTCCTTTACTAAAAAAAAGAAGTGAAGAGTGATGTTCAATATTTACTGCTTAGTAATGCAAATTCTAGTGGTGACCGTTTTCTTTGAATTTACTATCAACCATAGAAATTATTTAATAATAAATGCTAAAAAAAACAATGTCTTTATTGAATCAAATTTAGTACTGCTTGATATGAGGTTGTTATATGAATGATATATATTTTTTTAAGTAAGGACTCTCGTTCACTTCAACATTTATTATTTTTTAGATGTCTCTTGCGTAAAACGAACATGCATCTATATCTCTTCATAGGCAAGACCCATCATTAGAGTGGGAAAAATAGCACGGTGGAGCCGGTTTCGTCACGGAACGGCATGACACGTGTGACTTTTCCGTGACGTGACTCGCGTGTCGCGTGCCGTGACCATCTTTTTAAATTTTGACACGGCACGACACGTCACGCTAAAAATCCGATCACGGCACGACACGTGATCATGCGAGTCACGTGTAATTAGGACCGTTAAACCTTGATCAAATAATGAATCTTGAATAAACTAATCTAAATTATGAAAAAATAGTTAAATGTGAAAAACGTGACTAGTTATGTTTGGACACAGCACGCGAACGGTCACAGTACATGAGTCATGGAATGACTTGCGTGCCGTGACCACCCCTTCACATTTTAGTTACGGCACGGCACGGCACGTGTAACTGTTCACTTGATCATAGCACGGCACGAGACCAAAATCACTACATGTTAGCCACAACACATTTTTTCCACTCTACCCATCATCATATGCATCAGACCTTTTTGCTATCCGCATTATACACACTCAAAATGATTCATGCCTACAACATTGGATATCAAACTTAAAATTTTATTTATGAAGATCTCAAACTTAAAATTTTATTTATGAAGATTGTGAAAATTGTTCAAGAATATTTCCTTTTTTATTATTTATAAACAAAATTTAAAGTTGACCGTATTTAAAATATATATTTTTTTTAATCTTATGCACCCCTAATACGAGTTGGTAGATAATTATGTGTCTTAGGATGCTGTTACGGCATCCTTTCATATTTGAACAATTCGATATTATTTACGTGCAAAACAAAAACCAACAGTAAATAATGTTTAGTACAATTGACTAATTCGAAAGTTACCTCTAATTAATGTTTAATAAAAAGCCCAGTTACTCTAAAAAAGTAAGAAAATATATAAGGAAAGAAAAAACTATAATATAATACTGAACTTTGTAGGGACCTGTGCGAGAGTAATATGTTGACAAAGAAACTAAATCCGGGGCGAACAGTCAAAGAAAAGGATACACTAAATTCTAAATATCAATTGTTATTTGCCGACTTGGAAAGGGCAGCTCATCTCTTTTAGGGGTGTTAATGGATACGATAGAGTAGCGTGAAAGTATTTTCATATCCATATCTACTCAGAATTGGTCTTATCTATACTTTATTCTTACCTGTTAAGAATTTGTCTTATTCTATCTTACCCATATCCGTTAAAATTAGGAATTCGTATCCTCTGCATTAACTCAAAAGGGGCATCTTTTGAGTTAATGCATCTGGACCATCCGATTTGCTTTAAATATGTACAGATTAGATCAGTACTAATATTAAAGCACCATGTGTTAAAATCATACAGCTGAATTGGCTCCGTTTAAAATCAGACGACTCAGATGCATTAACTCAAAAGATTCCCTTTTGAGTTAATGCAGAGGATACGTGTTCTAAAATTAGTGGGTAATGAAACGGTAGCGGATGAATAACAAATAATATTAATATAATGATTTTATTATTTTTACAAATAAATTATTAAAACTCATCATGATATACATAACATATGCAATCACAATTACTAATATAAAAATCAAAACACAAATATGCAATCAATTCTAACTAATAATTTTTTTTTATAAAGCAAAAATTAAAAAATAAAAACACTAATATCTTTTTTGACAAATTCAAAATTCAATTCGTTAACTAAACAACAAAACATTCAAATAAAAAAGCAATATGTTTAACATAATATTTTTCTTACAACAAAATGCATATATTTTCTTATGGATTAACGTTGATAAAGTGATATGGGAAGCAAAAAATTGAATAAATTGAATATATATTTATATATCTATATGTAATTTATTTTATATAATTACCCGTTACCCAATTGGTATGAAATAGGCTTTACTAGTACCCAAATCCATTTAGCTAATGAAAACAAATCCTTATCCATACCCAATAAACTAACGAAAAAAAATCTTACCCATACCCGTCTTATTGAATATGAATTGAATATGATACGAGTAGGGTAAATGAGTAAACGGTTTTATTGACACCCTAAATCTCTTTAGATTATCTGGACTAACGCATGTGTGGACCTTTGTGTGCTTTCTTCTTATGGTCATATTTAGTTGTGGAGTAAATCGTTTCCGATGTGTCTGAGAGGGCTAAATAATTCTGGTTTTAGTTCAAAAAAATTTATGTATATAGGCATGGGCTGATCATGAAGTGCCTATCTTGAATTTGAATTTTCCTTTTAGGCCTATACTAATAGTTTAAGTGTGCCTAACCTGATTCCCTGATTCAATGAAGTGCCTACTCTGGCCTAATGTTTTGAAAAGCAGTTCACACTCTACGGATCCGTATCCTCTTTATTACTATAGAGGATGGGCCTCACTTTACAGTTTGAGATTAAATCTCAGCCGGTTTGAGATTCCGAGAAATAGGGGGCAGTATTATTGGGCTTTGAGATTCGTGCCAAGTTAAAATGAATGGTCCGGATTCAATAATGGTAAAAGATTCCCTTGTGCGGTAAGAGAGAGGATGTGAATTCCACTCTACAGTATTAAATTCATTAGTTGAGTCGTTCAGCCTTGAAAACACAGAGCTATATTTGAAAAGGAGGCTTCTCGGATGCTCTTATATAACAACCCATAAATACTTGATAGACCAGGGAATTAGTGCCTTTATTTTCTTCTTTATTTGCCTTTCAAATGATATGAGTATATTACCTTGTTATTTTGACTTTTATCATATTGATTGTTTTTTATTGAGTACCCGATTAGTCAATGAGTTTGAATCTAATTAACTATTTGAATCTGATTAGTACCCTATCCTGACAGAAATTCTGAATCCGCCTCTGTATATAGGTCATAAAGAAACTCTTCCTGTGGCTATTTCTACTACTCGAATGCCTTAATGCTTTGCATTAATCAATGGTTGAAGATTCCAAGTTAATAGAAGCCTTTAATCAGACTGAATGGCCCAAGAAGACAAACAAGGCGCAGTACACATTTTGGGCCGGGCCTTCCACAATTTCACAGGTCGACAAATAAAGAAACAAAATTAATGTATATCCCATAACAGTTGATGGTATGGAGTTCATTGGGTTTGATTTTTTTGAGTTTCAACCGAACTAAAAGAATTTGAATTAAAACCGAAAAGATCTTAGAACTGTGGTGCCTCAAAAGTTGAGAGTTCGAACTTTACTCGTAACTTCGTAGTTTCTGCAAAACTTTCAAAAAATAAAAAAATAACTTATAAGACCGAACATACCAAACTGACCGAACTTTATAGGTTTCAAATCTATACTATTATTAATTTGCTTTCTTTTTTCCTCAATGTTGACTTTTTTAAACTTAAAATGAAGAACTTTTTGATTTAAAATATTTTAAAACATCTTCATATTTTGTATTGCTTATATATATTTCTATGATATTATACCTGCCAGCATAAGAGTAATGGTACTGTAGGGAGTAACGGTGATCCGAATTTTTTTTTGTAACACCCTAAAAAATTGTTATTAAATAAATGACACTCGGCGTTGAATTTGTTAAAATTTGTCATTTCCACGAAACTATTTGACGCACCAACCAATCTGAATGCGCAAAACTATTTGGTGCACCACTGAATCCGCGAAACCATTTGGCGCATAGGTGACATACTTTTGTTTCAACATAGTCAAAGTGCCACATACTTTGTTCCAATATAGTCAAAATTCACAGGTTCAGTGTAAAAGTTTGATTCTAGACCATTGAGATATTTTCTAGATAGCTCCAAAGCTTAGAATCTATGGTGTATACTAATATGTTGGAACTGGTTTTTTTTGTCAAATTTGTACGGGAGTCGGCCAATAACGAGAACCCGTGAGTAGTCAAACTAGAGCGCACAGGGTGGTAAAATACTTTTTTTATAGCAGTAAAAGGGCTGTGCGCCACAGGGATTGGCGCATCGGTGGTTCGCCAAATGAATTTGTGCACTGCGCCACAGGGATCCGTGCATTCAGGTGCTCCACACTATTTTGCGCAGTGCTTGGTGCGCCAATTCATCTCGCAGACTCAGATTTTTTAGTGTGCGAATTTATTTGGCGATAGTGTTATTTTTTGACAAAAGTGAACCCTTATTGATTTAAAAACGTTTTTCTAGGTGTTAGAAAAAAAAAATCGGAACGGTGATTCAAGGAGCCGAAGATATCAGAACATTGTTATCCCATGACAAGATATTACACTATTAGATCATTTTGGCAGATTTGGATGGCCGAACGGCCCAAAGTCGCCCTTTCGCTGGAAAGCAAATTTGACGATTCGCTTGGTCTTCTCCTCCCTTCCTCTCCATTCAACTCCATCTTTTCTGCTTCTTTATAGTCAGAGGAGATGAGAGAGACGAGAGGAACCAGAGCCGAGTGAAGCTAATTAGAATCGGGGTGCTGTATCGTCGGAGTTCAGAGTGTAGAGTTCATATTTTCATTGGAGTGCAACGGTGAGTAGATTCAGCCGTCGTTGGAGTGCGGTGGTGGTCGAAAAAGCGGATCCAGTTGTGAAGCGAGATAATGTTAGGGTGATCAACATCTCAATTGGAACACGATGGTGAGTAGATTTGGTCGTTGTCAGAGTGCGACGGCGGTCGAAGAAGTAGATCCGATCGTGAAGCGAGATGAAGATTAAAGTATTAGGGTGATTAAGAGAGAATTAGAATAGTAGAGTACTTTAGGGAATTTTATGAAAATAAAAAGTAGATTTAGAAAATGCAGTCATTTGACTAATTGTAATTTTGTAAATATATTTTTTATCAATGAAATTGTTAGTAGGTATTTAAAACTAGTAACCTTACAAAAAACAAATACTACACTATTATATGAATGAGCATTTGATTTTAATATAATTATCAAAGAGGAGGGTTTAAATGCACCATCTTTTTTGTGCTCCAATATGCTCCACATTCTTTATCTCTATTTTCAAAGTTCGAATAGTCGATCCGAACCGGTCAGCATGATCTTCATAATAAAATATGTTTCGAGACCAAATTTTATATTTTTTAGAATTTTTTTACTATTTTTTTACATAGGTAAAAAATCACTATTTTAAGGAGATTATGGACCATCCGATAAAGTGATATTGTATCTATGTAAAAATTTTAAAAAATATAAAATTTAGTCTCCAATTATATTTTATTATGAAGATCATGTTGAGATGTTCGGATCGACTGTTCGGACTTTGAAAATGGAAAAAAGAATGTAGAGTATATTGAAGCACAAAATGATAGTGCATTTGAATTTTCCTCTTATTCAAATGTGTGATCAATTCTAGCTATGTTTACAGCTATGAACTTGTTATCCATTATTTAAACTTTTGAAGAGCATTTCTTTTCGGGTTTAGCACTTGCTATGATTTTTTTTTAAGAAAATAAATTGTAGAGTAAATTACGAAAAAATTAATTTTGAAAAGCTTTAAAAAATGTGCATTTACCTATGTCTTAATGAAATTATTTCCTGAACAATAGTAATTTTGTGAATTTTAGAATCAAAATAAAACTAGAGAATTTAAAAATTGGAAAACATATTTGATATGTGCTTATTTAAAAAATAGTAAAAAATAAATCCAAAAAAAATATAAAATTTGGTCTCAAGAACATTTTAATATGTAGATGATATTGAGTGGTTGAGATTAATTGTTTGAACTTAAAATGTAAATAAGATATGACGTATGATTAAGACATGAAAGTTATTTCAACTGTCTTTTAGTACATATAGTTGTTCGAAATTCTATTATCAACGAGCACTGCGAGGTCTTATTGGCCAATTGATCATTAAAAAACCACTGTGTGTATTAATATTAATTTATTAACGAACCATTCAGTACGAATTTTGATGCATATCAGACGGTTGCGACCGAACATCAAACTGAATTTAGTCAAAATTTCATATTTACTTGCACAAATCATGATGCATATTAGACGGTTTACGCTCAAACATCGTCAAAATCAGGACCAGAGAGAGTAAAGAAAAGGAACAGCTAGCATGCGGCACGTGCAGCATGATTAGATACGGACATGAGCACTTGGTCAAAAGAGTAGTTGATACTTGATAAATAAGATACATGGTATCAAAATGAAGTTGTACACAATTCATATAGTATTCAATACATTATTAAAGGTCCAATGACTAGATTAAGTGGCGCAGTTGACTCCAACTGAGTCAATTCAGAAAAAATTAACAACTTACATATTACATCTTCTCTTTTATGCTTTTTATCTGTAAGCCAGCGAGCCAAAGAGAGAGAGAGAGAGCTTAGCCGCTGATGCTAAATTTTAGAGAGAGAGAGAGAGAGGGGTTCCGCAAACAATGATACTCTGGTGGGTGTTTTTTCTTAGTTTCTGGGGTAATGGTGGTAGCAAATGGGTGCGGGGCCAATTTGATAGTAATGGTAATTATTAATATCTAAACCGAAAGTTAACTATTTGTTAGTTGCTATATGTTTTCTATGCTTCAATGTATATATGTATTGATGTAACAATAACTTTATGGGTGCTGATAAAAAACCTCAGCATATTATTTGTTTCTCTAATGATGTAAATTTTACTCTTTTATTTACAGGTTTCATTAGCATTGATTGCGGTTTATCAGCAAATGATAGTTACATAGATAACCCCACAGAGCTATCATATACGTCTGATGCACAGTTTATCGACACAGGGATGAACTGCAACATTTCCAGGGAGTACATTACACCGTTTCTCTCAAGACAATATTTAACTGTCAGAAGCTTCGATTCAGGGACTCGAAATTGCTACTCGTTGAAATCCTTAGTGACGGAGTCGAAGTATCTAATAAGAGCAACCTTTTTGTATGGAAATTATGATAGATTGAATAAGTTTGCCATTTTTGATATCCACATTGGAGTCAATTTTTGGAAAACAGTTAACATCTCCAATGCAGGAATTCCCATTATTGCCGAGGTAATTACAGTGGCACCAGCAGATTATGTTCAAGTTTGCTTGGTGAATACTGGTGGAGGGACCCCTTTTATCTCATCGTTGGATTTGAGGCCTTTGCGGAGTAATATTTATCAATTTGTGAACTCGACTCAGTCACTCTCTGTTGTAAGGCGCCTCAATGCGGGACCAACAGATACCACCATAATCAGGCATTTTAAAATTTATCATTTCTTTTAAATTTTCTTTTTCCTTTTTTAGTCAAGCTCGTCAATTTTATTTTCATCTGTACGTTCTGAGTATAAAATGGTTCTCGGTCTGCAATCGATTCAGGTTAGGTGAATTCATCTTATTTATAAATAGATGTCATCAGCAAATGGATATTAGGAAGTATGCATTATATCATGATTAATCAGTTGTTCCTAACTGCAAGAATCAAACGCATATATAAAATGTGTATTTATTAACCGAATCAGTTCCCAAATACTGTGAATATCAAATGGGGTTAATAATAAGGTTCCCTCTATACATGGTTAATCTGTTTGGTTGAAGTGAAGTTACCTATTTGTAAATAGTCTGGTAGCTCAAGTGATAACTTTCAAGAACAGATTACTTTAATTACTCATGAGCATTAAAAAGAAAGTTGAACTATGAGCCTTCTCCATTAGTTACCAGATGATCGCCACTAAAAGAAAAGAAGATTATAAACAAAATAAAATAAAATGTAATAGGTTTCCAGATGATCAATATGACCGTCTGTGGGAGCCATGGAGCAACGAGCCGTACTGGACTGAGCTAACTGCCACCTCCAATGTATCAAATTTTTTTTCGGATTTTTTTGAAGTCCCTTCTGCCGTCATGCAAAATGCTGTGACGCCCGTCAACTCTTCTGTACTCGAATTCAACTTGGAGCTCAGCCCACTTGATACAAAACTCAGCTTTTGGTTTGTATTGCACATTTCTGAAATCCAACTCCTTGGTGTGAACCAGTCCCGCTCATTCAACATCACAGCAAATAACGTACTGTGGTTTGATTACTCACCGCCCTATCTTCTTACTGATGCATTTTATGCGAAGCATGCGCTCAAAATGCTGCAGTTCCATGTGGCCTTTGATGCCACGGAAAGCTCAACACTGCCACCACTTCTCAATGCAGTTGAGCTGTTCAATGTGCTACCGGTTGTGGACATTCTGACTGTTGCCGAAGATGGTAATTAATGCCTTCCCAATTATACATGTAGAATCCACACAAAACCAGAAATACTGTGCATGCTGCCGCAAACCCGCCAAAATATTATTAATGATTCTGTTAGCAGAATTTAATCACTAGACAGATTATTTTCAATTGCCCAAAATTTTATTTCTACAGTAACTTTAGTTAGTATTTGTTGAAATAGGTGCAGTAAAATTGATAAGAGATAAACTGAATAAGCATGTCAACAGATTAATTATAAGCCTACTGGGGATACTTTACTAACGCTACTGTTATTTTGGGTTTTTGAGGGTTACCTATGAGGTTTAATTTTTGTGATTTTAGAGGGTGCCAGGAAATTACACCTTGTTTTTAAATACACATTAATTAACATGAATTTTGCTAAACTATAAATTGACAATGATGATTATTGTTTTGTTATTGTACACAGTAAATACCATAAATGCAATCAAAGTGAAGTATCAGATCAAAAGGAACTGGGTTGGTGATCCATGCGCACCAAAAGCTTATGTTTGGGATGGTTCAATTTGCACTTATTTTGTTTCTAGTGCTCCAAGGATTACAGCTTTGTGAGTTTTCACTTATTATATTTATGACATTATACTTAATTAAAAAAGTATATGGTTTGGAGCTTAAACTCTGCAAATTATTTTTATTTTTTATTTAAGTTTTTTTATTTTACAACTGGTAATCTTTTATGTTTCTGTAGGAATTTAGCTTCCAGTGGCTTGACAGGAGACTTTAGCACTTTATTTTCGGAGCTTAAAGCTCTGCAGTCCTTGTAAGTTTCACATTTTGAAACTGAACTAACTTGAACATTATGATAATTTGAAATTTCCTTATTTTTAGAAACCGAATAATTCCTTTAGCAAATATTATTTTCAGGAATTTGGCTTACAATAACTTGACGGGTACAATTCCTGATGTTCTATCTCAATTAGCATCACTCACGCTCCTGTAAGTTAGTGTCCAGAGATTGTCTCATAAGTACATGAACTGTTTCTGATTAATCTATTATAAAATTAATAAAGTACAGAACAAAAAAGATCCTATCTTAAGGTTCTAGATTGAAATGAATACATACCATAACCTGACTTATCAATGAGCATATGGTACCAAATTTAAATCAAAATCCTTGTTGATATTGCTGTTTATGTTCCTGAAGAGATTTGGCAGGAAATCAACTAAATGGAACAATTCCAGATGGCCTCCTAAAAAAGTCTCAAGCAAGCTCACTTACACTAAGGTTTTCTCACTAGCTAGTTGCATCAATTTCATACTTGTTGGAATTAATAAAATGTTAATGTTAATTCTTTTACTTGATCAATGCTAGAGTTGGCAACAATCCGAATCTCTGTTCTAGCCCAACTGATTGCACATCAAGTGACCAGAAGAAATACAATGGTTCAAACAGAGTAATTGTTATCCTCGTGCCAGTTATAGTTCTAGCAATACTGGTAGGAATTGTTGTTGTTCTTTGCCGATTGAGAAAGCAAAAAGGTAATGGTAACTATACTAAGCAAAAACACAGCACCACGCTCTGGGATATATTTGCACTACAGATTGGTTCTAGTACATGCATGATTGCTTTTTGTGGTTTTCTCAGTTACAAATTTTTGGGACATATTTTCTGTACAAAATTGGCACCTTTGATACCTTTTGTGGGTATGTTACAATTTTGAGGCCATGATATTTTAATTTTGTCGTACATATTGGTACCAGTACATCACCAGTACCAAGTTTCTTTTAATTTCCTTAGTTAATTATAGTGGGGCACCAATGTGAGAATTTCAGATTTTTCAAAAATGACATAAAAGCTGATACTTTCAAAAATAACAATTAGAAAAAAATACTTGTGATAACAAGATCAGGAGAAACATTGAGATGTTGTCCTAAGTGCCTATGCAACTTAATTATGTACCATATTGATACAGAAAGATATGGTATAAAAGATCACAATCCTTAATTTCTTTTAAAAATGTGTATATATGAGAACTTCCAATCCTTTATATCCTGTAATTTTTTCTATTTCCAAAATGTTTAAATTTCTTAGCTACTAGGAGGGCGCAACATTACTCAAAAGCTGGTTCTAAAGATGATTTAATCCCAATGAAGAACCGCCAATTCACATACGAAGAATTAGTGGCCATTACGAATAACTTCCAGCGTATCCTAGGCAAAGGAGGATTTGGAACTGTGTACCATGGCCTTCTGGAAAATGGGGTCCAGGTTGCAGTAAAAAAACGGTCAGAATCAACTGTACAAGGGATTGGAGACTTTTTGACAGAGGTAATTTTCAACTTTTCATATAACTTTGATCTTGGTATATATGCTCTGACACATTTAGTTCTTTTTCATTTTTTTTCTTTAACTTGAAGACATAGAGTTAGCAGTTTTACACAGATAATTGATATTCACTTTAACAATATGCAGAACAGAGTACTTTTTTCTGTAGGAAGAAACACTGTAAGAAAAAACAACTTTAGGGTCCTTACAAATGTTTCTGACCATTTTACAGGCAAAATTTTTGGCAAGAGTTCATCACAAATTCTTGGTATCACTGATAGGCTATTGTAAAGAAGGAAGTTGTGTAGCACTTGTCTATGAGTATATGTCTGAAGGAGCCTTAGAAGAACACATAAGAGGTAGAAAAGTGAAATTTTTAATTGTATATTCTTGGGTTGACTTAGGAGTGAAAACGGAGCAAATTCAAAGCGGATAATGATAATACCAAATTCGTATCCACCTTTTAATGGGTGAATACGAATGTGAATACGGATAGTAAACATATTTCAAAATTTAAAACTAAATCCTCCTTAAATAGATACGGATACAGAGCGCATAATCCACGAATACGGATACAAAATGAATATTTGTTGGATAATTGGGTCATATGAATTGCTCGTTCAAAGAACTAATTCGCATCCAAAGCTGGTGAAGCAATGGAGAAGTAAAATTCACACCCAAATTTAATTCAATTAGTTCTTTGAATTAAACTGCAATGGTCACTAATTGAATTAAACTTTTCACAGTTATAAAATTTTAAATTAGTCTAATTCACATCCAAAGTGAATTAAACTTGATAAAGAAAAAAAGGCCATTCTTTTATCTGGAGGGTTTTTCTTTATTAGATATTAAACTTGATATAAAGGAAAGAGCCTTGGAATGGGGAAACTGATCTGGCCCATCCAAAACTGCCCCACCCCAATGTTTTTCGAACATCACAGAAAGTTGGTGTCCAGATGGGAGGGAGGCGGGGGTTAGTCCCACAAGAGACGGAGAGAGCCGATGGTGTTAATATATAAGCTTTTAGCCTAAATGAATTGCAGAGAGAGGAGAGAGAACCGCTCTGAAAATGGATTCCGGATAGAACCAATATCCATTCTGTTTATGCATCTGCGAAATTATCTGTTTCCGAATTCGGATCCTTTCTTCATATTCAATAAATTTCCGAATTCGGATTCGCGAAATTATCCGCTCTGTTTATATTCCGGATCTGTTTCCTGGCCTAGGACTTCTTTGTTTTTTGAAAAAGGACTCAAGCCCATCATGTTTTAATACATCTCACATTTTAAACTTTATTTAATCTTTCAGCACTTTAAGAAATTGACTTTTCAATCTCACTTCTTTGAGGATTCATCGAATTAACCTCCTTTTGCTATTTCACTTGCAATTGAACAGGTAATTCCAGGCTCTTCACTTGGACACAGAGAATTCGGATTGCAGTGGAATCTGCACAAGGTTTACAAATTCAGATCATCTTTTATTATTATTTTCTTATATTCAATTGTCAAGTCATGATTCAAGCAGCTTTGAAATATACAATAATGATATATAATCAGGAGCAATCTATCTTCTCGTTATATGTAGACATATATGAAACTGATCATCGATCAAAGAGCATTTTATGAATTTTCTCATGCTGTCTTGCTACTCTTTCTGAATTCTAAGATGATCACTGAAATGCAGGACTCGAGTATCTACATAAGGGGTGTAACCTGCCGCTAATACACAGAGATGTGAAGACGGATAATATTCTCTTGAACGCAAATCTCGAGGCCAAAATTGCTGATTTTGGTTTGTCAAAGGCCATTCGTTCAGACACACAAACCCACATAACAACGCGTGTGGTCGGCACACCAGGATATTTGGATCCAGAGTATAAATATGCACCCATATAGATCTTCCATTAATTGCCATTATTATTTGTTATTGTTATGTTATTTTTATTAATTATTTCTTACCTTTTTATGCAATCAAACATACACAGGTATTATATGACATCTCAATTAACAGAAAAGAGCGACGTTTACAGCTTCGGAGTGGTGCTTTTAGAGCTAATTACTGGCCAAAGGGCCATAATACGGGCACAGAGCGAAGGAGCCGAGGACACCAACATAGTCTCTTGGGTACGCCAGAGGCTCGCGACGGGAAACATGGAAAGCATAGTTGATGCAAAAATGCAAGGAGATTACAATGTGAACTCTGTATGGAAAGTTGCTGATCTAGCGCTCAAATGCACCATGATGTGTGGATCACAGAGGCCGACTATGCCTGAAGTCGTGATGAAGTTAAAGGAGTGCATGGTATTGGAGGCGACTGGTGAGACTGAGAGTGTTTGTTCCAAATACTATTCCTGCAAGAATAGCAGTAATGGTACTGTCAGGAGTGAGAGTTATTATACAGGATATAACAGTAATGGTAATACGAGCAGAGAATAAGTAATATTAGCCGGATTCCAGTATAGTGCAACACAAATGGGACCTGAGGATATCAGAACACCAGTAGTCCCATGGCAAGATACTACACTGTTGTATGATTGAGTTATCATTTTTAATATAATTGTTGAAATTAAGGAAGGCATATCAAAAGTTAGTTATGAATGGTATAACTATCAGTACGGACTGAACAATACGTATTATACGAGGAAAAATGTGATGTCTATTTTAATAGCATTTCAATTTTAAAATTAGGTTTGACTTTGCAATTGTAGAAACAAGAACCAGGAGCACCCCATTAGACAGGAAAACAGAGATTGCCATTTTTTGCGAAGTCCAATTTTTCAGAACAAAATAAAGTGCTAAGAATTTTAGAGTCAAAATCATAAATAAGAGAAGCTAGAGGACAAGACAAGAGTAACAAATTTCAAATTTGATTGTGACAAATTACGTATGTCAACACATCATGTGCATGTATTTCATATTGTTGTTGACTAGACTTAATTGTTTGCTTGTACCGACTACCAAGTATGTTAGCTCCTAGCATGAGAATTATCAATTCTAGCAAATCCTATAAGACGTTAGAAAATGATGCTTAAAACTAAAATTATTATTTTATAAGGCATAGTGTTTGTCAAGTGAATAAGTAATGCTAAACACCAAAATGTTGCTTAGAGGAAGGAATGAAAGGGGAAAGAAAAAAGAATAATTATATAGAACCCCATACCCATCCCCCTTCATCCCCAGCCTCCTAAAAAGAAAAGTCGCTAACTAATATAATTTTTTTTGTCTTTTAGTGGGGGATATGGGGGAACAATATTTTTTCGTTGTTGGACGCCAATGGTTAATACTACAATGAACGAAGTTAAGATGGTGATGCAGGGACAATATTTACAGATTGATACTAATATATGTTAGACATTATTACCACTATTTCTAATTGTTAAGAATAATTATATAGAACCACTCATTCCCATCCTTTCTTAAATACTAACTTACCTAAAGTTAAATACTTATGTGTATAAAGTTAAATACTACGATATAGGATGCTAAATAAAATCCATTCAACTTATTTATAATTTTAGAGATTAATACTTTTGACTTGAAAGATAAATAATAACGTTCATAATATTAAATACGAACATTCATAAAGTTAAATACTGATGTGCAGGGCGCGGTGACGATACCAAATTAGCTTGTCATTTTTTGCGGGGATAGATTGTGTCACTGTTGGACGCGGACGGTTAATACTCCAATGAATAGAGTTAAATACTTCTTCGATGCACTATTAATACACTAAAGATTAAAGTTAAGTACTGTAGGAAATTTAAACCATAAAATGTCGGAACCTAATTTTTTTTTGTCTTTTAGTGCGAGGACGCGGGGACAGATATGTTAATTTTTTGCGGAGACAGAGATTGCTTCATTGTTGAACAGACGGTTAATACTCCAATGAATAGAGTTAAATAATTGTTTGATGCACTGTAAATACATTACAGATAGATGTTAAATAATGATAGAAATTTAAATACTCAAACTGTTGGAACCAGATTTTTTGTCTTTTAATGCGGGGATATGGGGGAGATAGAGGTGCGGAGACAGTTATCTGGGTCCAAGAAAAAAACACTTCATAAACTTATTTATTTGTCTACATACTTATATATTTTGTTACTTCTAATTTGATTTTTAATAAATATTATCAATCTTCTGTGATTTTTTTTTTAGAAAAATGAAACTCGGGGAAGCTATTAAAATAGGGATATGTTTATAAAAAAAATTCAAACATTAATGTTTACAAAGAAAGAAACCAAATAAAACTGAACTTCCTAGGGAGCTGAGCGAGAGTAATTTGCTGACAAAGAAACTACAGCCGGTGCAAATGGTCGAAGAAAATGATCCATCATCCAATAATAATATCAATAGCCGCGTCAGCGAAAAGTGAGCTGATTTTTATAGATTCTCTGAACCGACGCATGTGGACCTTTTTTTATGGTCGAAGGCAAAATGTCAATAACAATTATATTTAATTGATAAGGAAATGTTTAGTTACAACAATTATAATTAATATGTGTACATCATGTGTTGTGGAAAGATTAACAAATTGATTGTTTTTTTTCATATTATTTAATCAATGAAGATTATTTTTTATTCGCGTTGTAACATACAAATTTATTAAATGAAAAGATGTACAAATAAATGTTTACCTCTGTACCGCATATTAGGTATTAAATAGTCAAAAGCATGCTATTTTACTATTATATAATATCCAAACCAATGTACGTACATTCATAAACACATTATCATTTTTTCCAACCATGTGATCTACAATATTAAGATCTCTAAAAATATATATATATATATACTGTAGCTGACTGCCCAGTGTTTGCATTTTTTACCCTAGAGCATATAATAAGTAAAATAATAAATGAATAAGATCCCAAGCTTGTTATAAATTTTCATTTTGGCGTATGAAGCTGGTGGAGAAAATTGAGGATATAGTGTAAGATTGAACATTTTTGTTTGCTATAAAATTAAACATTTTTAATTTTTTTTTCAGCTGATGGCATATTTGCTATTTTTTTAGGATATTAATAAAAAACCGGGAGAGTTTGGATTAACTAGTTTTTTTGGATTAATTGGACCGGTTCGATTGAAAAAGTCGAGGGCAATTTGAATTCATTTTGGTTAAATAAAAAAAATTGATTAGAATTATTTTTAAAATTGGTTAGATTGAACTGATTGAAGTTTTTAAACCTGTGCTTTGTTCAAAGCAAACATTTAAAAAATAATTAAAAATATAACATATTGTATATTGCTTCGTTTGATTTAAAGCCGGTAGATCAAGGCAAGCAAACAAATTTAAACCCATCTTAAAAAAATAAAAGAAAATGTCTATTGTTACAATTAATATTCTTATTTTGACTCAATCAAACAAAATGAAATTTAATCCGGTTTATTTAGTTCGATTTTAATTCGGTTAATAAGTTTATTTTAATCGGTTTGATGTATTTCTAAAAACTGAATAATATTTTAATTTACATATTTTATTTCGGTTTTAACATAACTGAACCAATAAATATTTCTAATTGTGAAGTAGAACGTTGGATCTAGAAGAATTAAGTTTTTTTGTTTTGACAAATTGACCGTAGGCTTTCCGGGAGAGATTATGAATTTCACAATAGTGGACATTATTATACCCTTTAATTTCAAAGAATTTTACGGAGAATATTATCATAGCCGAGGGCAAAAATGACAAATATGACAATTTCCTCCAATTGCGAGAAATAGACCCGGAATTAGAAGCACAAAGTGGGAGAACATAAGAGGGAGATCACCTGAACTCCAAAGCGCTGGAGATGAACCGAGAGAGCAGGGTAGGGAGGTGCTAAGAAGTGACAAGGTGGCGCTGCTGGAACTGGAGCAGAAAAAAGAAGAAGGGCACGAAAGGAAAGAAAGAAGCACCCGATTGGGACCCACCAGTCAGCAGGACAAGAGAGCAAAGAAAGCAACAGCATGTGGAATAGATACAGTGAGCTCTTTTTTTTTTGAGAGGAATACATGCAGTGAGCACTTGGTCAACTGAGTTATACTTGATAAATAAGATACATGGTATCAGAATTAAGTTATACACAATTGGAACAGACCTTATACAGCTCATATTATTAAATATATTATTAGTCTAATGGCCAACAATAATGACTGTAGTAAAATCAACTATCTCCTATCCCAAAGCCCTTGACAATTAATGGAAGTTGACTCCTTACATATTACTTCTTCCCTTTTTATGCTCTTTTAGCATGTGTAACCGAGCAAGGAAAAGAGAGAGAGAGAGAGAGAGAGGTTGGGGATTTGAAACAATGATACTCTGGTGGATACTTTTTCTTAGTTTCTTGGGTAATGGGGATAACAAATGGGTGCACAGCCAAGTTGACAGTAATGGCAAGAAAGATCTAAAATGCAAAGTTACTCTACTTGTTAGTTGTTACTTTTTCTTTGTCTCAATTTATGTATCAATGTAATGATAACTTAATGGGTGCTGACAAACCTCAGCACTTTATTTGTTTCTGTAATGATGTAAATTTGTACTCTTTTATTGCAGGTTTCATTAGCATTGATTGCGGTTTATCAACAAACGATAGTTACATTGACGGCCCCACAAAGTTGTCATACATGTCGGATGCACAGTTTATCGACACGGGGATGAACCACAACATTTCCAGAGAGTACATTACACCATTTCTTTCCATACAATATTTAACTGTCAGAAGCTTTAATTCAGGGGCTCGAAATTGCTACTCCTTCAAATCCTTAGTGCCAGAGGGGAAGTATCTAATAAGAGCAACCTTTTTGTATGGAAACTATGATGGATTGAACAAGTTTACCATGTTTGATCTCCACGTTGGAGTTAATTTTTGGAAAACAATTAACATCTCTGATTCAAAAATCCCCATTATTGCCGAGGTACTTACAGTGGTACCAGGAGATTCTGTTCAAGTTTGCTTGGTGAATACTGGTGGAGGGACCCCTTTTATCTCGTCGTTGGATTTGAGGCCTTTGAAAGATAGCATTTACCTACTTGCAAACTCGACTCAGTCGCTCTCACTTGTAAAGCGTCTCAATGCTGGACCAAAAGATATCGCCATAATCAGGCATTTTTGAATTTCATCCTCTTATCATTTATATTTTTCATTTTTTTTGGGCAATATCCTGTCATGTTTATTTTCATTAGTCCTTTCATTTAGGTTAATTCATCTTAATGATTTAGTAGGCTGCATAAAAGAAATGAATGTTAGAAGGAGTGCATTGTAACATGATGAAGTCAATTGTTTGTAACCTCAAGAATTCAAAACACATATATTGTATAGGTACTTAATAATTGCTCTGATCAAAATTATGTGATCAACTGGGGTAATCAACCACAATAATTGGTTGATCTGTTTGGTAGAATTGTAGCAAATGATGATTGCACATAATAAATCATTTTAAAAATTATGATTAATTCTCCCATGGTTGACTTGTTTTCTTTGCAAATGGTGTAGTAGTTTAATTAGTAATTTACTAAAATGACTTTTAAGAGGTCATGTGATCAATTAAGTTTCATGGCCATACTAAAAACAGATATAAGACTTATGAGATTTCTCAATCCTGTAAAGTATTAACAGAAAATAAAATAAAATAGAGATCCCCACTAAAAAAATGTCATTTAAACAAAATAAGATATAATGAATCAGGTATCCAGACGATCAGTACGACCGCATGTGGGAGCCATGGAGCAACGAGCCATACTGGACTGAGCTAACTACCACCTCCCCCATATCAAATTTAATAGTGGACCCGTTTGAAGTCCCCCCTGCTGTCATGCAGACAGCAGTGACGCCGGCCAACTCTTCTGTGCTCAATTTCGACTGGGGCCCCGACCCACTTTATAAAATCCCCAGTTATTGGTTTGCATTGCACTTTTCTGAAATCCAATTACTAGATAAGAACCAATCCCGCTGGTTCAACGTTACTGTAGATGGCATAATGTGGTATGACGAGTCGTACTCGCCGCCTTACCTGCTCACTGATACACTTTTCGGGAAAAATGCTCTCCAATTTCCACAATATAATGTTTCCCTTGTGGCCACAGGAAACTCGACATTGCCACCACTTCTCAATGCATTTGAGTGTTTCATTGTGCTTCCTGTTGCAAATGCACCAACTGATGGGGGAGATGGTAAGATTTTTCTTCTTTCATTTTAACTGTTTGACCAATGAACCTGATGGGTACTCCAGCAAAATCTTAATGTTATATATAATGTATATCCTGTAAAATCAGGGGTACCATGAATTCTGCTGCGAACGTACCTTACTAAGCATCATAAATGGTTTTTATAGCAGCATTCTATTACCAGGACAATAATTATCTCCAACAGTACAATTTCTTGTTGTAATACAACTTCAATAGCCGACAATTTGAAGAAAAGTTAATGAAATATTAACTAGATAAGCTTGATGACCGATTAATGATACTTTTCATGTCAACGATACATTGGTATTTTCTAGCTTTATCTATGATGTTTCGAAGTTGCATAACAGCATAAGGGTACACATAAAACTCCATCTTGCCTTTAATACGCATAATTTGTCATGAGACCTTTGTGAAACTATATACTATGATAGTTCTCATTGTTGTTCTGTTACTGTAAACACAGCAAGTACTATAAATGCAATCAAGGCGAAATATCAGATAAAAAAGAACTGGGTCGGTGACCCATGTGCTCCTAAAAATTACATTTGGGATGGCTTAATCTGTGATTATGCTCCCTCTAGTGCTCCAAGGATCACAACTTTGTGAGTTTTTTCACTAATATATTTAACTTGAAAATTGATTAAGAAATTAAGAAGTATATGGTTTTATCTCAGCAATTTTTCTATTGGCCCTTTTTAAATTTTCAACTTGCAACATATTTTGTAGGAGTTTAGCATCCAGTGGATTGATGGGAGACTTTACACCTTTATTTTCAGAGCTAAAAGCGTTACAGTCCTTGTAAGTTTCATGTTTTGAGATCTGCTCAATTGAAATTTAGTGTGGAAAGCCAAATTTATCTCCTTATTTTAAGGAAAAATGCTTTTATGAAATACTATTTCCAGGAATTTGTCTTACAACAACTTGACGGGCCAAATTCCTGATGTTCTATCTCAACTAGCATCACTTACACTTCTGTAAGTTAGCCTCTGAGATTCATCTTGTAAATAGTTTTACTGTTATCTGAACCCACTAATATGTATAAAGTTTATATGGTATAAGACCACAACATCTAATTTTAAGTTTTTAACTGTTGAAAAATCATAACAGTGCCTGATTCTAGCAAGGTACAAATATTGCATACTCCAATGTTAGGTAAACGTACTGTACTGTGTACTGACATAAATATATCAAAACCTGACAACATCGGTCTGTTCGGTACCAAATTAAGATCAAACCCTTATTCATGCTAGCTAGTTATTTTCTTGAAGAGATTTGACAGGAAACCAACTAGAAGGACCAATTCCAGACGCCCTTCTCAAAAAATCACAAGCTGGCACACTTATACTGAGGTTTGTTCTAGCTTCTTGCATCATATCCATACTTATTGTAATTTAATGAATTGCTAATTAACGAACTTTTTTTTTTGCTTGATCTATGTTAGAGTTGAGCATAATGCAAATGTATGTTATAACGCGACTGACTGCATCTCAAATGAACAGAAGAAAAACAATGGTTCAACAAGAGTAGTTGCTATTGTTGTGCCAGTATTGGTGGTTCTAATTCTAATTCTGGTAGCGGTAGCTCTTCTCGTTCGTAAATTTAGAAAGCCAAAAGATAAAGGTAAATATAGTAACACAAAGCACAGCAACTCAATCTGCGATATATTTGCAGTACAAATTTTACCAATGTATAGTTACTTCATACATGATTATCTACTGTGGATTCTATCAATGGACCATAAAACCACAACTTAAGAAAAATCAAGTTAAACTACCTTTTGTCTTACTAGCTAGTGCCACAAGATTTAGACAGTCCTATAACATGGAAGCTGATAATTTCCAAATAAAAATAAATCTAGAAATAAGATTCAACATAAAAAAGACTCAAGGAACATCGGCAGATTTCCGAAGTGGCTATGCCAGTTGGGTACCATATTGATACAGTAATATATATTACCAATCTATTCTTAGTGTTTGAAAATTTAAACCCCTATATGGAATTATACTTATAAATCCATATTATTTTTGAAAATTTTTAGCTACTGGGATGGTACAATATTCAGATTTCTCAAAAGATGACTTTGGAGATAGTTTGTTTCAATTGGAGAATCGACAGTTCACATATAAAGAATTAATGGCCATCACAAATGAATTTTCACGTATCCTTGGGAAAGGAGGATTTGGAACTGTTTTTCACGGCCTTTTAGAAGATGGAACTGAGGTTGCAGTCAAGATTCAGTCTGAATCATCTCCGCAAGGGACTCGAGATTTTTTGTCAGAGGTAATTTTCAACATTTAATTTAACTATATTCTTGGTAATATTCTGACTTAGATATCTCCAAAAAAAAAAATTAGTTTGCTTCAATTTTTTTTTCTTACCTGACTATGAGAATTAGGAGCAGCTTTAACAATTTGTTTAAGCTTAAAAATATTTCAGTTTTTTAAATGTTTATGACAAATTTTACAGGCAAAAATTTTGGCAAGAGTTCATCACAAATTCTTGGTATCCATGATAGGCTATTGTAAAGAGGGAAGTTGTGTAGCACTCGTCTACGAGTACATGTCCGGAGGAACCCTACAAGAACACCTCCAAGGTATAAAAATGCAACTTAATTTCAATTATATGTTTGTTTCTTAGTTTCTATCACCACTGAGTTAAAGTCCTTTTATTCAAGGAATCTTTTTTTTTTTTTTTTGAAAATGCTGACAGTGGCTGTCAGTAATAGTATTCAAGGAATCTTAAATATATCATCGTTTTCTTTTCCTCGGACAGGCAATTCTGCACCTTTATCTTGGAGACAGAGAATACGTATCGCTTTGGAATCTGCAAAAGGTTTAGAAATAAAACTAAGAGTTGAGTCATTGGTAAAATCAGCTATGAAATATATATTTAGGCTTTACAATCAGGAGTGGTCTATAATTAATGAATGTCTAGTTATACTCTACAAATGAAAGAATCACACATGCAGGACACAATTTTGTGACTTTGCCAAATGGAGATTTGATTAAATAAGGAATTAACCAATAATTAATTATCTGGGCTTTAACACATGCTATCTTGACTCAGACTTCCATTCTAAGATGATATATCACTGAAATGCAGGACTGGAATATCTACATAAGGGGTGTAACCCACCGCTGATACATAGAGACGTGAAGACAACTAATATTCTTTTGAATGCAAATCTCGAGGCCAAAGTTGCTGATTTTGGTTTGTCGAAGGCCGTCTGTTTAGACACACAAACCCACATAACAACATGTGTGGTTGGCACACCAGGATATTTGGATCCAGTGTATATATTCACCCATCAATTGAATCTTCCATTTATTGTCATTATAATTTGTTATCATTATGTTATTAATTATTACTTGCCATTTTATGCAATTGAAACATCTACAGGTATTATATGACAGGTCAACTAACAGAAAAGAGTGATGTGTACAGCTTCGGGGTGGTGCTTTTAGAGCTAATAACGGGCCAAAGGGTCATAATTCGGGCACCGACAGAAGGAGCTAAGAAAACCAACATTGTCTTTTGGGTACACCAGAGGCTCGGGACAGGAAATATCGAAAGCATAGTTGATGCAAGAATGCAAGGAGATTACAATGTGAACTCTGTATGGAAAGTTGCTGATCTAGCACTCAAATGCATTATGCCACATGGATCACAGAGACCGACTATGCATGAAGTTGTGGCGAAGTTGAAGGAGTGCACAGAATTGGAGGTGACTGGTGAGACTGAGAGTGTTTCTTCCAAATACTATACCTGCCAGAATAGCAGTAATGGTACTGTCAGGGGTGGTAGTCATTATACCGGATATAGTAGTAATGGTAATACAAGGAGCAGGGAATAAGTAATACTAGCCGGATTCCAGTATATTGCGATACAGTTGGAAGCTGAGGATATCCCATGACAAGATACACTGTTATGAGTAAAACTAGGTGTTCCTAAGTTCATCAAGCCTCTTTGTGAACTCAACTCTAAAATATATCAGATTGACTTCAAATGACGAATCTGAACCGTTGAAACCAGTTTGCTTTACGAGTGATGCGTTCACATACAAAAATTTTAAATTTTCGAATACATTTTGTATAGAGTCAAGTGGTCAAAAAATGAATGCAGTAAAATTAATTTGTAAACCTTCTAATTTTGACCGCTTGACTTTATACTAAATTAATTCAAAAGTTTATAATTTTTGCATGTAGACACATTACGATAAATGGGTTTCAACAGTTCAGATTCGTCATTTGAAGTCAATCCGATAGGTTTTTAGAATTGATTTCACAAAGAGGATTGATGAACTTTGGAACACCCTAGTTCTACTCCACTGTTATAGTGTTGATTTTTTTGTTTTTAATATAATTATTGAAATTCAATAAAGATCTAACAAAAGTTAGATATGAAATACATAAATACGGACAGAATCATATGTATTATACAAGGAAATGGAAGAAGGTGAATAACAATTAGTGGTAACTCAGATTTCTATTTTAGTAGTATTTCATTTTTAAATTAGGTCTGACTGACTTTGCAATTGTAAAAATATGGACAAGGTCACAAGGAGCACCTCATTAGATAGAGAAACATAGATTGTCCTTTTTCATCAAGTCTCATTTCCAGAAAGAAACAAAGTGAGAAGGCCTTAAATGGTCAAATAAATAAGAAAAAACCAGAGAACAAGACAAAACTAATTAACATATTTCAACTTGATTCTTTCAATTTACGTATGTAATGGATGACATGCATGCATTTCATGTTGTTGTGGAGCAGACGTTGCAATTGTAGAAAAAAAAGGACAAGGAACACCTCATTAGATAGAGAAACAGAGATTGTCCTTTTTCATCAAGTCTCATTTCCAGAAGAAACAAAGTGAGAAGAGTTTTAAAGTCAAATAAAAAAGAGTAACATGTTTCAACTTGATCGTGACAAATTACATATGTCAACACAACATGTGCATGCATTTCATATTGTTGTTGACTAGACTTAATTGTTTGCTTGTACCGACTACCAAGTAGATTAGCTCGTAGCATGAGAATTTTGAAGAAATCAATTTTTTTTGATAAATTCTGGCAATCCTCTAGCTAGGACGTTAGAAAATGATGCTTACTACTAAACAATATTGTTTCAATACATCATATTATTTTATTGGTCTTCATACTTATATTTTTTTTAACTTTAATTTTGATTTTGCAAGGAGGCATCAAATGCTTGATTCATTTAGTTACCCAATCATGCTCTACATACTTATTTCTATTTTTAAAGTTCAAACAGTTGATCCGAACAACTCAACATAATTTTTATATTGAAATATGCTTTGAGACCAAATTTTTATATTTTTGAAAATTTTGTACTATTTTTTAGATAGATACAAAATCATTGTTTTAGGATGGTATAGTAATTTTTTTTCTTAAAAAACTATAAATATTTGATCTCCAAGCACATTTTAATATGGAGATCATGTTAAGTGGTTTGAATCACATGTTTTAATATTGAAAACAAAAATAAAAATGTAGGAGCATGATTGTGACATGAAAACAATAAGACATTTGAGCCCTCCTCTTTTCAAATATATGTTATTAATTTTCTCTAATATTTTTTTGAAGAACAACAGAACTCGGAAAAGCTTTAAATGTGAATATGTATGTTTAAATTGTTTGAACAATATGGAATTATGAATAAATCCAGTCAGTACCCATAGCTTAATAAAACTTTTCGTTAGGTTAATTTAAAATTCCAAAAATAAATGTAAAATTTTATAGAATATCCCTTTTATTTTATCAAAATATAAAATTAAATATTCTTTTCCTAAAATTATTAACAAAATAACCTTAACGACCTTACTTTTTCTCTCTCTTCTCCTCCTTTTTCCTCCCCCTCAATTACTCTCATTGTGGGCCAGGGCTGTCCAAAAAGCTCGTAGCTCGTGGCTCGCTCGCGACTCACATCTGGCTCGTTCGATAGTGGACCGAGCTGTTAATGAGCTGGCTCGCTAACAGCTCGGGCCAAAATTAACGAGCTGAGCTTTTGCCCAGCTCGGCTAGGCATCAATTTGTGAATTTGTATGAATTTGTGTGTATTTTATACTGTCAAACTCGGTCCAGCTCGATCTAGCTCGGTCCAAAAATGCTTGTAAAATTTATTTTCTTCTTAAAACAAGGTCCAACCAAACGCAGCGAGCCAGCTCGTGGCTCGCGAGCCAACTCGTGAGCTGGCTCGTCACGAGTTTGAGCTGAGATTTTAGCTCGCGAGCTGTTAACGAGCTAACTCGCTAACAGCTCGGTCCAGAATTAATGAGCTGCGCTTTTGCCCAGCTCGGCTCGAGCCAGCTCATTTACAGCCCTAATTGTGGTGCAGAAAATTAAAAACAAAACCGTAAAAAATAATGCCATCTCACGCCAAACTGGTTGCACACTTAAATTGCAATTACAATTTGAAACATTATACACTGGTTGTACACTTAAAAGAACAAATAAATTGGAACCCCAAGCTGGTTGTACACTTAAATTACAATTTAAAACATTGTGTAATGATAAGAATTAGTCTTTGGTTTATTTATAAAGTCACATGATCTATGTATATTATACATAGGTTATGAGTTATAACCCGGATGAATTTTTTTTTAATAAATATAAATATTAAATAGGAGTATTAAATAGTTGAGTAATTTAACATTCAATCTTTACTTAAAAAAATATTGTGTAATGTTTTAAAAGATCTAACTTTGACAATTGTGAGAAATGGTGGTTATGAAAAAGTTTTCACTATATAGCTGTACTTCGACAGTATGTCGCACCATATCTAAAGCAAATGAACTGCTGGTACAAAATAAGTTGATTGATAGGTCTGCAAAATAAGAAAATGAAATGTTGATTTTGACTTTTGTGGTTAAAGTTATGTTAAAAGCTTTAAATTGAATTCAGAATCATTTTACACTATACACATAATTATCTCGATTGACCAATGCAAATTTATTCCAATTTTTTTATTAATAGGAAAAATATAAAAAAATAACGATAATGAGGAATAATTTCGGTAAATTTCAAAATCTAAGAAGAACATTATGGTTTATAACGTCCAGGATACTGTAGCTAGACATTATAAACTATAACGGCTAGTTAATTTGATTGAATGTTCGCTAATTAACTAAAAAAACACTGTAACTGGCCGTTATGGACGGTAACAGCTAGTTACAGTATTTTTGTTACTTCACTTCTATAACTGTATGATCGAAAAAAACACTGTAGCTGGCCGTTATCGTCCATAATGACCAACATTTTTTTTAAACACGTTAATCTAATTTTGCTAATCAGACAGTTGTAGTCTATAACTTGGTTTGGAGCTTTGAATCATTAGGGATTATGCATAATTGGTAAGCATATTAATCAACTTCATTTTGGCAATATTCTCCTTAATTGGCTGGCAATGTAATAATGGAAGCAGTGTTATGAAACCTAATTGGAAATAACCGGACCCAGGCATTATAGCGGTTTAGTTCATGTGAATGACCGTATAAGTAAATGGACCAGTAAATAACCAGGTTGATTAACGGGTTTTGGATTAAAAACTGATAAACCGTTCAGAAAGAAACCCGGTTCATTTCATGTATTGATTCAATCGCATCTCCTTCGTTTCTTCGCCGATCTCTCGTTGCTAATTAATTTGTTTCTCTTTTTCCAAAAAATTGAAAATAACTTGCTTCTAAGATTAAGTCAAGAGAAGTACTGATTATGAATTGGTCTCTCTCTTGCGATTTTCAGATTCTCTTCTAACTATTGATCTCCTCTGCACAAATGGCTCGATCCGAGCTTTAGATTTAAGCCGAAGCATAAAATAAAGTCCTCAAATTTAACTTCATTGGTTCAAAGCTCCAAACCAAGCTGTAGCCTATAACTAATCTCATTCAAAAAATTAATTTAATTAATCTTTTAATTACTTGTGTTAATTGTTGTGCATGCGTAGCAGCCTAACACTTAGAGCATATGGTTAGAGTGGAAAAAATGTGCCTTGCCATGTTATGCCGTGACTAACATATTGTGATTTTGGTCTCGTGCCGTGATCAAGTTAAATTTTTACGTGTCGTGCCATAATTAAAATGTCGATCATGGAATGCGAATGGTTATGTTGGGTCCAAATGTGATGTCATCAAACGTGACTCGCGTGACAATTTGACTATTATTTTGGTTAGTTTATTCAAGATTCACTTTTTGGTCAAGATCTAACAGTCCTAATTACACGTGACTCGTGTGACCACGTGCTATGCCATACTGTCATGAGATCTTTCATGTGACGTGTCGTATCGAATTTTCTAAAGATGATCACGGCATGCGAATAGTATGATACGGAACACAGAAATTACGGCACGTAACTGACACACATGCCGTGCTGTTTTGTATTGCAATTGTATAGTTCCGTAACAAAACCGGCTCCATATATCGTACCATTTTTCCATTCTAGTATAGTTATAGGCTATTATGTGATTTGGAAAAAGTTATCTCGTGCCTTAGATTGTTTGGTAGCAGTAGCACTAGGGCTGTAAATGAGCTGGCTCGAGCCGAGCTGGGCAAAAGCTCAGCTCGTTAATTCTGGACCGAGCTGTTAGCGAGCCAGCTCGTTAACAGCTCACGAGCTAAAATCTCAGCTCAAACTCGTGATGAGCCAGCTCACGAGGTGGCTCGCGAGCCACGAGCTGGCTCACTGGGTTTGGTTAAACCTTGTTTTAAGAAGAAAATAAATTTTACAAACATTTTTGGACCGAGCTAGACCGAGCTGAACCGAGCTGGATCAAGCTTGACAGTATAAAATACACACAAATTCATACAAATTCACAAATTGATGCCTAGCCGAGCTAGCTCGCGAGCTGGCGAGCCGAGCTGGGCAAAAGCTCAGCTCGTTAATTTTGGCCCGAGCTGTTAGCGAGCCAGCTCGTTAACAGCTCGGTCCACTATCGAACGAGCTGTTACCGATCGAGCCAATGTGAGTTGCGAGCGAGCCACGAGCTTACGAGCTTTTTGGACAGCCCTAGGTAGCACATATATAGTTTAGCATTTTTCATTACTCCGTAGTATTTAAAATTTTGAGGTTTGACAAGTTCGTATTGTATACTTTAACGTTCTCAATATGTTTGATAAAATGCTCAATTCTAAATCATGTGTTTCTGATTTTGGGTGTTTATGCAACATATGTGCATATTCCATAAACATATTGAAGTCAAACCAAACAACATTAGGTGCTTTAATATCAAAACTACTTATTAAGTTAATTATAAGTTTTACTTAAAAATAAATAATATTGTTGCATCGTTTCAGGCTAATTTTTACAATCTTCTTATTTGATTGTTGTATCGGTTAAGGTTTTTACATACTAGACCAATATCGGTATGCCCAGATTCACGTATATTATAATTAATTAAAAATAGCCGTTAAACTGGCCAACCAGTGAACTGTTGATCCGAAATTTTACACATTGATGTTTAGTCTAATTTTAATAACATTTCAACTTCACAGCTTCTGTGAAGATTCTCAAAATTTTTTTAATAACATTTAATGGAAGACATACGGTTAGGGGTGTAAACGGAGCGGATTCAGAGTGGATAATGCTAATACTATATGCGTATCTGTTTTTCAACAAGTGAATACAAATACGGATATGGATAGTAAACGGATATCAAAATTAAAAACCATATCCGTCTTAAATGGATACGGATACGGAACCGATAATCCACGGATACGGATTCGAATACGAATATGGAACGGATAATTGTCGGATATTGAGTAATTCTACTAAATTTCATAATTTTAAATTACCTAATTTGATTACCTAAATTGACAAAAGTTTAATGGACTTTTTAAGTTTGCACAGTGACAATTATGCATGACTAATTGCCTAAATTACCTAAATTGACAATTATGCATGACTAATTGCATAGAGAACCAATTCATTATTCTAATAGATTATATGATTTTCCTACCAAAATTCTTGGACTTAAACGAATATGTATATTTTTTGGGAACTTCGTAATGGTGAAATGAATTGAAAACTGCTGAAAGATTAAATTTTGGATCCGGATATATACGGATATCCGCTCCGTTTATATTCTCACAGAATTATCCGTATCCATATTATTTTTCCATATACTAAAATTATCCGTATCCATATCCGTATCCGTTTAATCCAGATACAGATAATAAGCAGATTTGGAGCGAATTACCCACGGATAATCCATATCCGTTTACACCCATACATACGGTCCATTTCATAAGAGGGAATGAGCGCCATGAATATTAAATCAAATGTAATATTTGAACTATATGGTATTTTCAATATATTCTTGTAGAAAATAACAAGTTAGAAATAGCAAATTGAACTCAGCCATTCATCATTGATCAATTAAATAGAAGTTATAATAGAATTGTACAGTACCAACGGTACTCTGTAGCTACAATAGAATAAAGAGCCGTTAGAACTTTTGTTATAAATAGATGATAGGAACTCTGTAAATCATATACTGTTCAATAATAACAATTCTCCTCAGATCAATAATTGTCTCATAAATTTTTACATGGTATCAGAGCAAAGATTATGAAAAATCTAATAACAATAAACCCGATAAATCCGATAAAACTCCAAGCCTCAATATTTAATAGTAAATCTGGTTACTGAAAATCCAAGAAACCCAAGACTGATACTCCACACCCAAGTAAGCAAATATGAGAATGGATCAGTGGGGGCAACAAGAAGCCACCAACCCATCGAAATTATCTCATACCTTACTCAATGGCGCAAATTATTTGTTGTGGGCTTGATCGGTAACATTTGCTCTTAGCGGTCGAGGCAAAATTGATTTCATCATCAGAGAAAAAAAAAAAACCCAAATCAGCATACCCATTAAAAGAAACAGATGCCGAAAAATTAGCCATTCACAAATGGCAAAAAGAGGATCATACAATTATTTCCTGGATCCATGGGTCAATGGAACAACACATTTCAGATCTATTCATTCATAGTTGCAACACATCAAAAGAACTGTGGGACAGCTTACAAACCTTCTACGGCCAACAAAAAAATCATTCACATGTATATCGACTGAAACAAGAAATTCAGCAAGAAAAAAAGAGAAACATGAGCCATATTGAATACCTCGGATCCCTTGAAAAGAAATTCGACGAGCTCAGAATTTATCGACCTTTTACTACTGATTAGCAAGAAATCATGAAAAGGCAAGAGGAAGATGAAATTTTTCAGTACCTCTGAGGCTTCAATTCTATTTATGAAATCATAAGGTTGCAAATAATTCGAGCACCTGACCTTCCCTCATTTACCGAGGTGATTAGCCAAATTCAGTGAGAAGAATCTCTGCGACTAGCCATGGGGGATCCACCAGCATCTCACAGCGAAGGACACAAACCCCACGGTCACGCCGTAAGAAATTACCAAAACCTTAGTTCGCAGGGTCAGTCAAATCGGCAAAGCCAAAAGGGTGAAAAATGGCCATATTGCAAGAAAGAGGGGCATAGAACCGACAGGTGCTACATCCTTCACCCTCACCCTAAACCTAAATGGTGGAAAGAAGATAACTCAGGACGGAGGTGGCAATTGGAACGAAGAAAAAAGAAAAGAGAAAGGCAGAGAGGCAGAACTTAGGGCAGGGTATTCTGCACAGACTGGACAAATTAATTCTCAAAGCTCAACCGAACCAAATGGGCTCAACAGGCCCAATTCAAGGGAATTCAAGAGCTGCTGGAGCCTCTGGTTTTTTTGTTGACGGGTCAAGTGGGTCAGGCAGAAACGGGTCAGCAAATCAAATGCAACACCTTCTCCAACAGTTTTCTATGCTGATTTCTAATCAAAACAACATTCAAAGCTCATGAGGTATAGTATCTCACTCTAAAAATTTAAATTTTAGTGATCAAATAATTATCGATAGCGGTGCAACCGACCACATGTTTGGAAATAAGAAATTTCTTACCAATTTGAATTTACCAAAAAATGACCAATATGTGGTAGTAGCCAATGGTATGAAAGAAAAAATAAATTACACATGTGAGATTGTCTTATGTAACAAAAAATTACTAATATTTTATTTTTAAATTCGTTTCCTATAAACCTACTTTTGATTGAAAAATTAACACAAGAATTTAATTGTAATGCCATTTTTTTATTGCAACAATATTATATTTCAGGACCGGGTAACCGGGGAAAAATTGGTGAAGATTTTCTCAAAAATGGATACTATCTTTTGAATTTACAAGAATTAACGTTTTGCACTTCGGCAAGCTCAATTAATTATGAAAGATGGCACAAAAGACTTGGACATCCCTCTGGCAAAATTTTAAATAGTATTTTAGATTTTCCAAAATCTAATTGTATTAATTGTGATATTTATAAAATGACGAAACAAACGAGACTTCCCTTTTCACTTTCTAATAGTAGAAGTGAAGTCTCGTTTGATTTAGTCCATTCCGATGTATGAGGTTCGGCCCCAATTAACTCTTATAATGGATTTAGATATTTTGTTATATTCATTGATTATTTTTTCTAAAGTTATATGGTTACCCGGTCATGAATAATCTTGATTACCAACGGTACCAACGGTACTCTGTAGCTACAGTAGAATAAAGAGTTGTTAGAACTTTTGTTATAAATAGATGATAGGAACTCTGTAAATCATATACTGTTCAATAATAACAATTTTTCTCAGATCAATAATTGTCTCATAAATTTCTACAATTCTTCATATCAATAAATATTTATTTTGAAAAAGTGATACCAAAAGAAAGTTTTTTATTTCGCATATCCTCATTAACATAGTTAATCCTAAGTCCAAAGAAAAAACTGAAAACAATTAATACAATATGCAAATATAAACCTATTTACACGTTACATAAAACTTCTTAACTAGAAAAAGAAATTATCCAGACCGAATTTGCACCGACTAGTCCAAGTATTGAAAAATAAGCCGATCTGCTTTCGACTGGTCGGCTGGTCCCCGTCTTGAACGATTTGACAAAATACGTAAATCTATTTGTTTCGATTCGATCGTGTTTGCTCGAAATTCTATTTATCAACAAACGCCAGCTAGCAGCGAGGTTTTATCTGGACAATCATTAACAAGCCATTCCGGGCCGGCATTTTTATTCATAACCAAAAAAAAAAATTATTATTAATAACCGGTCCACCAAAACAATTTCACCCATGCCCAAACCGCCCCACCATTGGGCGTTTTACACCCCCACCAGACCGCCCCGCCATCTGGCAGTTTACCCCCCCCTCAACCCGCCCCCCCATGGGGCGGTTTAGTATATATATATATATATTTTAAATTTTTTTATTAATTATATAAGATCCCCTCCGAACCCGAAACCCTAGCCACCCCTCTCTCTCTCTCTCTCTCACTCTCGGATCTCGGATGTCAAACAGTGGTCCAATGCGATTTTTAGCCGATTACGATCAACAGTGACCGAGGTATGTTTTTTTTTAAATGTTACCTTTTTTCTAAATGTGAGAAATTTGATAAAAAAAAAAAACTAATATTGAACGAATAATTCATTTTGTATTATTATTTTATATGTTGTTTGTGTTGTTGCCTTATTTAGGCGAAAACGATGAACAGAGAAACATCAAGTGAATCTTCCGGTAGTGGAAAAAGGAAATCTGAAAGGTCAACAATGAACGGTTCTTGTACTATGAAGAACTGTGTAATACATAGGTCATTGAATGACGATGATGATTTTGAGAAAAGTCTTTACAAAAAACAAAATCCGATTAGTTTTGGGAAAAAGCCTGATGCGACTCATATCGGCGATGTGAAAAGAAAGAAAAATGTTGGTAAAACTGTCTCTTCGGCTGCTGCGACTGAACACTCTAACAATCAATGTGTAATAAGTTAATTGAATCAGTGTGTAAGACTATCAGTGTGTAGTAATTATCAGGTTTGGTAGTAATTATCAGTTTTTGTAGTAATTATCAGTTTTTATCTAAGGAAAATGGTTCACAACATAAGTTTTTATCTAAGGAAAATGGTTCAATATATTTCCGTGAAGAATATAATTTGTGGTGCGAGTTCAATTTTGTGTTCTCTTTTTTCTTTTATCATTCTCCCTGTTTATTTCCATGTCAGTCATGCTTTGTATTTGGTTTAATTTCGTGCGTGAGTTTTAGACGATGGAGAAGATATAGGAAATGTCAATTCCAATAATTTCTGTTCGATCATCAGAAAAGTTGAGGACCAATAATGGTATGTTTGTACCTGTTTATGGTTTTGTAACATAAATTAATTAAATAAGTTAATTAACATACGGAAAATGGTTCACAACATAAGTTAATTAAATAAGTTCATAGCGTAACTGAACAAATAAGTCTGGAATATAAGATAGAAATATAAATACAACATATGCTGAATTAAGTCTTCCTGCGGCTGAACAGACCAAGTCTACTTCTTAGGTTTCTGGAAGTGGATGACGGCGCGACATCAGCAGTTGTAGAGCCCTGACTACTCCCTGATTGGCTTCCCTGGATGGGTCGCCTGCTTCCAGAAGGTCCGGCATTGGCAACCACCCTAGCATTCTCTCTTTCGTTGGCTTCGTTTACGGCCTCTGCAATGCATTTCATTGAACATTCAGTATCAATATTTAAATTTAGTTTCAAATCAATTTTAAGTTTATCACAGATCATCTACATACCTGCCCTCTGTCTGTCAGTAGTAGAACGGTGAGCCTCATGTCCCACTCGACGACCTTGCATCCTGTCCATATGCATTGTTCGCCGATTGTGTTTCCTCCTCCCCTTCCTGATCCATTTCTTATCGGGAACCACCGTAGGCCCAAGGTAGTATGACCACTGGTACTGGTTGGGGTAGTTGTGAAATGATGGTGTCCAGGTGTGCAGAAGGAAATCGGTACGGTAATAGTTATCAACAAATACGTCCTCAGAAAAGTTTCGTTCTCGGCAAACCGCCATAACATGAGAACACGGTATGCGAACTAACTGGGGGCCTTGGCACTCGCACGTTACTTGATTGTTATCGCCTAAAATGACTTTGTACTTGCATGCGCGTTGTTGAGTTTCTATAATGCCATTTTGGTTCATGCGCGGTGGAATAATCTCACTTTGAACCTGCACTTCATATTCCGTACCTGTGGTACCATACGGTACAACGCGCATGACAGAACCTTTTTCTCTGTGTTTGCTTAATTTCTCTTCAACTCTATCTGAGAATGTTTGGTCCCTACTCGCTAAGGCAGTGGCTTTAGCATGCCTCTCAACAAACCAAGCATTTAACTTGTAGAATGTGTCCTCCACCAGTGAAACCACGGGTAACATACGGCTCTGTTTGAAGACATTGTTTAATGACTCTGACCCATTAGTGGTCATAATTTCCCATCTCCAACCTCCATCACATGCTTGAAATATCTTCTCATATGCTGACGGCTCGAACGGATCTTTCGGACGTCTCTTGCCTGCCTTCGCTAAATAGGCATTTGCCTCCGGCAATGTCTACAAAAAATAGATAAATAAAAGTCCGTTATACAAGTCGTACAAATGTCCAAAAAAATTATGAAAAAAGAAATGCATACATACTCTTGCAAATTCTCTGAACATTTCTTCCATCCGTCGTGGTTTTTTCCTTTTACAGCCAATTTTGAACCTGTCAGCAAGCCACTCACCCTCGCCGGTATTCTTGTACAGGTTCTCACAAATGTGTTGCATGCAGAACCTATGCACAGCCTCTCCGGTATTCGTGTTCCAACCATAGTTGGGGCTATTAAGTACATGTTTAATGCCCAAGTGCTGGTATGATATTATGCAGATGAACCTATTTCCTACCACCTTGTTTCTCACAAAGGACATGAAAAAACCCCAATTTGGACCATCCTCCTGTTGAACAATGGCAAAGGCTATGGGCAACAACTGGTTTTCAGCATCATATGCACATGCTATAAGCAGAGCCCCACCATACCGGCCGGACATGAAGCATGCATCGATGCTGATCACAGGTCTAAGATATCGAAAGGCTTCAATACATGGACCGAAAGCCCATGCTATGCCCTTGAATTGTACCTCACCGGGTGTATCGGTTGGTACATGCCACTGCTGGAATCTGGTTCCCGGATTTGTACTTGTTATGGCAATAAGTAATGGTGCGAGGAGATTGTACGACCCCTTCCAGGTTCCGAAGCATCTGCAGACTGCGAGTTCCCGACCTCTCCACAACCTATTATAATGTGGAGTTATATATGGGTAGATCTTTCTTACCGCACGAGCAACCTCCTTAATGCTCATCGCAGGCTCTTCCTTAATGTCTTCCATAATTACATCGGCAATAACTGATGCCGTCAGCGCAGTATGGTCTTTCCTTTTTGACGCAGACTTGCAAGTGTGTGGTCCCTTGACATCCTTAATTATCCATGCCTCCCCCTTGCCTTTAGGCACGGCAGACAACTTCCATTTGCACTTTGTCTCTTTACAAATTGCAACATACCGGGTCCTCTCTCGCTTGGCTACTGTAAACTCCCAGTTACCATTTAAATGGAACTGCTTAACTTTCCTCGACAGTTCTTCTATGTTGGTGTAAAGCTGGCCCGGGCTAATCTCTTCGTTATATACAACGCGTGTCCCAAAATAAGAAATGTCTGCTTCTTCAAAGGAAGTAGTGTCATTGAATGTCCTTACCGGGTGCTTGTCCCTTCGTCCACTGATCGGAAATCTATATTCAATTGGAGGAGGCATAATATTCTCATCATCGCCCTTTGATAATCTGTCTGAATCCCAATCCCCGTCCCAATCATCACCAGTTTCTATTTCCTCCCTCGGTATCTCATCTATACCGTCAATATTAATGTCTACATCATTTTGATCGACTGCAGACTGTCTTCTAGGTTCAGGGGGGTTATAGCTAGGTAATGGATCAGGTACTGATTGATATCCAACCCGACCAACACATGACCGTCTTCTAGTTTCAGCCCGGGGTGCAGCACGGTGCTCAGGTACATGCAAATACCTATATCGTCTCACAGGTTCACGAGGGGGTGAGGTCACATCCTGGTTGTGATCATACCTATAATCAGTGGTATAATTGTCATATCCTGGGTTTTCATTCTCGACATAAGGTCCAGCCCTAGTGTCCAAGTTTTGCTCTGCATAAGGTCCAGCCCCGATGTCCAAATTGTTCTGGGTGGAAGATTCAGCCCCAATGTCAAAGTTGTTCTGGGTAGATGGTCCAGCCCCGGCACCAACTGGTTCAATCGAAACTTTTTTGCAAAATATGTCCATTATCGGGATTGAAGTGGACTCAAAAAAACCATACACAGCTGTCCATATATCATGGTCTGCTATAGGATATTTTACATAATAAGGTTTGCCACCTGTCGGTTGGTTGTTAATTCGGGTACTGATTTCTACAGTAAATCGGGCACGTCCCAACTGGTTTTTTGCAAGATTGCTTCCTTTATTTCATAAATTGAAGTATTGGCATTCAGTTGGAAGCCGTAACTCGCATCTTTCGAGTATTGGCATCCGAACATATAAATTCGTCTCAAAACAACATATTTACATTTTTGGTTTATTCGCATCTTTCGAGTAGTTGGCATCCACCCCAGTACAGTGCAATTAACATTTTTGGTTTATTTCTGAAACAACATATAAATTCGTCTCAAAACAACATTTTTGGTTCAATATAAATTTTTTGTTTATTTCTAAAATTTCTAAAATTTTAAAAAAATTAAATTAAAAAAAAATACCTCGGTCACTGTTGATCAAAATCGCCTCAAAATCACCTCAAAATCGCATCGGAACACTGTTTGAGAGCAGAATGGATCAATTAGTTTGTATTGGACAAATTATGGTGAGACAGGAGAGAGAAAACGGTTAAATATAGGAAAAATGGGTAAACCGCCCCTTGGGGGGGCGGGTTGGGTGGGGGGTAAACCGCCCCATTGGGGGGCGGGTTAGGGGGGGTTAAACCGCCAGATGGGGGGGGGGGGCGGGTTAGGGGGGGGGGGGATAAACCGCCAGATGGGGGGGGGGGGGGGGGGGGGCGGTCTGGAGGGGGTGTAAACCGCCCAATGGTGGGGCGGTGTGGGCATAGGTGAAATTGTTTTGGTGGACCGGTTATTAATAATATATATATATATTTTTTGGTTATGAATAAAAATGCCGGCATTCCGTGTATTAATATTAATTTAAGAATTTTTATATGTACTGTGCTCAATTTGATGATTGTTTATATATTAACAATGTTTACATCACTTGTAATAAATGTTTTGGTAATGATAAATTGATAATTATTTATTTCACATGCATATATAATGCACGTCGATCTCGTTAATTTTGTCGGGACATACAAAAGAACAATTTTCTACTCACCTAGGAAATCAAATATGGTTTAGTTATGGATCCGAATCTGCTGCGATTCTTTATCCATCAACAATACCTTATAATTTTTGTTTTTTCAAATCCAGCTGTTAAATTATTTCAAAATTTGTGTAAAAAATTAACTATTTTGAGATACGTGCAAATAAATTATTGGATGGTTGAATTTGAAATAAGAGATTTTAATATTACTATTCATTCTTTTAGGATTGCAGCAGATCATGTCAACTCTTAGTTATAGGATAAACTAACAATCAACTAAGGGAAAATAAATTGGTTAATATAAACAATTGGCAATAAGTTAATATTTTTACGAACAAATTGCTCGCGAAGTTTGGCAGAAGACGAGCAATCCAAGTCAAAGTCTTCGCTCGATCGGTCTCCGCCTGTATGCATTTATATTTCCCAATAATAATAAAAATAATTATTGGACATCAATTTTTCAGTCAATTAATCAGCATATATGGTGGGCACCACGCAATATGAGTATAGTTATATCCCATCATGAAGTTAATTTTTGATCGTTTAATTCAAAATGGACGATTCATAATTGACAGGAACTATTTGATATCTCTTCCGGCCGGCCAGGTTGGCACAGGCCCACAAATCCTGTGACCTTACTATTTGAATCGCGTGATGCACTGACATTGAAGGAATTTCAGCTAGTAGTAGAATTCAACCATTTCGGCTACCATTTGAAAAAAAAAAATATATTATTATTCGCTGCCACAAAAATCGGCGAGCACGATTCTCTGGTTTTATAATATCTTCCTTGTACAGTTGTACTAGCTAGAAACATCTCCAATAATTTGTATAGCGAGTCAGAGCTGATGGACCATAATATTTTACAGATCTATATAGTATACTGAACACGCACGCTCCAGTCCTGATACTTCATAGAACACACCTTTTTTTTTTTTTTTTTTTTTTTTTTCTGAGAGGGCAATGTGCACTACTAACATGGCATGTAAGCATTGGCGGACTCAAGGTTCATCAGGGGTAGATAAGCGCCTACTCCTGAATTTGAATCTTTTTTTAAATACAGTAGTATTTTATATTTGTGCCTACTCCTGGATTTAATTCACGGTCAAGTAGAAGAAAATTATATGGAAAAGAAAGTCAGTCTAGACTGATTCGGGTAAAAAAATTAAAGAAAACATACGTGGTTCGATTTGCTACTCCACTCAAAAGAATCACTGATTCACCAGGAGAAAAAAAAATCTGCTACTAGGAATATATATATTATGTTGTAACTAGTCATGCCTTGACTTGAATCTCGTGACGTGTCGTGACTAAATTTGGAAGGATAGTCACGGCACGTGAATGGTCACAACACGTTCGTCACGCTATGGCCAAGGCATGCCGTGACCACACGTGACGTATCCAAATGTGACTGGTCACGTTTGGTCATGTTTAATTATTTTTTCATAAATTTAAGTTAATTTATTTAAGATTCACCATTTGATCAAGATCTAACGGTTCTAATTACACGTGACCATGTTCCGTGCCGTGACTAAATATTTCGCGTGATGTACCGTGTTGTGTCAAATTTTCGAAATATGATCACATCGCGTGAATGGTCACGGCATGAGACACGTGACCGGCACACGTGTGACGTGCCATGCACACGTGTGACGTGCCATGTCATGCCGTGATGGAACCGTGTTTGTACTGTGATTCAACCGTGTACGTCGTGATGTCTCTGGTCACATCGTGAGTTTTTCAGATCCTTATCTGCTTTTCTGCTCTAATTTGTCAGAAAAAAAAAATTATACTGGTATTTTGTGCCTACCCCTGATCAGAATTTTGGATCAGCCTCTGCATGTAAGACGCATGAACCTTGAAGGTTTGTGATATATATGACTATATATTAGAAGCCATTCTATTGGCTTCAAATTTCAACCATGCATGGGTGTCTATAGATATGATATTTTAGTAGATACACATGTCTGAGGGCTTTTCAGTCTGAAGGCAGTTGGCTAACAGTGACAATGAAGAATTACAATGTGACAGAAATGGCGCTTTGGTTTGCATTTCTATCTTTCTTTTTACTGAATAATGCCGGAGTGAGCAGCCAGGCCGACAATAATGGTAAGCATTTTGAAAGTTGTAATTGCTTCATCTTCATCCACTTAATTCCATGGCTTCTTCCTTCTCTGGTTTCTTTTCTCTGTTTTTTTTTAAGGTTAGCTGGTAAGTTTTTTGTTTTCTCTTAAATTCAATCTGTCGGATATGCTATTCAAGTATTCATGACATTCATTAAGCTGGTTCATAAATATCTCAGCAAATAATTCTAAATTGCTCTTTTTCTTCTTGGTAGGATTTGTGAGCATTGACTGCGGGTTACCGGGAAACTCAACTTACAAAGATGTTAGCAGCACACTCACCTACAGCTCCGATGCACAATACATCGATACTGGAACTAATCATAACATATCCGTGGAGTATATTACACCAACAATCCTACCACATTCTTTGAACGTCAGAAGCTTCGATACCGGGATTCGAAATTGCTATACCATAAAAAACTTGGCAGCGAGGCTAAAGTACTTGGTGAGGGCGACATTCATGTATGGAAACTATGACGGGCTTGACAAGGGTCCCATATTCGATCTTCACATCGGGGTCAACTATTGGAAAACCGTTAACACCTCCGATCCAGAAAAATTAATTATTGCAGAAGTAATATTTGTTGCTCCTGTTGATTATATCCAAGTTTGTTTGGTGAACACCGGCTTTGGAACGCCATTCATTTCTTCATTGGATTTAAGGCCGATTAAGAGCAGTCTATACCCTTCAGCGAACTCAAGTCAGGCTTTGTCGCTCGTACGGCGGCTAAATGCAGGGCCGACAGATACAAAAATCATAAGGTATATATATATGTAGACAAATCTCTCATAACCGTCAACATTAGATGCAGATTATTTTAAATTCATATGTTAATATTGTAATTGTAGGTGATTCTATCTGCAAGAAGAAAAGATCAGTCATCAACTGAAAAGACAAAAAAATAATAATAAAAAATGGAAATTTAGTATGCCTCAAAATGTACTTTTAGTAGCATAAAAAACAACAATTACCAATGAAAATCTAATTCTCTGTTGAAAAAAAAAAACAGGTACCCAGATGATCCGCATGACCGGATGTGGAAACCATGGAGCAATGTTCCTTTTTGGACAGAGATCACCACTACCTCACTCGTACAAAACATAGTAAATGATTTCTTTGAGGCACCTTCTGCTGTCATGCAGACAGCCGTGACACCTGTTAACTCCTCACAGCTGCAGTTTTTCTGGGATGTTGACCCATTTGAAAAAGACCCAGGCTACTTGGCTAATCTTTATTTTTCCGAGCTCATGAACCTCCCAAAAAATGCAAAACGCGAGTTTAACATTACACTACTGAACAATATCCTGTGGATTAAGATTTAAGACCCCGTCGTTCTCTCCAGAGTATCTATACTCCGATGCAATTTATGGGTCGACACCAATCAGTGGATCCCAGCGGTATAATGTCACGCTCACAGCCACTGAGAACTCCACTCTGCCACCAATCCTCAATGCGGTTGAGTTGTTTATTGTGCAATCAGTATCTGACGTTCCAACTGATAGTGTGGATGGTAAAGTTCTTTATTTCTTACAATTAGGTTTCCATTTTTGTTGACAGAACTACTGAATAATTCACGTGCCTTTCTGTTGACAGTAAATGCAATAAATGCAATTAAGTCAAATTATCGGATAAAGAGAAATTGGAATGGTGATCCATGTGCTCCCAAGAACTATGCATGGGATGGTTTGAATTGTAGTTATGTTGTCTCTGGCTCCCCAAGGATCACAATTCTGTGAGTTCCTTTTCTTTTCTTTTTTTTTAAATCGATCTTGTAATACAATAAATGTTATAATCTTGCTTGTACTTACCAAAATTTTGAACAGTGGCATGAAATACACAGTACATCTAATTTTGAAAAAAATACACCAAGTTTTGCAATTAAATGTACACTGTCAAATTTCCCTTTACGAATAATTTCTCAGTTTAAGAAAACAAATGTGAGTCTAGGAATCAATATGAATTGGTTGAATTGTTGGTTTTTTATAATTCTTTTAACTTTATTTACAGGAGCCTAGCATCAAGTGGATTGACCGGTGAAATAACAAATGCCTTTGCCAACCTGAAGGAGCTCCAGACCTTGTATGTTTTTATTAATTTAATTATTTTTTACCTTTCATGATAGGAGTTATTTTGGATAGTTATTACAGGTTTTTATATATAATATCCGGGTAACAACTTTTCTTGATCTCCTTTTTAAGGGACTTATCTGATAATAATTTGACCGGGCAAATTCCTGATGTTCTGTCTCAATTACCATCACTTGCTCTGCTGTAAGTTTTTTTTGGGAAACTAAAATCACCATGTTTTTTTTCCTTATAATTTCATGACATAATCCAAGTTGTTTTTTCTTCAATTAGAGATTTAACGGGCAACCAACTCAATGGGTCAATTCCATCTGGTCTCCTCAAAAAGTCACAAGATGGTTCACTTACCTTGAGGTTTGTTTCAAACTTTTTAAATAATAACTAACTTTTATTCTACAACTTTAGTTTAAAATTATTTCATTCTTCAATAGGGTTGGAGATAATGCAAAACTCTGTTCTGACGGAACCTCATGCAATCAGTCCAAAAAAAAGAGCAACAGTTCTAAAATAACCATTGCTATTATAGTTCCAATTGTTGTGGTGGCAATTTTAATGGCAGTATGCGCTTTCATCATTTACCGACTTAAAAGGCCGCCAGGTACAAAAAATAAAAATAAATAATCATTCTCATCCTTACTATATAAATGTGGCCGAAATTTTTATAAATATACAAAATTCGTTTTTTATTTAATAATATATACATTTTTTGCATTGAATTTCAAATCTATCCTTACCGCTTACAAAATTGCCGGTTTCAGACCCCAGAACCGGCAACGAAATTGCCGGTTGGAAAACCCCAGAACCGGCAACTGTGTTGCCGGTTCTGAATAAATTCAACTGTTGCTAATTGGTTCAAGTTTTTTTGCCGTTTGAATAAAAGTTATAGCATCTGGCGTTACATGTTGACCAATCCCTTCACTGGTTCTTTGTATCTGATATATTATAGAGAAGCGTGTAATCGTTTCCCCAACCAATTAAAAAAGGAGTAAGGCTTGGAATTGGATCTGCTGCGATCCGAATGCTATGACAGTAATCTCAAAATTTCTATTTTTTAAATTCAGCCGTCTAATAATTTATGTGCACGTATCACAAACAGCTGATTTTTTTATGCATGAATCTCGAAATAATTCAACAGTTGGATTTGGAAAAGCAGGAATTGTAGTAAAATGTTCATGGGTAAAGAATAGCAGCAAATTCGGATTCGTAGACATTGACTTGTTTTTATGCATGAATCTATGTCCTTATGCTATAGATAGCATAAGGCCATCCATGTTACAGCTTCAAAAATCTATCGAATAAACTTGAAACTTTAATTTAAGTAGCTCAGTAAATTAGTTATATAATGAACTCTTAGAATACTAATTTTTACTATTTTTTATTTTTTACTATTTTTTTAGGATTTATGAAAGATGGAAAAAAATAACTTAAAAATAAAATAAAATTGTCAATATTTTAGACCATTTTCTACTATCTTTCATAAATCATAAAAAATAGCAAAAAATAATAAAAATTAGTATTCTACAAGTTCATTATATAACCAATTTACTGAGCCACTTTAATTAAAATTTGAAATTTATATGATAACTTTATGCTATTCATAGCATCCAAGCCTTACGAATCCGAATCTGCTGCTATTCTTTACCCATGAACATTTTACTACAATTCCTGCTTTTCCAAATCCAATTGTTGAATTATTTCGAGATTCATGCATAAAAAAATCAGCTGTTTGTGATACGTGCACAGAAATTATTAGACGGCTGAATTTAAAAAATAGAAATTTTGAGATTACTGTCATAGCATTCGGATCGCAGCAGATCCAATTCCAAGCCTTACTCCTTTTTTAATTGGTTGGGGAAATGATTACACATTTCTCTATAATGTATCAGATACAAAGAACCAGTGAAGGGATTGGTCAACATATAACGCTAGATGCAACGGCAAAAAAACTTGAACCAATTAGCAACAGTTGAATTTATTCAGAACCGGCAACTGTGGGGTTTTCGGCAATTTAGTTGCCGGTTCTAGGGTTTTCCAACCGGCAATTCTGTTGCCGGTTCTGGGGTCTGAAACCGGCAATTTTGTAAGCGGTAAGGATAGATTTGAAATTCAGCGCAAAAAATGTATAGATTATTAAATAAAAAACGAATTTTGTATATTTATAAAAATTTCGGTAAATGTGGTTATATATAGATATTTGGCAGAACAATAATCCAAATTAGTGTCGTTTGCAGCTTTTGTTTGGCTTAATTAATCACCAATGATAAAATCCAATATAATATTAACATTATTTAATTTTTTCCAAAAGGTTCGTCCATGAATACTACGATAAATCCGCAAAATACAGAATATTCAACTGGAACCAGTACTACTGTGGATCCTTCTATACAATTAGAGAACCGCCAATTTACATATAAGGACTTAGAGATGATAACAAATAATTTCCAACGAGAGATTGGCAGAGGAGGATTTGGAATAGTGTATAGTGGGTTCATGATCAATGGAATTCAAGTTGCAGTTAAATTGCGACCCCAGACATCAACACAAGGGGTTAAGGAATTTATGGTGGAGGTATGGAATTTTCTGATGACACTGTTTGTAACCAAATTATAGTTTCTTTTAACATTATATAAAACTTCATAATACACGCGTATTATGCATAAATAAATTCTGATATAATATAATAGAGATTAGATGCTTATTAGGAAGACCTCAGGCATGGAAGCATAGAAAAGGGATGCAAGAACTATTCTTTTTTTTGAGAAAAAATAGGGGTCATGCCCATATTTTCATTCATGAAATGTGGTTACAAAGTTTGTATCCTCATCAATTGAAGACAAAGAAAAGTAAAAACAAAATGCGAGGAGCCCAAAACAGTTGAGCCTAAACAGAAAGAAAAATATAAAAATTAAACAGAAAGATAGAAAAGCGAATGGAAAAGTTAAAACCAGGGTAAGAAAGTAAATTGAAGGGATGAAATTGTAGCTGCTCTGAGGAAGCTGCCTGCCTTCTTTCTCCCTGTCCCTTACCAGCACTCAATTTATATGTACCAGTGAGCTCGCTGGCACGAAGTGCATCCATCTTCTCACTCCTGGTTGACCTCCGACACCGTACCAGTATTGGTACCAGTCGTCATATTATCCCCAGATGCCCCCTGATCCTTCTTCCTATAGAATTCAAACTGCCAACTGATTTCCTGCAACAGCTCATCCGTGTCCTTTGTAGCATCTGTGAAGCACCGTGCGCATCTTTCTCTCCATATTACGAAGTTCATAATTAGCAAAACTGTTTTCTGCTCTTGTTTGATGGGTCCCGTCTTTTCTTCGTTGATTATGTCTATTGTTGGCACTGATGGCCATAGCATAGTGGGTCTGCTGTTCTTCAATTTTTCATAAAGTTGGAGTGTGTACTGACAATCTTGAAATAGGTGCTGGTTTGTTTCAAGGGCCCCTTTGCATAGTGTACACCTACTGACAATTTGCATTCCTCTCTTCTGTAAATTGTCATGGGTGAGGATGCTGTTGCGAATAGCCAACCATTGAAAGATCTTCATCCTTGGTGGTCCCTTTACTATCCAGATTTGTGAGTTACGTTCTCTGATCCTCGGGCACCCCTTGATCAATCTGTATGCTGAGCGCACTGTGAACTGTCCTGTTTCATTCCCATTCCACCGGATTTCATCCTCTTGCCCTTGGTTCAGCATAGTTCTATCCATTATACTGCACAGTTGCATGAGTTCATCATGTGCCTGGGTAGAGAGTGTTGGCCTGAATAGACTATGTATATCTTGTGGTATACTCTGTGCAGCATGTTGTAGTGTTATTCCTGCATCTGTTACGAACGAGAAAAGGTTTGGGAACATTATTCTCATTACTCCTTCACCCCAATCTTGATTCCAGAAAGAGATCTTGGATCCATCCCCCGGTCTCCATCGTGTGATTGTGTTAAAGAAAGCTATCATATTAGCAGTGACTGTGCAGAATATCGGTGAGATAGGGCGGCCATCGCAAATTACTGCTGTTTGCCTAATCAATGGTTTCCAAAGTCTGTGTTCTTCTTTGTACCACCACCAATACCATTTGAGAAGTAGGGTTTGATTAAATGTTCTGAGATCCAAAATTCCGAGCCCTCCAACTTGTTTTGGAAAACATATGTCATCCCAACTGACAAGGTTATATCCCTTTTTTTGTTCCCCTGCACCATGCCACAGGAACTGACGCCTCTTTTTGTCAATCTCCTGTATTACCCATTGTGGCAATCTGTGAACTGACATAATATAGATTGGTAATGAAGTTAAGGTGGAGTTGACCAGCACTAGTCTGCCTGCCAGTGAGAGGAATCTAGCAGCCCATCCTCCCAACCTCTTATTTATCTTTTGTAACAAAGGAAGATATGCCGTCTTGGGTAATTTTTTGTCTGACAGGGGAAGCCCCAAATAGGTGAAAGGGAATGATGCCTGGCGGCAACCAAAGATTTCCACCATTTCCAGCGATTGGTCTGATGGTGTATTTGCCATTAACACCTCTGATTTTTGGAGATTTATTGTTAGTCCTGATATGTGTTGAAAGGCCAGGAGTGCAATTTTGACCGCCCTAGCCTGATTTCTGTCAGGTTTGAAGAATAGAAGCGCATCATCCGCGTATAGGAGACATGGTCTCATCTCAGGTACCGGCAGCCTTATAGCTCCAGTGTTTGTCAGTTTTTGCAAATAGCGAGCAAGGAAGTCCATCGCAATTATAAAGAGTGAGGGAGATAGCGGGTCCCCCTGCCTAACCCCCCGCTTTAAAACTAATTTTTTCCCTAACAGTCCATTAATCAGAACTTGTGACGATCCCCGAAACACCGTGTGTTGGATCCAGTGAAGCCACTGATCAGGAAAACCAATGCTTTTCATGACCTGGTTTGTGAAATCCCAACTGACAGTATCAAAAGCTTTCCTGATATCCACTTTGAGCAGCCCTATTGGTGTCTTTCCTCCCCGTGCAAAGTGTAAAACCTGCTGGGCATAAGCGTAACTTTCTGTTATTTGCTTGTTCTTTTGGAATCCAGTTTGCATGTCGCTAATTATGTTAGGCAAGTGCTGTTGCAATCGATTTGCAAGGATTTTGGAGTATATTTTTTGAACACCATGAAGGAGGCTAATTGGCCTAAAATCAGATGGCGTGCGGGGATTGTCTGTTTTGGGGATCAGAACTATGAATGAGGAATTTAGTGGGTCTAGATTGCCTCCTTCTTCCATCACAAATTTAAAGACCTGCAATAGATCCTTCACCATGAATTCAAGAAAGGTCTTGTAGAATTCCCCCGGGAAGCCATCGGGCCCCGGGCTCTTGTTGTTTGGCCATTGGCCAACAGCCTTCTCAATTTCTTGTGCTGATACTGGGGCTGACAATTCTTCTAGGTTCAGTTCGGTCGGATACAGGTTCTGCCAGTGTAATGCTGGAGTGGGCGGAGCTGGTGATCCCATCAAATCTTTAAAAAAATCAAAGAACACCTTGGCTTTTGTTGCTTGATCTGAGTACTGAATGGAGTTGTCTTCAATTTGTGATATGCAATTTATCCTTTTTGAGTTGGATGCAATTGCATGGAAGTAACGCGTTCCTCTGTCACCCTGTGTTTCCCACCTTGTGCGTGCCCGCTGGCGCCAAATGTCTTCCTCCAAAACCGCAAGTGTGGTATGTTTTCTTTTGATTATTGCTTTGATCAGTTTTTCTAGCCTTGTTAACTGACGCAATTCTCTGACTTTGTCTATCCAGGTAAGGAAATTTCTGCAAATTAAAATTTGAGTTTTAATGTTACCTATTTTGGACCTTGCCCATGTGGTGATCTTCTGCCTTAAAGAGTTCATCTTATCTTGCAGCTCCTTTGGGGTGGTCGCCGTGGGCCTGAGCATCCAATCTTCTTTCACCATTTCCTTGAAACCTTCGAATCTGAACCATATCCTTTCAAAACGGAAGAAAGTGGAGCGTCCGAAGTTCATCCTAGCCTTCAGCATGACTGGGGCATGGTCTGAACTTGTATTTGCTAGCGCCGTTTGTGATGAGTTTGGGAAGATGGAGTTCCATTCTGTCGATATAATGAAACGGTCCAGGCGTGCCATGTGGGGCTGCACCCTTTCATTACTCCAGGTGAATTGTCGACCTCCGAGCGATAGGTTTATAAGTTCCAATTCAGAAATCAAGTTTGAAAAGGAAAGTGTCGATCTCCATGTGTTGTCATTCGAAGTTCGTTCACCTAATTCGGCCGTGACATTGAAATCTCCTCCAAGGATCCACGGTATCCCTCCATGGGGCTTCGATTGCCTAATTTCTTCAAAAAATGCGATCCTTTCTTGGTGATTTGTCGGGCCGTAGACTGCCGTGAAAGCAAATGTTGTCGCCTCATAGATGTGCTTGAGATGTACTGTTATTGAGAAGGTTTTAATTTCAGCACTAACCTTTGTGTATGTTCTTTGGTTCCATGCCACCATTATTCCCCCTCTAGTGCCCTGTGAAGGCAGCATCTCAAAGGTATCAAACCTTCTCCCACAGATTTCCTTGAATTTGGTATTACTTATTGTCTCCAGTTTTGTTTCTTGCAAAGTAACTATATCAGGCCTCTCAATTAGTATAGCTTGTCTAATCGCCAATCTCTTGTCCCTCTCGTTTAATCCACGAACATTCCATGAGAGCAGTGATAAAGTAATGTTGTGATTCATTAGATAACTAAAAAGACTCCATTAACTTCCAATGAGACTGTCCAATACAAAGACCCTACCACTACTTTGAGGAAATAAATTACATGCTCTTGCCTTCCGCTAACCATACTACCCTTGCCACAGTCCCAAATTAAAGCAAACAACATTGAAAGAAAAATTCTACAGGAACCTAAGAATTGAAATAACATTAAAACTGAAACTAACTCCTAAATTGGACAGCTCATATTCCTTGTTAACTAGTTGGCCGCTACGGTGGAGGCACCTTGCCCCAGTTCTTTGACAGCCTCATCAATCTTGCCCTTGAGGTCTTCATCCAGGACAACTCCAGCAGCCGCCACTACGGCTTCAGCATGAGCCTGTGTGAGTGGAGCATAGCTACTCTGGTACTGAAGTGCCGGTTTTGGCACTGTGTTTGGTTTTGCTTTGGGTTTATGCAAGAACTATTCTTAGATTTACATCATAAATAATTTAAAAGTTGTCCTGATTCAATACATATATTTTTTCTTCTCTTACATTTTAAATCTTGATGTGATATCTTAGGATGATTAATTAATGACTTTTTCCAGGCACAACATTTGACAAGGATTCATCATAAAAGCTTAGTATCACTTATTGGCTATTGCAAGGATGAAAATAGTTTGGCTCTTGTCCTCGAATACATGTCCGAAGGAAGTTTACATGATCACTTGAGAGGTCTCAAGTTTATTCAATTCATCTTATATTGTAATTTTCAATATCCTTCTTATAAAATAATTTAGGAGAAGGAAATGTAATTTTTCTATTTAACAGGTAGAGCTGGAGGTACTGGGCCTTTGACTTGGAGAGATAGGCTCATAATCGCACTTGAGTCTGCACAAGGTGAAGAGATAATTAATTAGAATAGAATACGTATATAAGGACCTGAACGGTTCATAATATAATTAATCACAAACATACACACATTGATGGAAGTAATTTTAAATGCATTGCATTTCTCACTGAATTGAATAATGATGTTCAGGGTTAGAGTACCTACACAAGGGTTGTAACCCACCGCTGATTCACAGGGATGTGAAGCCAAACAACATTCTCCTAAATGCAAAATTAGAGGCCAAAATAGCTGATTTTGGCATGTCGAGAGCATTCAGCAGTACCAACAACACACATGTATCAACGAATCATGTGGTTGGTACACTTGGATATGTCGACCCTGAGTAAGTTAGATGTGTCATGTCTCGCATCAAGAAAAAAAGATAACAAAAAATGTACTCACAAGAAATTTACAGATCTTTCAATAATGCACAGGTACCACATGACAATGCAGCTAACAGAAAAAAGTGATGTGTTTAGCTTTGGGGTAGTCCTACTACAGATAATAACTGGTCAACCAGCAATTATACAAAGATCCGGACACGAGAACGGGAGCGGGAGCATGAACATGAACATAATTCAATGGGTGCGGCAGAGGCTCGCGAGGGGAAACATAGAGAGTGTGGTGGATGCAAGAATGCAAGGAGAATATGACATCAACTCTATATGGAAAGCTGCTGATGTAGCACTCAAGTGCACAGCACAGAGTGCGGCTCAGAGGCCGACCATGACTGAGGTTGTAGTGCAGCTCAAGGAATGCATTGAGCTAGAGGCGGCAACAGGTAGAAATTATAATACAAACTTCTATTCCGTCAATAATAGCAATGGTTACACAAATGAGAATTATTACATGGAGCAAAGTGATGTTAGTCAGAACAGCACACAAGAGATAGAACAGATGGTTGGGAGGGTTCCAACGACTAGTGGCCCGGTAGCGAGATAATTTATCATATATCCAGTTTGATTTTTATCTATAAATAATTATTTCAATGTGTGTAAGAATTAAGGAGCATGTAGCTGGCATTAATTGTTCACATTCTTTTTTTTTTGTGAATTTATGTTTGCATGTATTGTGTATATGTCTACATACGGATATGAACATGAAAATGTTAATGATAGAATAAAATTAAGGTATGGATTTTTGTATCACTCATCTGCTATAGCTTTATATATAAAAACTCAAATGTATGTGTGTTGGGTCTATCTATATATGAATATATGATCTTGTGGCTACAAATTAAAATAATAATATAGTCATCTGTATTAATTTGATTGCACCTTTCAAATTTGATGTTTAATTTGATTGTAAAAATTGTACAAGTATTGAAGAATATATGAACTTGTCCAAAAAAAGTCTTTTTTGCGAATATAGCTAGCACGTAAGTACGTACGTAGGAGTATTTTCAGGTACACCTATACGTTATATTGTTTATATTCTTCTTTAAAAAAAATTCCTTATCAGCAAATTATTATCGTTTGTTGAGCAAAATTTTAATTTCTCTTCAGATAGTATTTTCTTTGATTGTTTTTTAAAGAAAACAAATTGTAGAGAAATTAGGATAATATTAAATATATTCTGAAAAGTCTTAAAAAACCGGCATTTACCTATAACAAATATTGTGATTCTATATCTTAATGAAAAATTTGCATTAATATTAATACTTTTCTTGTTTGATCCAAATAACAATAGTGAAACAAAATAAATATATATTTTGAAAAATCTTAAAAAAATAATGTACGTTGCTATATATAAAATTCATGAACTTTGAAAATAGAAAAATTAGTTGGTTGCACCATAGCTCGATCTGGAACAATCTGTATGTATATATGATATATGATGGCAGTGAGTTTTTTTTATAATAGATTGTTCAATATTTTAGTACTTTTTGCGATTTATAAAGTAAGACCATCTAGTGAAATTCAATTAATAGAATGCAGGTCTCCAAAACTGTTTATATTTTCTTTTTTGTAAACTAGCCAGAACTAGTAAAAATAATGCATGTCTTCAGGTTCAAATAATTATCCAGCACTGGATTTGGAAGTCATATATATATATATATATATATTATATAGTCTATTTCGTCCTTTTTAATTAATTAGTTGGATTGTTATTTAACTTATTTTGCCTGCTTTATTCTTCTTTATAATAAAATACGTAAATCTGTTTGTTTGAAATTCAATATCAACGAGCCCTCACGATCGAGGTCTTCTCAGCTGGCCAATCATTAACAAGCCACTCCGTGTATTAATATTACTTAATTTAGAATTTTTATATGCGTGTTCTGTGCTCAAAATTTGATGATTGTTAGCAATGTTAACATTACTAGCTAGCTAGTAATGTTTTGGTAATGATAAATTGATAATTATTAATTTCACATGCATGCTCAAGAACCAGTATCCTCTGTAGAGTTTTCCCCCTGCGGAGCTGATCGGACGGCCTAGATTTAATCTTAGCCGGTGAGTGCTCGGATGATGGAGGGGGCAGTATTAATTTTGCTTTAAAATTCTTGCTAAAATCTTATTTAGTCCGTCCGATCAAAAACAAACGGACCATATTAAAAGAACCGCACAGCTCGGCAGGTAAAAACTCCGCAGAGGATGCGATTCCGCATGCTCAGTGCACGTCGATCGTAATTTGGTTGGGACATATAAAAGAACAGTTTTCTATTACGTATTGGTTTAGTTTTAATTTGATCAACTTGCATGTTGGGAAATATAAACAAGTTGGTATATAATATATACATGCACAGATAGTGAACAAATTGCCGTGAAGTTCGGCTGAAGATAAGCTCAGCCTATTATATATATAATTATAGCAAGTCAAAGTCTTCTCTCGGCCGGCCTCCACCTGTATCCATCTTTCCCAATAATAAAAAAATATTTGTTGGACAAACAGAAAACAAAATATAATTTAAAATCTTTGTAATTGACTTTTCTTTTTTCAGTCAGGTAGAGCCACAGGTCAATAAATCAGGTTTCGACCTTGCTATTTAAAAATCGTGCGCCGAGTTTTTCTAATATATATCTTTAACTGGAGGATGTCATTTATCATTTCTATTTCTAAATTTTCTCCAACGATATTACCTACCAATTATACATCTTGAAAAATTGGGCGTAAAATTAGCCTCTTATTTGATGAATGCTTTATGTGCGACATTATTAAATTTAATAGTTACCTTCAAAAATATAAATCAATTAAGTTATTAATAGCCAAAAAATTTAAATACACACACGCACACACACATATATACTAGCTAGTGAAATAAAAAATATTCGAATAAGATGTAACTATATGAAAAAGAGCATATATATACCCTTTTCTCCCTCCCTAATAATTTGAATTTGGCAAAAGAAATTGAAAATGGAGATCTCTGTTTACTGAGTACTGGATACAAGACATCCACTAGATTTTCAGAAACTAGCTGGCTCTCCTGGCAATGATACGGAAACTTCCAGCCAGTAGTAGAATTCAACCGCTTCAGCTAACAAACCTAACATTTGAGAAAAAAATATTATTATTCGCTACCACAAAAATCGGCTAAGTACGACTCTCTGTTAATTTTTATAATCTCTTGATTGTACTAACTAGCTGGAAATTGCTCCATTAATTTGTATAGCGAGTCGTGCGCTACTGGACCAGATAATAATAATGCATACTGAACACGCTTTAATTAATCGATCATCATACATTACAAAATAGAACACACCCTTTTCTTCTGAGAGGGCACATGTGCATCAGTGCATTCCTGACGTAGCACTTAAGACGCATGATACTTGAAGATTAGTGATATATTACTATATATATATATTAGGATCCCATTAATTGTCTTGGTTTCAAGTTTCAACCATGGGCAAGAGCTTTTCATGAGTCGTAAGACAGACAGCTAATTGTGACAATGAAGAATTACAATGTGACAGAAATGGCGCTTTGGTTTGTATTTCTTGTTTCCTTTTTCCTGAATAATGTCAGAGTGAGCGGCCAGGCGGATAACACTGGTAAGCATTATGAGAATTATAATTGCTTCCTTTTTCATCCTCTTCCATGTCTTCTTCATTCTTCGACTTATTTTTTCCATTCAACCTGCCGGATACACTGTTCATGCCCTTAATTTATGATGGTTCATTACTGCAAACATCTCAGCATATAATTTTTAATTGCTCTTTTTTTGTAGGATTTGTGAGCATTGACTGCGGGTTACCGGGAAACTCAACTTACAAAGATGTTAGCAGCACACTCACCTACAGCTCCGATGCACAATACATAGATACTGGAACTAATCATAACATATCCGTGGAGTATATTATACCAACAATCTTGACACATTCTTTGAACGTCAGAAGCTTCGATACCGGGATTCGAAATTGCTATACCATAAAAAACTTGGCGGCGATGCTAAAGTACTTGGTGAGAGCGACATTCCTGTATGGAAACTATGACGGGCTTAACAAGGGTCCCATATTCGACCTTCACATCGGGGTCAACTATTGGAAAACCGTTAACACTTCTGATCCTGAAAAATTAATTATTGCCGAAGTAATGTTTGTTACTCCTGTTGATTATATCCAAGTTTGTTTAGTGAACACTGGCCGTGGAACACCATTCATTTCTTCATTGGATTTAAGGCCGATGAAGAGCAGTCTGTACCCTTCTGCGAATTCAAGTCAGGCTCTGTCGCTCTACAGCCGGCTAAACGCAGGGCCGACAGATACAACATTCATAAGGTATGTAGATTGTAGACAAAGCTGTCATAACAGTCAGCATTAGATGCAGATTTTTTTTATTTCATACGTTAATCTATGGATTGCATGTGCTTCCATCTGCAATATCAAAAGAGCAATCATAAACTGAAAAGACAAAATAAATAAGAAAAATGGAAAATTACAAAAAAAAAAAAAGGGTTAGGATATCAGTAATTCAGTGTGCCTCAAGATGTACTTTGAATAATATTCAAACAAAAATTATAAAAGAAATTATGTCTAATTCTCTGTTGAAGAAAACAGGTACCCAGATGATCCGCACGACCGGATGTGGAAGCCATGGAGCAACGTCCCATTTTGGAAAGAGCTCACCACTACCTCACACATCCAAAACCTAGACAATGACATCTTTGAGGTACCTTCTGTTGTTTTGCAGACGGCTGTCACACCCGTCAACTCCTCGATGCTCGAGCTTTTCTGGGATGTCGACCCACTTGACAATAACCCTGGCTACTTGTACAATCTCCACTTCTCTGAGCTCATGAACATCACAAATGCAAAACGAGAGTTTAACATTACACTGAACAATGTCAAGATGTTAAAGGAACCGTTCTCTCCGGACTATGGACACGCAAATGTAGTTTACATGGACATTCCAGTCCGTGGCTTCCGACGATATAATTTAACGCTCACAGCCACTGAGAACTCTACTTTGCCGCCAATCCTCAATGCAGTCGAGTTGTTCAGTGTGTTGCCAGTTTCTGACGCTCCAACTGGTAGTGCGGATGGTAAGGTTCTTACTTTCTTAACAATTCCATTTCCATTTTTTTTTCTGAAAGCTAGAAAGTATATATTGAATAATACATGTGCTTGTTTTCCTATGAACATCAGTAAGTGCAATAAATGCAATTAAATCAAATTATCGGATAACGAAAAATTGGAATGGTGATCCATGTGCTCCCCAGACCTATGCATGGGATGGGTTGAATTGTAGTTATGCTGTCTCTGGCTCTCCAAGAATCACAATTGTGTAAGTTCCTTTTATTTTAGTTTTTTTAAGAGAAAAAATATGTGGGTCTAAGAATCAACATAATTTGGTGGTATTGTTGGTTTTTTTTTTTTTTTCTTTTTTCTCTCTTTTACTACATTTACAGGAATCTGGCATCAAGTGGATTGACTGGTGAAATAACAAATGAATTTGCCAACTTAAAGGAGCTCCAGACCTTGTACGTACAAATCATATCTGTACACTGCTTGCGTCCTTTTTATTTATTTATTATTTTATTACCTTCTCTGAAAGGAGTTCTAACAAGTTTATATATAAATTCTGGTAACATCTTTTCAGGGACTTGTCTCATAATAATTTGACCGGGTCAATTCCTGATGTTCTGTCTCAATTATCATCACTTACTTTGTTGTAAGTTCTTTTTATTTATTTTTGGAAACTCAAGCCACCATTTTTTTTTACTTGAAATTTCATGACATAATCCAAGTTGCATTTTTTTTTTAATTAGAGATTTCACGGGCAACCAACTCAGTGGTTCAATTCCATCTAATCTCCTAAAGAAGTCACAAGATGGTTCACTTACCTTAAGGTTTGTTCCAAACATTTTAAACTCGATCAATAACCAACTTTTATTCTACATCTTTTGTTTGAAATATTTCATTAATTCTTCAATAGAGTTGGAGATAATGCAAAACTTTGTTCTGACGGGACCTCATGCAATCTGTCCGAAAAGAAGAACAACAGTTCTAAAATAGCCATTGCAATTATAGTTCCAATTGTTGTGGTGATGATTTTAGCGGCAGTAACCACTTTCATCATTTACAAACTAAAAAGACGGCCAGGTACAGAAAAAATAATCATTCTCATCTTTACTATATGAATGTGGTTATAGACATATGAGGAGGGATCCACTTACACTATTTTTTGGTGACATAGGATTACATCCTACATTTTCAAAATTTTCAAAGTTCAAACAGTCGATTCAAACTATTTAATATGATGGATATATTAAAATGTACTTGTAGATCAAATTTTTCATTTTTTTTCATTTTTTACTATTTTTAAAGTATTTTAAAAAATCGTTCTTTTTAGACTATTTTGTTTAATTGGTTCATTGAAGCTATCTGACAGAATAATAATCCGAACATTTACTAGCGCATGCATGTTAGCCCAACAAAAGCATTTGCTGTACTTAATCACCAATGATGAAATCCAATTGCTAACAACATATAATTTTTTCAAAAGGTTCAGCCATGAATACTACCATAAACCCGGATGGAAACAGTACCGTGGATACTTCTATACAGTTAGAGAACCGCCAATTCACATATAAGGAATTAGAGGAGATCACAAATAATTTCCAACGAGAGATTGGCAGAGGCGGATTTGGAGTAGTGTATAGTGGGTTCATGATCGATGGAACTCAAGTTGCGGTTAAATTGCGAACCCAGACAGTAACACACGGGGTTAAGGAATTCATGATGGAGGTATGGCATTTTCTGACGCTACTGTTTAATAGGCAAATTATAGTATTTTAGAGACTGCTACTAGTGGTGGTACCAGGTCTCTTGTGATGTATATATAGTTTCATGTGTAATATAATCGGTTGGATTTGTTCCCACTTTTATTAAAAACAAAAATAAAAGCACACACCTATTATACATAGTAAGTTCCGTTATAATAATAGAGATTAGATGTTCTTAAATTCTAGTACAACATAAATAATTTCAAAGTTGCCCTGATTCGAAATATACACTTTTTTCCTCTACATTATATATCTGGATTTGAGACCTTAATTATGATATTTAATTAATGATATATTTCTAGGCACATCATTTGACAAGGATTCATCATAGAAACCTGGTGTCACTTATTGGCTATTGCAAGGATGAAAACAATTTAGCTCTTGTCCTCGAATACATGTCCGAAGGAAGTTTAGATGATCATTTAAGAGGTCTTTTAGTTTATTCAGTTGATCAACTTATGTTGTCATTTTCAATTATTTTCTTTGAATATAATACGAGATAAGGATAATTTTGTATTTAACAGGTAGAGCTGGAGGTACTTGGCCTTTGACATGGAGAGATAGGATCAGAATTGCACTTGAGTCTGCACAAGGTGCGAAACAAATTAGAGTATAAACTTAAATTAGGACTCGAACGCTTCAGAATACAATCAAACACACACACACACATGAATGAATGGAATTTTATTTTAAATGCATTGTAATTACTCAATAAATTGAACGATGATATGCAGGGTTAGAGTACCTACACAAGGGCTGTAATCCACCACTAATTCACCGAGATGTGAAGCCAAACAACATTCTCCTGAATGCGAAATTAGAGGCCAAAATAGCTGATTTTGGTGTGTCAAAAGCATTCAGCAGTACCAACAACACACATGTATCGACAAATCATGTGATTGGTACAGATGGATATGTTGACCCCGAGTAAGTGACCTTTCATGTGAGAGCATATGAAAAAGAAATTACAATAAATAATCTACTTAATAAGTAATCTATGGATATCTTTCAATGTACAGGTACCACATGACACTGCAGCTAACCGAAAAAAGTGATGTATATAGCTTTGGGGTAGTCCTACTACAGATAGTAACAGGTCAACCAGCAATTATACAAGGATCCGGGCCGGCTGAGAATGAAAGCGGGAGCATGAACATGAATATAATTCAATGGGTGCGGCAGAGGCTTGCGAGGGGTAACATAGAGAGTGTTGTGGATGTGAGAATGCAAGGTGAATATGACATCAACTCTGTATGGAAAGCTGCCGATGTGGCACTCAAGTGTACTGCACAAAATGCAGCTCAAAGGCCGACTATGACTGAGGTTGTAATACAGCTCAAGGAATGCATGGAGCTGGAGTCAGCAGCAACAGGGAGAAATTATAATGCCAACTTTAATTCCGGAAATAGTAGCAATGGATATACAAATGAGAATGTTAGCCTAAACAGCACACAAGAGATGGAACAGCACGTTGGGAGGGTTTCAATGGGTAGCGGCCCGGTAGCGAGATAATTTCTCATATTTCCAGTTTGACTCTTGTCTATAATTAGTGTCTATTAATTCGATGTGTGTAATTGTTTACTTTCTTTTTTGTGAATTCATGCTTGACGTTAATGATAGGATAAAGTTATAGATTTATGTTTTACATAAGTGTGTTGGGTGTATGAAAGTGATCATGTGGCTACAAAAAGATAATATAGTCATCTGTATCAATTATTTGATTTTATCTTCTTCTTCTTCTTTTTTTCTTTTTTTTTTTTGAATGATTGAGAGAGGCTGATTTGATTTTATCTTGCATGACAATAAATTGATTAGGCCGGGAGAGTGATAAATTTAGAATTCTTTTGTAGTTTAATCCATACCAAATGTTGCCACAAAATTCTTTGTTGCAGGAAGCCCGGTAACCACCAATTTAGTCAAAGCCTGAACTAACCACCAACTTATTCTAAATAATATACATTCAGTTAGACCTATCAATTAAATATGGGCATGCCACTTATTTTTTCTAAAAAAAAAAATACAAAAAAAAAACATTCAGTTAGACCTTCCAGGAAGCCCAGCATCATTATTTATTTTTCTTAGAGAGAGCCCAGTAAACATTATTAGTAGCATTTGGACCAATAGCCATATCCTTACCTGGCATAGTAAAAACACATGGTATATGTTTGTAAATTTTCTTTCAGGTATATGATGGTTCCAAAGGATAATATATAATTGGTATGAAACTAGTCATATTCATGCGTAAATTCTTGGCTAAAATAAAACTTCTAATTATCTCGGGTTTTACATTCGGTACAATGCTAGTTTTGCCAGAGCAGTACAGAGCATGCTTCTTAACCTTTTTTCTCTTGTTCTTGTACTTAGCAACATTAGTTACACTAGTTCTTGTGCTTAACAACCTCATTTATCGTTGTTCTTGCGCTTTGCAACATAATTTGCCCTCATTCTTGTGCTTATCCATCTCATTTGCATTTGTTCTTGTACTTAGGAACCTTATTAACTCTTGCTTGTGTGCTAAACAATCTCAATTGGCGTTGTTCTTGTGCTTAACAACCTTTTTTGTCTATGATCTTGTGTTTATGAACCTCATTTCCATTTGTTCTTGTACTTAGGAATCTCATTTGCCATTGTATGTGTACCAAACAACCTCAATTGTCGTCGTTCATATACTTCTTAACCACTTTTGCCGTTGTTTTTGTGTTTAGCAACATCATTTACACTTGTTCTTGTGCTTAACAACATCATTTGTCGTTGTTCTTGTGCTTTGCAACATAATTTGCCCTTGATCTGGTGCTTATGAACCTCATTTGCATTTGTTCTTGTGCTTAGGGACCTTATTTGCCCTTGTTTGTGTGCTTAACAACTTGAATTAGCGTTGTTTGTGAGCTTAACAACCTCTTTTGCCCTTGATCTTGTGCTTATGAACCTCATTTGCATTTGTTTTTGTGCTTAGGAGCCTTATTTGCCCTTGTTCGTTTGCTTAACAACCTCAATTGTCGTTGTTCATACGCTTTTTAACATCTTTTGCCCTTGTTCTTGTGCTTAGTAACATCATTTAGGCTTTTTCTTGTGCTTAACAACCTCATTTGCCGTTGTTCTTGCGCTTTGCAACATAATTTGCCCGTGATCTTGGGCTTATGAACCTCATTTGCACATGTTCTTGTACTTAGGAACCTCATTTGCCCTTGTTTGTGTGCTAAACAACCTCAATTGGCGTTGTTCTTGTGCTTAACAACCTTTTTTGCATTTGATCTTGTGCTTATGAACCTCATTTGCAATTATTTTTGTGCTTATGAACCCCATTTTCCCTTGTTCATTTACTAAACAACCTCAATTGGCGTTGTTCATATGCTTCTTAACCTCTTTCGCCCTTGTTCTGGTGCCTAGTAACATCATTTAGTCTTTTTCTTGTGCTTAACAACCTCATTTGTCGTTGTTCTTGCGCTTTGCAACATAATTTGCCCTTGATTTTGGGCTTATGCACCTCATTTGCACTTGTTCTTATACTTAGGAACCTCATTTGCTCTTGTTCGTGTGCTTAACAACCTCAATTGTAGTTGTTCATATGCTTCTTAACCTCTTTTTCGCTTGTTCTTGTGCTTAGCAACATCATTTACACTTGTTCTTGTACTTAACAACCTCATTTACCCTTGTTCGTTTGCTTAACAATCTTAATTGTCGTTGTTCATATACTTCCTAGCCTCTTTTGCCCTTGTTCTTGTGCTTAGCAACATCATTTACACTTGTAATTATGCTTAACAACCTCACTTCTTGTTGTTCTTGCGCTTTGCAACATAATTTTCCCTTGATGTTGTACTTGTGAATCTCATTTACATTTGTTCTTGTGCTTAGGAATATCATTTGCCGTAGTTTGTGCAGTTAACAACCTCAATTGGCGTTGTTCGTGTGCTTAACAACCTCTTTTGCTCTTGATTTTGCGCTTACGAATCTCATTTGCATTTGTTCTTGTGCTTAGGAACATCAACTACACTTGTTTTTGTGCTTAAGAACTTCATTTGTCGTTGTTCTTGCACGCTGCAACATAATTTGCCCTTAATCTTGAGCTTGTGCACCTCATTTGCATTTGTTCTTGTGCTTAGGAACTTTATTTGCCCTTGGTTGTGTACTTAACAACCTCAATTGACGTTATTTGTGCGCTTAACAACCTCTTTTACCCTTGATCTTGTGGTTATGAACCTTATTTGCATTTGTTCTTGTGCTTAGGAACCTCGTTTGCCCTTGTTCTTGTTCTTAACACCATCAATTATCGCTGTTCATATGCTTCTTAACTTCTTTTTCCCTTGTTCTTGTGCTTAGCAACATTATTTACACTTGTTCTTTTGCTTAACAACATCATTTGTCGTTGTTCTTGCACTTTGCAACATTATTTGCCCTTGATGTTGTGCTTATGAATCTCATTTGCATTTGTTCTTGTGCTTAGGAACCTCATTTTCCCTTGTTGGTGTGCTTAACAATCGGAAGTAGCATTGTTTGTGAGCTTAACAACCTCTTTTGCCCTTGATCTTGTGCTTATGAACCTCATTTGCATTTGTTATTGTGCTTAGGAACCTCATTTGCCCTTATTCGTTTGCTTAACAACCTCAATTGTCGTTGTTCATACGCTTCCTAACATCTTCTGTCCTTGTTCTTATGCTTAGCAACATCTGTTACACTTGTTCTTGTGCTTAACAACCTCATTTGTTGTTGTTCTTGCGCTTTGCAACATAATTTGCCATTGATCTTGTGCTTATGCACCTCATTTGCATTTGTTCTTGTACATAGGAACCTCGTTTGTCTTTGTTTGGGTGCTAAACAACTTTTTTTTTGCCCTTGATCTTGTGCTTATGAACCTCATTTGCATTTGTTCTTGTGTTTAGAAACCTCATTTACCCTTGTTCTTGTGCTTAACAACCTAAATTATCATTGTCCATATAATTCTTAACCTCTTTTGCCCTTGTTCTTGTGCTTAGCAATATCAGTTACACTTGTTCTTGTGCTTAACAAGGTCATTTATCGTTGCTCTTGCGCTTTGCAACATAATTTGCCCTCAATCCGGGGCCTATCCACCTCATTTGCATTTGTTCTTGTACTTAAGAACTTTATTTGCCCTTGTTTGTGTGCTAAACAACCTCAGTTGGCGTTGTTCTTATGCCTACCAACCTTTTTTGCCCTTGATCTTGTGCTTATGAACCTCATTTGCATTTGTTCTCGTGCTTATCAACCCCATTTTCCCTTGTTCATGTACTAAACAACCTCAATTGTTGTTGTTCATATGCTTCTTAACCTCTTTTGCCCTTGTTCTTGTGCTTAGTAACATCATTTAGCATTTTTCTTATGTTTAACAACCTCATTTGTCGTTGTTCTTGCGTTTTGCAACATAATTTGCCCATGATTTTGTGCTTATGAACCTCATTTGCTCATGTTCTTGTACTTAGGAAACTCATTTGCTCTTGTTCGTGTGGTTAACAACGTCAATTGTCGTTGTTCATATGCTTCTGAATCTCTTTTGCCATTGTTCTTGTGCTTAGCAACATCATTTAATTATGCTTAACAACCTCATTTGCCCTTGTTCGTTTGCTTAACAACCTCAATTGTCATTGTTCATATGCTTCCTAACATCTTTTGCCCTTGTTCTTGTTCTTTGCAACATCATTTACACTTGTTCTTATGCTTAACAACCTCATTTCTTATTGTTCTTGCACATTGCAACATAATTTGCCCTTGATCTTGTATTTATGAATCTCATTTGCATTTGTTCTTGTGCTTAAGAACCTCATTTGCCGTTGTTTGTGTAGTTAACAACCTCAAGTGGCGTTGTTCGTGTGCTTAAGAACCTCTTTTGCCCTTTATTTTGTGCTTATGAACCTCATTTGCATTTGTTCTGGTGCTTAGGAACCTCATTTCCCTTATACGTTTGCTGAACAACCTCAATTGACGATGTTCATATGCTTCCTAATCTCTATTTCCCTTGTTCTTGTACTTATCAACATCAGTTACACTTGTCTTTGTGCTTAACAACCTCATTTGCCGTTGTTCTTGTGATTATCAACATAATTTGCCCTTAATCTTGAGCTTATGCACCTCATTTGCACTTGTTCTTGTGCTTAGGAACTTCATTTGCCCTTGGTTGTGTTCTTAACAACCTCAAATAACGTTTTTCGGGAGAATAACAACCTCTTTATCCTTGATCTTGTGCTTATGAACCTCATTTGCATTTGTTCTTATGCTTAGGAACCTCGTTTGCTCTTGTTCGTGTGCTTAACACCATCAATTATCGTTGTTCATATGCTTCTTAACTTCTTTTGCCCTTGTTCTTGTGCTTAGCAATATCATTTACACTTGTTCTTGTGCTAAACAACCTCATTTGTCGTTGTTCTTGCGCTTTGTAACATAATTTGCCCTTGATCTTGTGCTTATGAACCTCATTTGCATTTGTTCTTGTGCTTAGGGACCTCATTTGCCCTTTTTTGTGTGCTTAACAACCTGAATTAGCGTTGTTTGTGAGCTTAACAACCTCTTTTGCTATTGATCTTGTGCTTATGAACCTCATTTGCATTTGTTCTTGTGCTTAGGAACCTCATTTGCCCTTGTTCGTTTGCTTAACAACCTCAGTTATCGTTGTTCGTACGCTTCCTAACCTCTTTTGTCCTTGTTCTTGTGCTTAGCAACATCATTTACACTTTTTGTTGTGCGTAACAACCTCTTTTGTCATTGTTCTTGCACTGTGCAACATAATTTTCACTTGATCTTGTGTTTATGCATCTCAGTTGCATTTGTTCTTGTACTTACGAACCTCAATTGCCCTTGTTCGTGTGCTTCCTAACCTCTTTTGCCCTTGTTTTTGTGCTGAGCCACATCATTTACACTTGTTCTTATGCTTAACAACCTCATTTCTCGTTGTTCTTGCGCTTTGCAACATAATTTGTCCTTTATCTTATACTTAAGAATCTCATTTGCATTTGTTCTTGAGCTTAGAAACCTCATTTGCCATTGTTTGTGTAGTTAACAACCTCAATTGGCGTTATTCGTGTGCTTAACAACCTCTTTTGCCTTTGATTTTGTGCTTATAAACCTCGTTTGCATTTGTTCTTGTGCTTAGGAACCTCAATTACACTTGTTTTTGTGCTTAACAACCTCATTTGCCGTTGTTCTTGCGCTTTGCAACATAATTTGCCCTTAATCTTGAGCTTACGCACCTCATTTGCATTTGTTCTTGTGATTAGGAACTTCATTTGCCTTTGGTTGTGTACTTAACAACCTCAATTAACGTTATTCGTGCGCTTAACAACCTCTTTTTCCCTTGATCTTGTGCTTATGAACCTTATTTGCATTTGTTATTGTGTTTAGGAACCTCGTTTGCCCTTGTTCTTGTGCTCAACACCATCAATTATCGTTATTCATATGCTTCTAAACATCTTTTGCCCTTGTTCTTGTGCTTAGCAACATCATTTACACTTGTTCTTGTGCTTAACAACATCATTTGTCGTTGTTCTTGTGCTTTGCAACATAATATGCGCTTGATCTTGTGCTTATGATCCTCATTTGCTTTTTTTCTTGTGCTTCCTAACCTCTTTTGTCCTTGTTCTTATGAAGCTCATCTAAATTTGTTCATACGCTTCCTAACCTCTTTTGTCCTTCTTCTTATGCTTAGCAACATCAGTTACACTTGTTCTTGTGCTTAGCAACGTCATTTGTCGTTGTTCTTGCGCTTTGCAACAAAAATTGCCCTTGATCTTGTGCTTATACACTTCATTTGCAATTTTTTCCTGTACTTAGGAACCTCATTTGCCCTTGTTCGTGTGCTTAACACCATCAATTATCGTTGTTCGTATGCTTCTTAACTTCTTTTGCCCTTGTTCTTGTGCTTAGCAACATCATTTACACTTGTTCTTGTGCTTAACAACATCATTTGTCATTGTGCTTGGACTTTGCAACATAATTTGCCCTTGATCTTGTGCTTATGAACCTCATTTGCATTTGTTCTTGTGCTTAGGGACCTCATTTGACCTTGTTTGTGTGCTTAACAACCTGAATTAGCGTTGTTTGTCAGCTTAACAACCTCTTTTGTCCTAGATCTTGTGCTTATGAACCTCATTTGCATTTGTTCTTATGCTTAGGAACCTCAATTGCCCTTGTTCGTTTGGTTAACAACCTCAATTGTCGTTGTTCATACGCTTCCTAACCTCATTTGTCCTTGTTCTTATGCTTAGCAACATCAGTTACGCTTGTTCTTGTGCTTAACAACCTCATTTGTCGTTGTTCTTGCTCTTTGCAACATAATTTGCCCTTAATCTTGTGCTTATGCACCTCATTTGCATTTGTTCTTGTACTTAGGAAGCTCATTTGCCCCTGCTTAAGCGCTAAACAACCTCAATTGGCGTTGTTCTTGTGCTTAACAATCTTTTTTGCCCTTGATCTTGTTCTTTTGTACCTCATTTGCATTTGTTTGTGCTTAGGAACCTCATTTGCCCTTGTTCGTATACCAAACAACCTCAATTGTCGTTGTTCATATGCTTCTTAAGAACTTTTGCCGTTGTTCTTGTGCTTACCAACATCATTTACACTTTTTCTTGTGCGTAACAACCTCATTTGTCGTTGTTCTTGCAGTTAACAACCTCATTTTTCTTGTACTTAGGAACCTCATTTGCTCTTGTTCGTGTGCTTAACAACCTCAATTGTAGTTATTCATATGCTTCTTAACCTCTTTTTCGCTTGTTCTTGTACTTAGCAACATCATTTACACTTGTTCTTGTGCTTAACAACCTCATTTACCCTTGTTCGTTTACTTAACAATCTCAATTGTCGTTGTTCATATGCTTCCTAACCTCTTTTGCCCTTGTTCTTGTGCTTAGCAACATCATTTACACTTGTTCTTATACTTAACAACCTCATTTCTCGTTGTTCTTGCGCTTTGCAACATAATTTGCCCTTGATCTTGTACTTATGAATCTAATTTACATTTGTTCTTGTGCTTAGGAACCTCATTTGCCGTTGTTTGTGTAGTTAACAACCTCAATTGGCGTTGTTCGTGTGCTTAACAACCTCTTTTGACCTTGATTTTATGCTTATGAACCTCATTTGCATTTGTTCTTGTGCTTAGGAACTTCATTTCCCTTGTACGTTTGCTTAACAATATCAATTTTCGTTGTTCATATGCTTCCTAATCTCTTTTTCCCTTGTTCTTGTGCTTACCAACATTAGTTACATTTGTTTTTGTGCTTAACAACCTCATTTGTCGTTGTTCTTGCGCTTTGCAACATAATTTGCCCTTCATCTTGAGCTTATGCCATTTGCATTTGTTACTGTGCAAAGGAACCTCATTTGCCCTTGGTTGTGTACTTAACAACCTCAATTGACGTTGTCCGTGTGCTTAACAACCTCTTTTACCCTTGATCTTGTGCTTATGAACCTCATTTGCATTTCTTCTTGTGCTTAGGAACCTCGTTTGCCCTAGTTCGTGTGCTTAACACCATCAATTATCGTTGTTCATATGCTTCTTAACTTCTTTTTCCCTTGTTCTTGTGCTTAGCAACATTATTTACACTTGTTCTTGTACTTAATAACATCATTTGTCATTGTTCTTGCACTTTGCAACATAATTTGCCCTTGATCTTGTGCTTATGAATCTCATTTGCATTTGTTCTTGTGCTTAGGGACCTCATTTGACCTTGTTTGTGTGCTTAACAACCTGAATTAGCGTTGTTTGTGAGCTTAACAACCTCTTTTACCCTTGATCTTGTGCTTATGAACCTCATTTGCATTTGTTCTTGTGCCGAGGAACCTCATTTGCCCTTGTTCGTTTGGTTAACAACCTCAATTGTCGTTGTTCATACGCTTCCTAACCTCTTTTGTCCTTGTTCATATGCTTAGCAACATCAGTTACACTTGTTCTTGTGCTTAACAACCTCATTTGTCGTTGTTTTTGTACTTTGCGACATAATATTCACTTGATCTCTTGCTTATGCACCTTATTTGCATTTGATCATGTACTTAGGAACCTCATTTGCCCATGTTCGTGTGCTAAACAACCTCAATTGGCGTTGTTCTTGTGCTTTTGAACCTCATTTGCATTTGTTTGTGCTTAGGAACCTCATTTGCCCTTGTTCGTGTACCAAACAACCTCAATTGTCATTGTTCGTATGCTTCTTCAGAACTTTTGCCGTTGTTCTTGTGCTTAGAAACATCATTTTCTCTTTTTCTTGTGCGTAACAACCTCATTTGTCGTTATTCTTGCACTTTGCAACATAATTTTCACTTGATTTTGTGCTTATGCACCTCATTTGCATTTGTTCTTGTACTTAGGAACCTCATTTTCTCTTAATTGTGTGCTAAACAACCTGAATTGGCGTTGTTCTTGTGCTTAACAATCTTTTTTGCCCTTCATCTTGTGCTTATGAATCTCATTTGCATTTGTTCTTGTGCTTAGGAACCTCATTTACCCTTGTTAGTGTGCTTAACAATTTAAATTATAGTTGTCCATATGCTTCTTAACTTCTTTTGCCCTTGTTCTTGTGCTTAGCAACAACAGTTACACATGTTCTTTTGCTTCACAACCTCATTTGTTGTTGTTCTTGCGCTTTGCAACATAATTTGCCCCAAACTCTGTGCTTATCCACCTTATTTGCCTTTGTTCTTGTACTTAGGAACCCTATTTGCCCTTGTTTGTGTGCTAAACAACCTCAATTGGCGTTGTTCTTGTGCTTAACAATCTTTTTTGCCCCTGATCTTGTGTTTATGAACCTCATTTGCATTTGTTCTTGTGCTTAGGAACCTCATTTGCCCTTGTTTGTGTACTAAACAACCTCAATTGTCGTTGTTCATATGCTTTCTTAACCTCTTTTGCCGTTGTTCTTGTGCTTAGCAACATCATTTACACTTTTTGTGTATTTAACAACCTCAATTGGCCTTGTTCGTGTGCTTAACAACCGCTTTTACCCTTGATCTTGTGCTTGTGAACCTCATTTGCATTTGTTCTTGTGCTGAGGATCCTCATTTGTCCTTATTTGTGTGCTTCTTAACCTTTTTTGTCCTTGATATTGTGCCGATGAACCTCATTTACACTTGTTCTTGTGCTTCACAACCTCATTTCTCATTATTCTTGCGCTTTGCAACATAATTTGTCCTTAATCTTGTGGTTATCCACCTCATTTGCTTTTTGTTCTTTTACTTAGGAACCTTATTTGCCCTTGTTTGTGTGCTAAACAACCTCAATAGGCGTTGTTCTTGTGCTTAACAACCTTTTTTGCCCTTGATCTTGTGTTTATGAACCCCATTTGCATTTGTTATTGTGCTTAGGAGCCTCTTTTGCCCTTGTTCTTGTGCTTAGTAACATCATTTGGACTTTTTATTGTGCTTAACAACCTCATTGTCGTTGTTCTTGCGCTTTGCAACATACTTTGCCCTTGATTTTGTGCTTATGCACCACATTTGCATTTGTTCTTATACTTAGGAACCTCAATTGGCGTTGTTCTTGTGCTTAACAACATTTTTTGCCCTTGATCTTGTGCTTATGAACCTCATTTGCATTTGTTTGTGCTAAGGAACCCGATTTTCCCTTGTTCGTGTACCAAACAACCTCAATTTTCGTTGTTTATATGCTTTCCACCACTTTTGTCGTTGTTCTTGTGCTTAGCAACATCATTTACACTTTTTCTTGTGCGTAACAACCTCATTTGTTGTTGTTCTTGCACTTTGCGACATAACTTTCACTTCATCTTCTGCTTATGCACCTCATTTGCATTTGTTCTTGTACTTAGGAACCTCATTTCCCCTTGTTTGTGTGCTAAACAATCTCAATTAGTGTTGTTATTGTGCTTAACAACCACTTTTGCCCTTGATCTTGTGCTTATGAGCCTTATTTGCATTTATTCTTGTGCTTAGGAACCTCATTTGCCCTTGTTCGTTTGCTTAACAACCTCAATTGTCGTTGTTCATACGCTTCCCAGCCTCTTTTGTCCTTGTTCTTGTGCTTACCAACATCAGTTACACTTGTTCTTATGCATAACAACCTCATTTGTCGATGTTCTTGCACTTTGCAACATAATTTGCCCTTAATCTTGTGCTTATGCACCACATTTGCATTTGTTCTTGTACTTAGGAACCTCATTTGCCCTTGTTTGTGTGCAAAACAACTTCAATTGGTGTTGTTCTTGTGCTTAACAACATTTTTTGCCCTTGATCTTGTGTTTATGAACCTCATTTGCATTTGTTTGTGCTAAGGAACCCCATTCGCCCTTGTTTGTGTACTAAACAACCTCAATTCTCGTTGTTCATATGCTTCTTATCCACTTCTGCCATTGTTCTTGTGCTTAGCAACATCATTTACACATTTTCTTGTGCGTAACAACCTCATTTGTCGTTGTTCTTGCACTTTGCAACATAATTTTCACTTGATCCTGTGCTGATGCACCTCATTTGCATTTTTCTTGTACTTAGGAACCTCAATTCCCCTTGTTTGTGTGCTAAACAACCTCAATTGGCGTTGTTCTTGTTCTTAACAACCTTTTTTGCCCATGATCTTGTGCTTATGAATCTCATTTGCATTGTTCTTATGCTTAAAAACCTCATTTACCCTTGTTCGTGTGCTTAACAACCTAAATTATCGTTGTCCATATGCTTTTTAACCTTTTTTTGCCCATGTTCTGATGCTTAGCAACATCAGTTACACTTGTTCTTGTGCTTAACAACCTCATTTGTCATTGTTCTTGCGCTTTGCAACATAATGTTCCCTTATTTGTTTAGTACACAACCTCATTTGCATTTGTTCTTGTACTTAGGAACCTTATTTACCCTTTTTGGTGTGCTAAACAACCCTAGTTGGTGTTGTTCTTGTGCTTAACAACCTTTTTTGCCCTAGATCTTGTGTTTATGAACCTCATTTGCATTTGTTCTTGTGCTTAGGAACCTCATTTGCCATTGTTTGTGTACTAAACAACCTGAATGGTCATTGTTCATATGCTTCTTTACCTCTTTTGACATTGTTCTTGTGCTTAGCAACATCATTTACACTTTTTGTGTACTTAACAACCTCAATTGGCCTTGTTCGTGAGCTTAACAACCTCTTTTACCCTTGATCTTGTGCTGCTAAACCTCATTTGCATTTGTTCTTGTGCTTAGGAGCCTCATTTGTCCTTGTTTGTGTGCTAAAGAACCTCAATTGGCGTTGTTCTTGTGCTTAACAACCTTTTTTGCCCTTCATCTTGTGCTTATCAACCTCATTTGCGTTTGTTCTTGTGCTTATGAACCCCATTACCATTGTTCATGTACTAAACAACCTCAATTGTCGTTGTTCATATGCTTCTTAACATCTTTTGGCCTTGTTCTTGTGCATAGTAACATCATTTAGCATTTTTCTTGTGTTTAACAATCTCATTTGTCGTTGTTCTTGCGCTTTGCAACATAACCCTTGATTTTGTGTTTATGCACCTCATTTGCAAATGTTCTTGTACTTAGGAACCTCATTTGTTCTTGTTCGTGTGCTTAACAACCTCATTGTAGTTGTTCATATGCTTCTTAATCTCTTTTGCCCTTCTTCTTGTTCTTAGCAACATCATTTACACTTGTTATTGTGCTTAACAACCTCATTTGCCCTTGTTCCTTTGCTTAACACCTCAATTGTCGTTGTTAATATGCTTCCAAACCTCTTTTGCTCTTGTTCTTGTGCTTAGCAACATCATTTACACTTGTTCTTATACTTAACAACCTCATTTCTCGTTGTTCTTACGCTTTGCAACATAATTTGCCCTTGATCTTGTACTTATGAATCACATTTGCATTTGTTCTTGTGCTTAGGAACCTCATTTGCCGTTGTTTGTGTAGTTAACAACCTCTTTTGCCCTTCATTTTGTGCTTATGAACCTTATTTGCATTTGTTCTTGTGCTTAGGAACCTCATTTGCCCTTGTTTGTTTTCTTAACAACCTCAATTGTCGTTGTTCATACGCTTCCTAACCTCTTTTGTCCTTGTTCTTGTGCTTAGCAACATCATTTACACTTTTTCTTGTGCGTAAGAACCTCATTTGTCATTGTTCTTGCACTTTGAAATATAATTTTCACTTGATCTTGTGCTTATGCACCTCATTTGCATTTGTTCTTGTACTTAGGAACCTCATTTGCCATTGTTTGTGTGCTAAACAACATTAATTGGCGTTGTTCTTGTGCTTAACAACCTTTTTTTGCGCTTGATCTTGTGCTTATGAACCTCATTTGCATTTGTTCTAGTCCTTAGGAACCTCAATTACCCTTGTTCGTGTGCTTAACAACCTAAATTATCGTTGTCCATATGCTTCTTAACCTCTTTTGCCCTTATTCTAGTGCTTAGCAACAACAGTTATACTTGATCTTGTGCTTAACAGCCACATTTGTCGTTGTTCTTGCGCTTTGCTACATAATTTGCCCTCAATCTTGTGGTTATCCACCTCATTTGCATTTGTTCTTGTACTTAAGAACCATATTTGCCCTTGTTTGTGTGCTAATCAACCTCAATTGGCGTTGTTCTTGTGCTTAACAACCTTTTTATCCCTTCATCTTGTGTTTATGAACCTCATTTGCATTTATTTTTGTACTGAACAACCTTAATTGTCGTTGTTTATATGCTTCTTAACCTCTTTTGCCATTGTTCTTGTGCTTAGCAACATCATTTACACTTTTTGTGTACTTAACAACCTTAATTGGCCTTGTTCGTGTGCTTAACAACCTCTTTTACCCTTGATCTTGTGCTTATGAACCTCATTTGCATTTTTTCATGTACTTAGGACCCTCATCTGTCCTTGTTTGTGTGCTAAACAACCTCAATTGGCGTTGTTCTTGTGCTTAACAACCTTTTTTGCCCTTGATCTTGTGGTTATGAACCTCATTTGCATTTGTTTGTGCTTAGGAACCTCATTTTCCCTTGGTTGTGTACCAAACAACCTCAATTATCGTTGTTCATATGCTTCTTAACCACTTTTGTCGTTGTTCTTGTGCTTAGCAGCATCATTTACACTTTTTTCTTGTGCGTAACAACCTCATTTGTTGTTGTTCTTGCACTTTGCAACTTTCACTTGATCTTGTGCTTATGCACCTCATTTGCATTTGTTCTTGTACTTAGGAACCTCATTTGCCCTTGTTTGTGTGCTAAACAACCTCAATTAGCGTTGTTCTTGTGCTTAACAACCTTTTTTGCCCTTGATCTTGTCCTTATGAACCTCATTTGCATTTGTTCTTGTGCTTAGGAACCTCAATTACCCTTGTTCGTGTGCTTAACAACCTAAATTATCGTTGTCCATATGCTTCTTAACCTCTTCTGCCTTTGTTCTTGTGCTTAGCAACATCAGTTACACTTGTTCTTGTGCTTCACAACCTCATTTCTCGTTGTTCTTGCGCTTTGCAACATAATTTGTCCGTTATCCTGTGCTTATCCCCATCATTTGCATTTGTTCTTTTACCTAGGAACCTTATTTGCCCTTGTTTGTGTGCTAAACAACCTTAATTGTCGTTGTTTACATGCTTCTTAACCTCTTTTGCCGTTGTTCTTGTTCTTAGCAACATCATTTACACTTTTTGTGTACTTAACAACCTCAATTGGCCTTGTTCGTGTGCTTAACAACGTCTTTTACCCTTGATCTTGTGCTTATGAACCTCATTTGCATTTGTTCTTGTGCTAGGAACCACATTTACCCTTGTTCGTGTGCTTAACAATCTAAATTATCGTTGTCTATATGCTTCTTAACCTTTTTTGCCCTTGTTCTTGTGCTTAGGAATATCAGTTACACTTGTTCGTGTGCTTAACAACCTCATTTGTCGTTGTTCTTGCACTTTGCAACATAATTTTCCCTCCATCTTGTGCTTATCCACCTCATTTGCATTTGTTCTTGTACTTAGGAACCTTATTTGCCCTTGTTTGTGTGCTAAACAACCTCAATTGGCGTTGTTCTAGTGCTTAACAACTTTTTTGCCCTTGATCTTATGTTTATGAACCTCATTTGCATTTGTTCTTGTGCTTAGGAACCTCATTTGCCCATGTTTGTGTACTAAACAACCTCAATTGTTGTTGTTCATATGCTTCTTAACCCCTTTTGCAGTTGTTCTTGTGCTTAGCAACATCATTTACACTTTTTGTGTACTTAACAACCTCAATTGGCCTTGTTCGTGTGCTTAACAACCTCTTTTGCCCTTGACCTTGTGCTTATGAACCTCATTTGCATTTGTTCTTGTGCTTAGGAGCCTCATTTGCCCTTGTTCCTTTGCTCAACAACCTCAATTGTCGTTGTTCATATGCTTCCTAACCTCTTTTGCCCTTGTTCTTGTGCTTAGCAACATCATTTACACATGTTCTTATACTTAGCAACCTCATTTCTCGTTGTTCTTACGCTTTGCAACAAAATTTGCCCTTGATCTTGTACTTATGAATCTCATTTGCATTTGTTCTTGTGCTTAGGAACCTCATTTGCCGTTGTTTGTGTAGTTAACTACCTCTTTTGCCCTTCATTTTGTTCTTATGAACCTCATTTGCATTTGTTCTTGTGCTTAGGAAACTCATTTACCGTTGTTTGTGTAGTTAACAACCTCTTTTACCCTTCATTTTGTGTTTATGAACCTCATTTTCATTTGTTCTTGTGCTTAGGAACCTCATTTGCCCCTGTTCGTTTGCTTAACAATCTCAATTGTCGTTGTTCATACGCTTCCTAATCTCTTTTGTCCTTGTTCTTGTGCTTAGGAACATCATTTGCACTTTATCTTGTGCGTAACAACCTCATTTGTCATTGTTCTTCCACTTTGCAACATAATTTTCACTTGATCTTGTGCTTATGCACCTCATTTGCATTTGTTCTTGTACTTAGGAACCTCATTTGCCCTTGTTTGTGTGCTAAACAACATCAATTGGCGTTGTTCTTGTACTTAACAACCTTTTTTTGCTCTTGATCTTGTGCTTATGAACCTCATTTGCATTTGTTCTAGTACTTAGGAACCTCAATTACCCTTGTTCGTGTTCTTAACATCCTAAATTATCGTCGTCCATATACATCTTAACCTCTTTAGCACTTATTCTAGTGCTTAGCAACATCAGTTATACTTGTTCTTGTGGTTAACAACCACATTTGTCGTTGTTCTTGTGCTTTGCAACATAATTTGCTCTCAATCTTGTGCTTATCCACCTCATTTGCATTTCTTATTGTACTTAAGAACCTTATTTGCCCTAGTTTGTGTGCTAAACAACCTCAATTGGAGTTGTTCTTGTACTTAACAACCTTTTCTGCCCTTGATCTTGTGTTTATGAACTTCATTTGCATTTGTTTTTGTGCTTAGCAACCTCATTTGCCCTTGTTTGTGCACTAAACAACCTTAATTGTCGTTGTTTATATGCTTCTTAACCTCTTTTGCCATAGTTCTTGTGCTTAGCAACATCATTTACACTTTATGTGTACTTAACAACCTCAATTGGCCTTGTTCGTGTGCTTAACAACCTCTTTTACCCTTGATCTTGTGCTTATGAACCTCATTTGCATTTGTTCATGTACTTAGGAACCTCATTTGTCCTTGTTTGTGTGCTAAACAACCTCAATTGGCGTTGTTCATGTGCTTAACAATCTTTTTAGCCCTTGATCTTGTGCTGATGAACCTCATTTGCATTTGTTCTTGTGCTTATGAACCCCATTTGCCCTTGTTCAAGTACTAGACAACCTTAATTGTCGTTGTTCATATGCTTCTTAACCTCTTTTGCCCTTGTTCTTGTGCTTAACAATCTCATTTGTCGTTTTTCTTGCGCTTTGCAACATAATTTGCCCTTGATTTTGTGCTTATGCACCTCATTTGCACATGTTGTTGTACATAGAAACCTCATTTGCTCTTGTTCGTGTGCTTAACAACCTCAATTGTAGTTGTTCATATGCTTCTCAACCTCTTTTGCCATTGTTCTTGTGCTTCGCAACATCATTTACACTTGTTATTGTGCTTAACAACCTTATTTGCCCTTGTTCCTTTGCTTAACAACCTCAATTGTCGTTGTTCATATGCTTCCTAATCTCTTTTACCCTTGTTCTTGTGCTTAACAACCTCGTTGTTCATACGCTTTGCAACATAATTTGCCCTTGATCTTGTGGTTATGAACCTCATTTGCAATTGTTTGTGCTTAGGAACCTCATTTGCCCTTGGTTGTGTACCAAATAACCTCAATTGTCATTGTTCATATGCTTCTTAACCACTTTTGTTGTTGTTCTTGTGCTTAGCAACATCATTTACACTTTTTCTTGTGCGTAACAACCTCATTTGTTGTTGTTCTTGCACTTTGCAACATAACTTTCACTTGATCTTGTCCTTATAAACCTCATTTGCATTTGTTCTTGTGCTTAGGAACCTGAATTACTCTTGTTCGTATGCTTAACAACCTAAATTATCGTTGTCCATATGCTTCTTAACCTCCTTTGCCCTTGTTCTTATGCTTATCAACATCAGTTACACTTGTTCTTGTGCTTCACAACCTCATTTCTCGTTGTCTTGTGCTTTGCAACATAATTTGCCCTTAATCTTGTGCTTATCCACCTCAATTGTATTTGTTCTTTTACTTGGGAACCTTATTTGCCCATGTTTGTGTGCTAAACAATCTCAATTGGCGTTGTTCTTGTGCTTAACAATCTTTTTTGCCCTTGATCTTGTGTTTATGAAACTCATTTGCATTTGTTCTTGTGCTTAGGAACCTCATTTGCCCTTGTTTGTGTACTAAACACCCTAAATTGTCGTTGTTCATATGCTTCTTAACCTCTTTTGCCGTTGTTCTTGTGCTTAGCAACGTCATTTACACTTTTTGTATACTTAACAACCTCAATTGGCCTTGTTCGTGTGCTGAACAACCTCTTTTACGCTTGATCTTTTGCTTATAAACCTAATTTGCATTTGTTATTGTGCTTAGCAGCCCCATTTGTCCTTATTTGTGTGCTAAACAACCTCAATTTGCATTGTTCTTGTGCTTAACAACCTTTTTTGCCCTTGATCTTGTGCCTATGAACCTCATTTGCGTTTGTTCTTGTGCTTATGAACCCCATTTGCTCTTGTTCATGTACTAAACAACCTCAATTGTCGTTGTTCATATACTTCTTAACCTCTTTTTCCCTTGTTCTTGTGCTTAGTAACATCGTTTAGACTTTTTCTTGTGCTTAACAACCTCGTTTGTCGTTGTTCTTGCGCTTTGCAATATAAATTGACCTTGATTTTGTGCTTATGCACCTCATTTGCACATGTTCTTGCACTTAGGAACCTCATTTGCTCTTGTTCGTATGCTTAACAACCTCAATTGTAGTTGTTCACATGCTTCTTAACCTCTTTTGTCATTGTTCTTGAGTTTAGCAACATCATTTACACTTGTTCTTGTGCTTAACAATCTCATTTTTCCTTGTTCGTTTGCTTAACAACCTCAATTGTTGTTGTTCATATGCTACATAACCTCTTTTGCCCTAGTTCTTGTGCTTAACAACATCATTTACACTTGTTCTTATGCTTAACAACCTCATTAATCATTGTTCTTGTGCTTTGCAACATAATTTGCCCTTGATCTTGTACTTATGAATCCTATTTGCATTTGTTATTGTGATTAGGAACCTCATTTGCCGTTGTTTGTGTAGTTAACAACCTCAATTGGCGTTGTTCGTGTGCCTTACAACCGCTTTTGCCCTTGATTTTGTCCTTATTAAACTCATTTGCATTTTTTCTTGTGCTTAGGAACCTCATTTCCCTTGTACGTTTGCTTAACAACCTCAATTGTCGTTGTTCATATGCTTCGTAATCTCTTTCTCCCTTGTTCTTGAGTTTAGCAACATCAGTTACACTTGTTTCGGTGCTTAACAACCTCATTTGTCGTTGTTCATGCGCTTTGCAACATAATTTGCCCTAAATCATGAGCTCATGCACCTCATTTGCTTTTGTTCTTGTACTTTGGAACTTCATTTTTCCTTGGTTTTGTACTTAACAATCTTAATTGGCATTGTTCGTGTGCTTAACAACCTCTTTTACCCTTGATCTTGTGCTTATGAACCTCATTTGCATTTGTTCTTGTGCTTATGAACCTCGTTTGCCCTTGTACGTGTGCTTAACACCATCAATTATCGTTGTTCATGTGCTCCTTAACTTCTTTTGCACTTGTTCTTGTGCTAAGCAACATCATTTACACTTGTTCTTGTACTTAACAATCTCATTTGTCGTTGTTCTAGCGCTTTGCAACATAATTTGCCCTTGATCTTATGCTTACGAACCTCATTTGCATTTGTTCTTGTGCTTAGGGATCTCACTTGTCCTTGTTTGTTTGCTCAACAACCTCAATTGTCGTTGTTCATATGCCTCCCAGCCTCTTTTGTCCTTGTTCTTGTGCTTAACAACATCAGTTACACTTGTTCTTGTGCTTAACAACCTTATTTGTCGTTGTTCTTGCACTTTTCAACATAATTTGCCCTTAATATTGTGCTTATGCACCTCATTTGCATTTGTTCTTGTACTTAGAAACCTAATTCGCCCTTGTTTGTGTGCAAAACAACCTCAATTGGTGTTGTTCTTGTGCTTACCAACCTTTTCTGCCCTTGATCTTGTGCCTATGAACCTCATTTACATTTGTTTGTGCTTAGGAACCTCATTTGCCCTTGTTCGTGTACTAAACAACCTCAATTGGAGTTGTTCATATGCTTATTAACCACTTTTGCCGTTGTTCTTGTACTTAGCAACATCATTTACACTTTTTTTTGTGTGTAACAACCTCATTTGTCGTTATTTTTGTACTTTGCAACAAAATATTCACTTGATCTCTTTCTTATGAACCTCATTTGCATTTGTTCTTGTGTCCTTAGGAGCCTCATTTGTCCTTGTTTGTGTGCTAAACAACCTCAATTAGCGTTGTTCTTGTCCTTAACAACCTTTTTTGCGTTTGATCTTGTGCTTATGAACCTCATTTGCATTTGTTCTTGTTCTTAGGAACCTCATTTTTCCTTGTTCTTGTACTAAACTACCTCAATTGTCGTTGTTCATATGCTTATTAACCACTTTTGCCGTTGTTCTTGTACTTAGCAACATCATTTACACTTTTTCTTGTACGTAACAACCTCATTTGTCGTAGTTTTTGTACTTTGCAACATAATATTCACTTGATCTCTTACTTATGCACCTTATTTGCATTTGATCATGTACTTAGGAACCTCATTTGTCCTTGTTTATGTGCCAAACAACCTCAATTGGCGTTGTTCTTGTGCTTAACAACCTTTTTTGCCCTTGATCTTGTGTTTATGATTCTCATTTGCATTTGTTCTTGTTCTTAGGAATCTCATTTGCCCTTGTTTTGGTACTAAACAACCTCAATTGTCGTTGTTCATATGCTTCTTAACCTCTTTTGCCGTAGTTCTTGTCCTTAGCAACATCATTTACACTTTTTGTGTACTTAACAACCTCTTTTACCCTTGTTCGTGTGCTTATGAACCTTCTTTGCATTCGTTCTTATGCTTAGGAGCCTCATTTGTCATTGTTTGTGTGCTAAACAACCTCAATTGGCGTTGTTCTTGCGCTTAACAACCTTTTTTGCCTTTGATCTTGTGCTTATGAACCTCATTTGCATTTGTTCTTGTGCTTAGGAACCTCATTTGCCATTTTTCGTGTACTTAAACAACCTCAATTGTCGTTGTTCATATGCTTCTTAACAACTTTTGCCGTTGTTCTTGTGCTTAGCAACATCATTTACAATTTTTCTTGTGCGTAACAACCTCATTTTTCGTTGTTTTTGCACTTTGCAACATAATTTTCACTTGATCTTGTGCTTATGCACCTCATTTGCATTTGGTCTTGTACTTAGGAACCTCATTTGCCCTTGTTTGTGTGCTAAACAACCTTAATTGGCGTTGTTTTTATGCTTAACAACCGTTTTTGCCCTTGATCTTGTCCTTATGAACCTCATTTGCATTTGTTCTTGTGCTTAGGAACCTCAATTACTGTTGTTCGTATGCTTAACAACATAAATTATCGTTGTCCATATGCTTCTTAACCTCTTTTGTTCTTGTTCTTGTGCTTAGCAACATCAGTTACACTTGTTCTTGTGCTTCACAACCTCATTTGTCGTTATTCTTGTGCTTTGCAACATAATTTGCCCTTAATCTTGTGCTTATCCACCTCATTTGTATTTGTTGTTTTACTTATGAACCTTATCTGTCCTTGTTTGTGTGCTAAACAATATCAATTGACATTGTTCTTGTGCTTAACAACCGTTTTTACCCTTGATCTTCTGTTTATGAACCTCATTTGCATTTGTTCTTGTGCTTAGGAATCTCATTTGCCCTTGTTTGTGTACTAAACAACCTAAATTGTCGTTGTTCATATGCTTCTTAACCTCTTTTGCCGTTGTTCTTGTGCATAGCAACATCATTTACACTTTTTGTGTACTTAACAACCTCAATTGGCCTTGTTCGTGTGCTGAACAACCTCTTTTACCCTTGATCTTGTGCTTATAAACCTAATTTGCTTTTGTTGTTGTGCTTAGGAGCCTCATTTGTCCTTGTTTGTGTGCTAAACAACCTCAATTGGCGTTGTTCTTGTGCTTAACAACCTTTTTTGCCCTTGATCTTATGCCTATGAACCTCATTTGCATTTGTTCTTGTGCTTATGAACTCCATTTGCCCTTGTTCATGTACTAAACAACCTCAATTGTCGTTGTTCATATGCTACTTAACCTCTTTTGCCCTTGTTCTTGTGCTTAGTAACATCGTTTGGACTTTTTCTTGTGCTTAACAACCTCGTTTGTCGTTGTTCTTGCGCTTTGCAACATAATTTGCCCTTGATTTTGTGCTTATGCACCTCATTTGCACATGTTCTTGCACTTAGGAACCTCATTTGCTCTTGTTCGTATGCTTAACTACCTCAATTGTAGTTGTTCACATGCTTCTTAACCTCTTTTGTCATTGTTCTTGAGCTTAGCGACATCATTTACACTTGTTCTTGTGCTTAACAACCTCATTTTCCCTTGTTCGTTTGCTTAACAACCTCAATTATCATTGTTCATATGCTTCCTAACCTCTTTTGCCCTAGTTCTTGTGCTTACCAACGTCATTTACACTTGTTCTTATGCTTAACAACCTCATTAATCATTGTTCTTATGCTTTGCAACATAATTTGCCCTTGATCTTGTACTTATGAATCCTATTTGCATTTGTTCTTGTGCTTAGGAACCTCATTTGCCATTGTTTGTGTAGTTAACAACCTCAATTGGCGTTGTTCGGTGCCTTACAACCGCTTTTGCCCTTGATTTTGTGCTTATGAAACTCATTTGTATTTTTTCTTGTGCTTAGGAACCTCATTTCCCTTGTACGTTTGCTTAACAACCTCAATTGTCGTTGTTCATATGCTTCGTAATCTCTTTTTCCCTTGTTCTTGTGCTTAGCAACATCAGTTACGCTTGTTTCGGTGCTTAACAACCTCATTTGTTGTTGTTCATGCGCTTTGCAACATAATTTGCCCGAAATCATGAGCTCATGCACCTCATTTGCTTTTGTTCTTATACTTTGGAACTTCATTTTTCCTTGGTTGTGTACTTAACAATCTTAATTGGCATTGTTCGTGTGCTTAACAACCTCTTTTATCCTTGATCTCGTGCTTATGAACCTCATTTGCATTTGTTCTTGTGCTTATGAACCTCGTTTGCCCTTGTACGTGTGCTTAACACCATCAATTATCGTTGTTCATGTGCTCCTTAACTTCTTTTGCACTTGTTCTTGTGCTAAGCAACATCATTTACACTTGTTCTTGTACTTAACAATCTCATTTGTCGTTGTTCTAGCGCTTTGCAATATAATTTGCCATTGATCTTGTGCTTAAGAACCTCATTTGCAATTGTTCTTGTGCTTAGGGACCACATTTGCCCTTGTTCGTTTGCTTAACAACCTCAATTGTCGTTGTTCATATGCTTCCTAGCATCTTTTGTCCTTGTTCTTGTGCTTAGCAACATCAATTACACTTATTCTTGTGCTTAACAACCTCATTTGTCATTGTTCTTGCGCTTTTCAACAAAATTTGCCCTTAATATTGTGTTTATGCACCTCATTTGCATTTGTTCTTATACTTAGGAACCTAATTTGCCCTTGTTTGTGCGCAAAACAACCTCAATTGGTGTTGTTCTTGTGCTTACCAACCTTTTTTGCCCTTCATCTTGTGCCTATGAACCTCATTTGCATTTGTTTGTGCTTAGGAACCTTATTTGCCCTTGTTCGTGTACTAAACAACCTCAATTGTCGTTGTCCATATGCTTATTAACCACTTTTGCCGTTGTTCTTGTACTTAGCAACATCATTTACACTTTTTCTTGTGCGTAACAGCCTCATTTGTCGTTGTTTTTGTACTTTGCAACATAATATTTACTTGATCTCTTGCTTATGCACTTTATTTGCTAAACAACCTCAATTGGCGTTGTTCTTGTGCTTAACAACCTTTTTTGCCCTTGATCTTGTGTTTATGAATCTCATTTGTATTTATACTTGTGCTTAGGAACCTCATTTGCCCTTGTTGTTGTACAAAACAACTTCAATTGTTGTTGTTCATATGCTTCTTAACCTCTTTTGCTGTTGTTCTTGTCCTTAGCAACATCATTTACACTTTTCGTGTACTTAACAACCTCAATTGGCCTTGTTCGTGTGCTTAACAACCTCTTTTACCCATGATCTTGTGCTTACGAACCTCATTTGCATTTGTTCTTGTGCTTAGGAGCCTCATTTGTCCTTGTTTGTGTGCTAAACAATCTCAATTGGCATTGTTCTTGTGGTTAACAACCTTTTTAGCCTTTGATCTTGTGCTTATGAGCCTCATTTGCATTTGTTCTTGTGCTTACGAACCTCATTTGCCCTTGTTCGTGTACTAAACAACCTCAATTGTTGTTGTTCATATACTTCTTAACATCTTTTGCCGTTGTTCTTGTGCTTAGCAACATCATTTACACTTTTTCTTGTGCGTAACAACCTCATTTGTCGTTGTTTCTGCACTTTGCAACATAATTTTCACTTGATCTTGTGCTTATGCACCTCATTTGCATTTGTTCTTGTACTTAGGAACTTCATTTGCCCTTGTTTGTGTGCTTAACAACGTCAATTGGCGTTGTCCTTGCGCTTAACAACCTTTTTTGCCATTGATCTTATATGCTTATGAACCTCATTTGCATTTGTTCTTGTACTTAAGAACCTCATTTATCCTTGTTCGTGTGCTTAACGACCTAAATTATCGTTGTTCATATGCTTCTTAACCTCCTTTGCCCTTGTTCTTGTGCGCAACATCCGTTACACTTGTTCTTGTGTTTAACAATCTCATTTGTCGTTGTTCTTGTACTTTGCAACATAATTTACCCTCAATCTTGTGCTTGTCCACCTCATTTGCATTTGTTCTTGTACTAAGGAACCTTATTTGCCCATCTCCTTGTTTGTGTGCTAAACATCCTCAATTGGTGTCGTTCTTGTGCTTAACAACTTTTTTTGCCCTTGATTTTGTGTTTATGAACCTGATTTGCATTTGTTCTTGTTCTTAGGAACCTCATTTGTCCTTGTTTTTGTACTAAACAAACTCAATTGTCGTTGTTCATATGTTTCTTAACCTCATTTGCTGTTGTTCTTGTGCTTAGCAACATCATTTACACTTTTTGTGTACTTAACAACCTCAATTGGCCTTGTTCGTGTGCTTAACAACCTCTTTTACCCTTGATCTTGTGTTTATGAACCTCATTTGCATTTGTTCTTGTCCTTAGGAGCCTCATTTGTCCTTGTTTGTGTGCTAAACAACCTCAATTGGCGTTGTTATTGTGCTTAACAACCTTTTTTGCCTTTGATCTTGTGCTTATGAACCTCATTTGCATTTGTTCTTGTTCTTAGGAACCTCATTTGTCCTTGTTCGTGTACTAAACAACATCAATTGTCGTTGTTCATATGCTTCTTAACAACTTTTGCCGTTGTTCTTGTGCTTAGCAACATCATTTACACTTTTTCTTATGCGTAACAACCTCATTTGTCGTTTTTTTTTGCACTTTGCAACATAATTTTCATTTGATCTTGTGCTTATGCACCTCATTTGCATTTGTTCTTGTACTTAGGAGCCTAATTTGCCCTTGTTTGTGTGCTTAACAACCTCAATTGGCGTTGTTCTTGTGCTTGACAACCTTTTTTGCCATTGATCTTGTGCTTATGAACCTCATTTGCATTTGTTTGTGCTTAGGAACCTCATTTGCCCTTGGTTGTGTACCAAACAACCTCAATTGTCGTTGTTCATATGCTTCTTAACCACTTTTGTCGTTGTTCTTGTGCTTAGCAACATCATTTACACTTTTTCTTGTGCGTAACAACCTCATTTGTTGTTGTTCTTGCACTTTGCAACATAATTTGCCCTCAATCTTGTGCTTATCCACCTCATTTGCTGTTCTTGTACTTGGGAACCTTATTTGCCCTTGTCCTTGTTTGTGTGCTAAACAACCTCAATTGGCGTCGTTATTGTGCTTAACAATCTTTTTTGCCCTTGATTTTGTGCTTATGAACCTAATTTGCATTTGTTCTTGTGCTTAAGAACCTCATTTGCCCTTGTTTTTGTACTAAACAACCTCAATTGTCGTTCTTCATATGCTTCTTAACCTCTTTTGCCGTTGTTCTTGTGCTTAGCAACATCCTTTACATTTTTTATGTACTTAACAACCTCAATTGGCCTTGTTCGTGTGTTTAACAACCTTTTTTACCCTTGATCTTGTGCTTAGGAGCCTCATTTGTCCTTGTTTGTGTGCTAAACAACCTTAATTGGCGTTGTTCTTGTGCTTAACAACCTTTTTTGCCCTTGATCTTGTGCTTATGAACCTCATTTGCATTAGTTCTTGTGCTTATGAACCCCATTTGCCTTTGTTCATCGTTGTTCTTGCGCTTTGCAACATAATTTTTCATTGATCTTGTACTTATGCACCTCATTTCCATTTGTTATTGTACTTAGGAAAGTGAGGTTCATAAAGTCAAAAACAAATGCAAATGAGATTGATAAGAACAAGATCATTGGCAAGTAAAGTTGCTAAGCACAAGAACGACCGCATTGATGTCGCTAAGCATATGAACAAGGGCAAATGAGATTTATTTGCACAAAAACATTGGCAAACGCGCTTGTTAAGCACAAGAACAATAACAAAAGTGGTTGATAAGCACAAGAATAATAACAATAACAAATGAGCTTGAGAAGCATAAAAACAATGACAAATGAGATTATTAAATATAAAAACTAATGCAAATAATGTTGCTAATCACAATAACAAGGGCAAATTAGGTGCTAAGGACAACAACAAGAGCAAATGAGGTTGCTAACCACATGAACTCTTGCGAATGATGTTGCTAATCACAAGAAAAATGACAAATGAGGTTTTAAGCATAAGAACAAGGTCATATGATGTTGCTAAGTATAAGAACAGCAGCAAATGAGGTTGCTAAGCACATGAGTTTTCTTTGCACAAGAACATTAGAAAATACGCTTGCTAAGCATATGAACAAGACCAAAAGTGGTTGATAAGCACAAGAAAAGCAAAAAATGAGCTTGTTAAGCAGAAAAGCAATGCCAAATGAGGTTATTAAGCCTAGAAACTAATACAAATGACGTTGCTAATCACATGAACAAGAGAAAATGAGGTTCCTAAGTACAAAAACAAATGCAAATGAGCTTTCTTTGCACAAAAACATTGAAAAATGCGCTTGCAAAACATAAAAACTAGAGAAAAAAAGATTGATAAGCACAAGAACTAATGCATCAGAACTAAGCATAAAAACAATGACAAATGAAGTTATTAAGTATAAGAACTAATGCAAATGACGTTGCGAACCACAAGAACAAGGGAAAATTAGGTTTCTAAGCACATGAACATTGGCAAATTAGGTTGCTAAGCACAAGAATAACGGCAAATGAGGTTACTAAGCACAAACTTTTGCGAATGATGTTGATAATCACAATAACAATTACAAATGAGATTTTTAAGTAAAAGAACAAGGTCAAATGAGGTTCCTAAGGACAAAAACAAGGCAAATGAGGTTGTTCAGCACTATATCAAGGGCAAACGATGTTGCTGAGTACAAGAACAACCGCAAATGAGATTGCTAACCATAAGAAACAAGGGCGAATAAGCTTTCTTTGTGCAAGAAAATCGGCAAACGCAATTTCTAAGCACAAGAACAAGAGTAAAAGTGGTTGATAAGCACAAGAACAATAACAAATGAGGTTTCTAAGCATAAAAATAATGACAAATGAGGTTGTTAAGCACAAGAACTAATGCAAATGATGTTGCTAATCACAAGAACACGGGTAAATTATGTTGCAAGCACAAGAACAAGGGCAATTGTGGTTCTTAAGCTGGAAAATAAATGCAAATGAGGTTGGTAAGCACAAGAACAAGGGCAATTGTGGTTCCTAAGCTGAAAAATAAATGCAAATGAGGTTGGTAAGCACAAGAACAAGAGCAAATGAGGTTGCTAAGTATAATAACTAATGGAAATAACGTTCCTAATCACAAGAACACATGCAAATTAGGTTGCTAAGCACAATAACTCATGTAAATGATGTTGATAATGACAACAAAAGGGCAAATGTGGTTCCTAAGTTCAAAAACAAATGCAAATGAGGTTGGTAAGTCCAAGATCATGGTCAAATGATGTTGCTAAGCACAAGAACAACCAAGCACCTGAATAAGGGCAAATGAGCTTTCTTTGCACAAGAACATTAGAAAATGTGCTTGCGAAGCACATGAACAAGAGCAAAAGTGGTTGATAAGCATAAGAACAACAACAAATGAGATTGCTAATCACAAGAACATGGGCAAATTCGATTGCCAAGCACAAGAACAAGGACAAATGAGGTTGCTAAGCACATTAACTTTTGCGAATGATGTTGCATGACCTTGGCTAGTAAAAATCTTGCCATATAATCTCCTACTTAATTAATTATAAGATTCAATTAAGATAATCACAAGAACAATGACAATTGAAGTTTTTAAGCATAAGAACACATGCAAATTAGGTTGCTAAGCACAAGAATCAGGACAAATGAGGTTGATAAGCACATGAACTCATGCAAATGATGTTCATAATGACAAAAACAAGGGCAAATTATATTGCTAAGCACAAGTACAAGGGCAAATGAGGTTCCGAAGCTCAAAAACAAATGCAAATGAGGTTGATAAGCACAAGATCATGGGCAAATGAAGTTCCTATGCACAAGAACGACCGCAATGAGGTTGCTACGCACATGAACAAGGGCAAATGAGCTTTCTTTGCATAAGAATATTGGCAAATGCGCTTGTTAAGCACAAGAACAAGAGCAAAAGTAGTTGATAAGCACAAAAACAATAACAAATGAGCTTGATAAGCATAAAAACAATGACAAATGAGGTTGTTAAACATAAAAACTAATGCAAATGACGTTGCCATATAATCTCCTACTTAATTAATTATAAAATTCAATTAAGATAATCATAATAACAATGACAAATAAGGATTTTAGGCAAAAGAACAACGTCACATGAGGTTCCTAAGGACAAAAACAATGGCAAATGAGAGTGTTAAGCACTAGAACAAGGGCAAACGATGTTGCCGAGCACAAGAACAACCGCAAATAAGGTTGCTAACCATAAAAACAAGGGCGAATAAGCTTTATTTGCGCAAAAAAATCGGCAAACGCACAAGAACAAGTACAAATGAGGTTGCTAAGCACAAGAACAAGCAAAAATTAGGTTGCTAAGCACCAGAAAAAGCCCAAATCATGTTGCTAAGCATAAAAAGTAATGCAAATGATGTTGATAATGACAAGAAAAGGGCAAATTATGTTGCCATGCGCAAGAACAAGGGCAAATATAGTTCCGAAGCTAAAAACAAATGCAAATGAGGTTGGCAAGCACAAGATCATGGGCAAATGATGTTGTTAAGCACAAGAACAACCGCAATGAGGTTGCTAAGTACATGAACAAGGGCAAATGAGTTTTATTTGCACAAGAACATTAGCAAATGAACTTGCTAAGTACAAGAATAAGAGAAAAAGTGGTTGATAAATGACGTTGCTAATCACAATGACAAATGAGATTGTTAAGCATAAGAACTAAAGCAAATGATGTTGCTAATCACAATAACAAGGGCAAATTAGGTTGCTAAGTACAAGAACAAGGACAAATGAGGTTGCTAAGCACATAAACTATTACGAATGATGTTGATAATCACAAGAATATTGACAAATGAGGTTTTAAGCACAAGAACAAGGTCATATGATGTTACTAAGCACAAGAACAATGTTACATGAGTTTTCTTTGCACAAGAACATTGGAAAATACGCTTGCTAAGCATATGAACAAGAGCAACAGCTGCTGATAAGCACAAGAAAAACCAAAAATGAGCTTGTTAAGTATAAAAGCAATGACAAATGAGGTTATTAAGCATATAAACTAATGCAAATGACGTTGCTAATCACATGAACAAGAGAAAAAGAGGTTCCTAAGCACAAAAACAAATGCAAATGAGCTTTCTTTGCACAAGAACATTGAAGAATGCGCTTGCTAAGCACAAAAACTAGAGAAAAAGTGGTAGATAAGCACAAGAACTAATGCATAAGAACTAAGTATAAAAACAATGACAAATAATGTTGTTAAGCATAAGAACTAATGCAAATGACGTTGCTAACTACAAGAACAAGGGCAAATTAGGTTGTTAAGCACTAGATCAAGGGCAAACGATGTTGCTAAGCACAAGAACAACCGCAATCGGTACTTTGGTTTCTAGGCTACTCCATTCAGCCGGGATGTCATCTCTGCACTTTACCGCTCATGGAAACAAGAGATCATATCATGTGGCAGTGCCCATATGCGATAACTTTCTGGTCGGGCCTATTCGCGCACTACAACATGAGTATTAATAGAGGATGATCAATCATTGACAGTTGGGAGCTGAATGGCCTCCATGCTTCGAAAAGGCAAGTGAACCGAATAAACAAAGTTTGGGCGGCGGGAGTATGGGCGCTCTGGTGAGAAAGAAATAGACGCTTATTTTCTAATAAATCAAAACCGGCACAGCTTTTGATAAACGATATAACACTTGATATTTATTTCTGGTCTCAGCTCGAGTAGGGGTGGGACTATGGCCGGACTTGGGGCTCGATACTGTGTCCTTCTGGTTGCTATCTTAGGCAACTAATGCATCCGTCTTTTGCTTATTTATTTATGCTATTTATATTTCATATGCTATCTTGGCATTGTGGTCTGTAATTGAACTATCTTCTTATCAATATATTGTTGGCAGACTTACTGCCAATCTTCAAAAAAAAAAAAAACAGCAAATGAGGTTGCTAACCATAAGAACAAGGGCGAATAAGCTTTCTTTGTGCAAGAAAATCGGCAAACGCAATTTCTAAGCACAAGAACAAGAGCAAAAGTAGTTGATAAGCACAAGAACAATAACAAATGAGATTTCTAAACATAAAAACAATGACAAATGAGGATGTTAAGCACAAGAACTAATGCAAATGATGTTGCTAATCACAAGAACACGGGCAAATTATGTTGCTAAGCACAAGAATCAAGGCAATTGTCATTCCTAAGCTGAAAAACAAATGCAAATGAGGTTGGTAAGCACAAGAACAAAGGCAAATGAGGTTGCTAAGCACATTAAGTTTTGCGAATTATGTTGATAATCATAAGAACAGTGACAAATGAGGTTTTTAAGCACACGAACAAGGTCAAATGAGGTTCCTAAGGACGAAAACAAAGACAAATGAGGTTGGTAAGTACTAGATTAAGGGCAAACGATGTTGCTGAGCACAAGTACAACCACAAATGAGGTTGCTAACAAGAAGAACAAGGGCAAATGAGCTTTTTTTGCATAACAAAATTGGCAAACACAATTTCTAAGCACAATAACAAGTGGAAAAGTGATTTATAAGCACAAGAACAACAACAAATGAGCTTGCTAAGCATAAAATCAATGACAAATGAAGTTGTTAAGCACAAAAACTGGTGCAAATAATATTGCTAATCACAAGGACACATGAACTATTGCGAATGATGTTAATAATCACAAGAACAATGACAAAAGAGAATTTTTAGCACAAGAACAAGGTCATATGATGTTCCTAAGCACAAGAACAACCGCAGATGAGGTTGCTAAGCACAAGAACAATGCCAAATGAGCTTTCTTTGCACAAGAAAATTGGATAATGCACTAGCTAAACACATGAACAAGAATAAAAGTAGTTGATAAGCACAAGAACAACAACAAATGAGCTTGCTAAGCATAAAAACAAAGACAAATGAAGTTGTTAAGTATATGAAGTAATGCAAATAATATTGCTAATCACAATAACAATGGCAAATTAGGTTGCTAAGCACAAAAACAAAGGCAAATGAGATTGCTAAGCACATTAACTTCTGCGAATGATGTTGATAACCACAAGAACAATGACAAATGAGATTTTTAAGCACAAGAATAAGGTCAAATGAGGTTCCTAAGGACAAAAATAAAGGTAAATGAGGTTGGAAAGCACTAGATAATTGGCAAATGCGCTTGCTAAGCACAAAAACAAGAGAAAAGTGGTTGATAAGCACTAGAACAACAACAAATAAGCTTGCTAAGTATAAAAACAATGACAAATGAGGTTGTTAATCATAAGAAGTAATGCAAATGATATTGATAATCACAATAAAAAGGGTAAATTAGGTTGCTAAGTACAAGAACAAGGGCAAATGAGGTTGCTAAGCACATGAACTATTGCGAATATTGTTGATAATCACAAGAATAATGAGAAATGAGATTTTTAAGCACAAGAACAAGGTCATGTGATGTTGCTAACCACAAGAACAACAGCAAATGAGGTTGCTAAGCACAAGAACAAGGCCAAATGGGGTTTCTTTGCACAAGAAAATTAGAAAATGCGCTTGCTAAGCACATGACAAGAGAAAAAGTGGTTGATAAGCACAAGAACAACAATGTTGCTAATCACAAGAAAAAGGGCAAATTAGGTTGCCAAGCACAAGAACAAGGGCAAATGAGTTTGCTAAGCACATTAACTTTTGCGAATGATATTGTTAATCACAAGAACAATGACAAATGAGATTTTTAAACACAAGAACAAGGTCAAATGAGGTTCCTAAGGACAAAAACAAAGACAAATGAGGTTGGTAAGCACTAGATCAAAGGAAAATGATGTTGCTGAGCATAAGAACAACCGCAAATGATGTTGCTGAGCATAAGAACAATGGCAAATGAGCTTTTTTTGCACAAGAAAATTGGCAAACACAATTTCTAAGTACAAGAACAAGTGCAAAGTGATTTATAAGCACAAGAACAACAACAAATGAGCTTGGTAAGTATAAAATCAAAGACAAATGAAGTTGTTAAGCACAAGAACTGATGCAAATGATGTTACTAATCACAAGTATACATGAACTATTGCGAATATTGTTGATAACCACAAGAATAATGACAAATGAGATTTTTAAGCACAAGAACCGCTAAGCACAAGAACAACAGCAAATGAGATTGCTAAGCACAAGAACAAGGACAAATGAGCTTTCTTTGGACAAGAAAATCAGCAAACGCAATTTCTAAGCATATGAACAAGAGCAAAAGTTGTTGACAAGCACAAGAACAACAACAAATGAGATTGCTAAGCATAAAAACAATGACAAATGTGCCGTTAAGCATAAGAACTAATGCAAATAATGTTGCTAATCACAAGAACACATACAAATTAGGTTACTAAGCACAAGAACAATGACAAATGAGGTTGTTAAGCACAAGAACAGGGGCAAATGAGGTTACTAAGCACATTAACTTTTGCGAATGATGTTGATAATGACAAAAACAATGACAAATGAGGTTTTTAAGCACAAGAACAAGGTCAAATGAGGTTCCTAAGGACAAAAATAAAGGCAAATGGGTTGGTAAGCACTAAATCAAGGGTAATTGAGGTTGGTAAGCACGAGATCATTGGCAAATGCGCTTACTAAGCACAAGAATAAGAGAAAAAGTGGTTGATAAGCACTAGAACAACAACAAATGAGGTTGCTAAGCATAAAACCAATGACAAATGAGGTTGTTAATCATAAGAAGGAATGCAAATGACGTTGCTAATTACAATAACAAGAACAAATTAGGTTGCTAAGTACAAGAACAAGGGCAAATGAGGTTACTAAGTACATGAACTATTGCGAATATTATTTATAAGCACAAGAACAACAACAAATGAGTTTGCTAAATATAAAAACAATGACAAATGAGGTTGTTAAGCATAAGAAGTAATGCAAATAAGGTTGCTAAGCACATTAACTTTTGCAAATGATATTGATAATAACAAGAACAATGACAAATGAGGTTCCTAAGAACATAAACAAAGGCAAATGCATATGATAGGCACTAGATCAAGGGCAAACGATGTTGCTGAGCACAAGAACAACCGCAAATAATGACAAATGAGTTTGTTAAGTAAAAGAACTAATGGAAATGACATTGTTAATCACAAGAAAAAAGACAAATTAGGTTGCTAAGCACATTAACTTTTGCGAATGATGTTGATAATTACAAGAACAATGTCAAATGAGGTTCCTAAAGACAAAAATAAAGGCAAATGAGGTTGGTAAGTACTAAATCAAGGGCAAATGAGGTTGGTAAGCACTAGATCATTGGCAAATAGGCTTGTTAAGCACAAGAACAAGAGAAAAAGTGGTCGATAAGCACTAGAACAACAACAAATGAGTTTGCTAAGCATAAAACCAATGACAAATGAGGTTGTTAATAATAAGAAGTAATGCAAATGACGTTGCTATTAACAATAACAATGACAAATTAGGTTGCTAAGTATAAGAACAAGGGAAAATGAGTTTGCTAAGTACATGAACTATTGCGAATATTGTTTATAATCACAAGAATAATAACAAATGAGATTTTTAAACACAAGAACAAGATCATGTGATATTGCTAAGAACAAGAACAACATCAAATGAGGTTGCTAAGAACAAGAACAAGGCCAAATGAGCTTTCTTTGCACAAGAAAATTGAAAAATTCGCTTGCTAAGCACATGAACAAGAGAAAAAGTGGCTGATAAGCACAAAAATAACAACAAATGAGATTGCTAAGCATAAAAACAATGACAAATGAGTTTGTTAAGCATAAGAACTAATGGAAATGACGTTACTAATCACAAGAAAAAAGACAAATTAGGTTGCTAAGCACGAGAACAAGAACAAATAAGGTTGCTAAGCACATTAACTTTTGCAAATGATATTGATAGTAACAAGAACAATGACAAATGATGTTTTTAAGAACAAGAATAAGATCAAATGAGGTTGATAAGCAGATCAAGAGCAAACGATGTTGTTGAGCACAAGAACAACAGCAAATGAGATTACTAACCATAACAAGAAGGGCAAATTCAGTTGCTAAGCACAAGAACAAGGACAAATGAGATTGATAAAAGCACAAGATCATTTGAAAATGAGCTTTTTTGCACAAGAACATTAGAAAATGCGCTTGCTAAGCACCAAACTAGAGAAAAAGTGGTTGATAAGCACAAGAACAACAACAAATAAGCTTTATAAGCATAAAAACAATGAGAAATGAGGTTGTTAAGCACTAGAATTAGGGAAAATGAGGTTGATAAGCACATGAACTCATGCAAATGATGTTCATAATGACAAAAACAAGGGCAAATTATATTGCTAAGCACAAGTACAAAGGCAAATGAGGTTCCTAAGCTCAAAAACAAATTCAAATAAGGTTGGTAAGCACAAGATCATGAACAAATGATGTTGCTAAGCACAAGAACAACCGCAATAAGGTTGCTAAGCACATGAACAATGGCAAATGAGCTTTCTTTGCACAAGAACATTTGCAAATGCGCTTGCTAAGCACATGAACAAGAGAAAAAATAGTTGATAAGTACAAGAACAATACCAAATGAGCTTGTTAATCATAAAAAGTAGTTGATAAGCACAAGAACAAGAACACCTAAAATTCTATGCTCTCATTTGCACCTAAAATAAGCTAAGGTTGGGTATTTGCTGGACCATTAAACTAAAAACACCGAACCGTTTGAACCAATCTAATTTGGTTCGGTCCAAAACTGATTAAACCGGACCCAATGAACACCGCTAATCATACCTGAAAAAAAATTTACGACAAAAAAAGAAGTTTTTGACATTGCCAGTACATGGCCACACAGTCACACCCAACAAAATAGTTGATAAGCACAAGAACAAGAACACCTAAAATTTCTCACCGTAAAATTAATAAAACAAAACAAAAAGATAATAAACCCGCATTTGGCCAATTTCTAGTAGATTTGCTTCCAACCGCAAAGCTCGTTTGGTTTGTTGTTTAGTTTGTCTTATGAGTAGCCACTAAACAATTAAGCTTCAAAAATTTCTCAATAGTTGGCATTTTAAACAAAGAATAGTGAGTTTGAGGAGTCTAATTCTATAGATCTTGACATAAATATAAGTATATAACTACTTAGATTTCTCTTAAAATTAATGCATTAACAAAATGGGTATGGGAAAGAGCCCTCGTATTTGGTATCTGGATCAAATGGAAGCGTGTACCAGAAGAAAAAAAAAATCAGTGTTGGATACTTCATACTTGACTTGGAAATTGTATGTTTAGAAGATGTTCTCTTGAAGTTACTAGAACACTTGTTTTAGCATGTTATTGAGTCTAAACCAATAATACCTAAAATGTGGATTTCATGACATATCGTTCTCATTCGAAGGCAAGAAAAAAAAAAAAAATAGATAAAAGTCTTTAGAAACATGGAAAGAGACCAACAGGCAACAGACCATCCTCTTCGTCATATTGTAACCATGCTTTGTTTTGCTGATTAATTAGATGTACTTGGTTGTCTGAAACGAATATGTAATTTTCTTGAATATTCTCTTTACCATATTGGAAACAATGAGACAATTGCAACCAAAATAAAGGAGGTTAAATTTACCTGATTTTGCCGCAGTGGATTTGGAAAGAAAGAGCACTATAATTTTTCTCAAATTGTCATTGATAAAAAAATTTCCTTCCACAAATTAGGAAATTGAGAACAAATACAAAAGAAAAAAAAAATAGCAAATTTAAACTGAAACCGGAGTACCAAAGTATTTACATTTGCCAAATTCAAAAGAAGTATTTATCTTTTGGTATACTACTAAAGTAGAAGAAGGTTAGATATTTGCTAATGAAAAAGGAAAAAAAAAATGAACACTCAATATGATGCTTAGCATCCAAATAAAATGATTTGTTGCAATCTATAAAAACTCTCTTCCTTTCTATAGTGCTCCAAATTATTGTCATTCTTTCTTTGTAATCCTTGTTTTAACAAAACCTGCAAAAACATTCAATTGTTTAGAATGAAGCAACATATTAGTTTTCTTAATATGGGATCTTACAGATTTAGTATTCTTTTTAATTATGTCATTGGATAGAACAATCTGCTACTGTTTGATATGTGACAAAACAAATTGATGCCGCTTTCTTTTACTTCATTTGATGCATTAAGTAGGTAGCCGGGATGAACAAGGGTCACGTACCATCTATTTCTTCACATACAATTTTTTTCACCAAGTCATCTGCTGCATGGTACTCAAACCTGGAGAGAAAGAGACAGAGGGAGGAAGGTGGTGAATTAATTGAACAAATCAACAAAATGCAATTCATTTTATGGAGGAAGGTGCTTAAACTAGACAGCAGCCTTTATTTTATGGACGTCCTTCCACGGAATGAACCCCATAATTTTCAGAACTGTGTCAATTGTGCAAGCGCTGAGGTAGCATTACCATACCAGCAAATACCCAGCCTTAGCTTATTTTTATTTCTACTTCAATAAATGACCAAGGTAGCTAGGTACTGATTGGCACTTTAGCAGTACCAATACATATGGCTACGTATAGTACTAAAATCTTAGAAGAATTATTACTGATTTGATATGATGACTTCAATTTGATACCCAGCTGAGGCTCCCTTGGTTGCCTCAATAAGAGCATCAGCAATCTCTTTCTTTCGAGAGGTGGCCATGAGACAGTCATACTCTGACGGTGCAATAATTGCCAAAAAACTATCATCAAGATTGCTCATGTAAACACAGTCTATGGCTGCCAGTGCAATTCGCCGTTTCAGAGAATCTGTATCCGGGTCGACTAGATAGATAGCAAAATCAGTCATTATTAGGATCCGCTTTTTCATCTTGCCAGACCCAGTTAGTCTCAGGATGTAATCAGCAAAGAGAACATTTCTGTCCCCTGTAAACATAGAGAAATTATAAATTATGCTCATAAACATCCTTGGGGCCCAAAATTGATCTGGAAAGAAAAAAATCACCAATTTTTGGGGCATACCATTTATTTGACCACTATTATATCAGCTCTATCAACTGGTGGTGGAAATATGTCAATCCTTGAATTTCAACTTTTTTTTTTTACTATAATCCTTGTTTTTAGATAATCACTGAATTGCACCCATTTCTAAACTGAATAATATGCCTACAACCAGTGGTATAATACTGGTAAAGATACATACTAAGCGCTTATCACCAAGGTATATTTACTTATCAGTTATCACCTTACATTGAGCATTGCATTATGCAATAAAAAGGGGATTGCAAATTATCAACTGTCTCTACTCTCGAACACAAGGATATCATTGAAATTTGGCGATCCAACAGGTAGAGAACTACAATTGTGGATATAAATGTGTAACAAATATACAATTTAGAAATTCTTGCTCAGTCTAAAACGAACATGATGCAAACCTTGCTTAGATAAGATCTTCGAGAGATACTGGTCAAAATCGACACCAACGTAATCGCCTCTGCAATCCTTCTCGGTCAACGCTCGCCCCCCCACCACCTTCATCCCCATGAACCGCATTCCTTCACCCTCCGCCGCATTCTCTTCCTCGTCTCCGACGGCGGAGGGTCTGAGCTCCACCGTCGGAGTCTCCTCCGCCACGTCGTTGTCCTGGGAGAATTGGTCGGGCTCGACCTGAATTCGCTTGAGGGTTCTGAATCGATCCATTGTATCCGATCACAGAGAGATGAGATGAAGAGAAGACCAAGGGTGGATCGTTTAATTCTTTCCTTTTATAGTCTATTGACTCTATTCAAATTTTATCGTTATTATTTTTTGAGTGAGTCTATGATACTATGCATATATATATATCACGGGTTGATTCGTAATATAGATTAATATTTTTGTTTTTAAAATTTTAATAGTCGAATTATTCAACATGATCTTTATATGAATAGCTATTTGCAGATCAAATTTTATATTTTTGAAAAAAAATTTAAATAATGTGAGTCTATGTTACTAACGCTCGCCTTCCCACCATCTTCATCCCCATAAAAAATAGTTAGAAAATCACTTGATCTGGAAATTCTACACTATCCAAAAACAGTGATTTTCTACTTATTCTAAAAAATAGTAATAAAATTCTAAAAAATACAAAATTTGGTATGCAAGTATATATTCATATGAAAAATATTTTGAACGGTTCGGATCGACCATTAGAGTTTTGAAAATAAAATATTGATCTGTATTACGAACTAAATCGTAATATTAATAGTAACATAGACTCACTCTTATTTTTTTATTGAAATAGTTGCCTAAGCTCTAAACTATCGTGTAGGTTGCATAATATTAAGGAAAATATATGCGTACTATCCCCATCAAATAAAAGTCCAAATGAAAAAATCTATTTTTTTTTCTTGACATAAAAATTGAGTTGCAACTTTTAGCAGCGAAACAATATATTCATAATTAAAGAGTAACTTTGGTAGAATTGCCCAGGGGCAAATACCGGGAAAAAAAAAATCATTGGTAAAATTGGAGTATAGTGAGTGTATATTACAAATCAGGCCCTGGAGAGTGGAGATTTTTAGGCCTGGAGCAAATCAAGGCCCAAACAGAACCCAAAATTTCATTTAAGCCCCTTGAAAGAGGATTTTATTCCTTGCTCCCCCCTAATATAAAGCATTCAATTCTTATGAACATATGAACAATATAGTTGGCGTACTATTTTGCCTCCCTTGTAGGGGTGAAAATGGTATGGATAATATACGATCTGTATTCGAAAAATTAAATGTGGATGTCTGATATCTGAATATATGTGTGGATAAGGATACTGATATGGTTCTACATTTCAATTATTCGTATCAGAATAGTAGATATATACCATATATTTTAATAGATATTATGTAAAAAATTATGTATTCACCATTATAATTAAATAAATATTATGAATTTTAGTATATTTTTATATTTTTATATTATTTTAATAAATATTAGATCTGATCCGAATCTGTATCTGTCTGATATCCGCATTGTATCCGTATCCGGAAAAAAAAAAAAAGATATGGATATAGTTTTACCACTTTTCGGTCCGTTTTCACACCTACTCCCTTGTATCGAAAGCACCCAATAAATTGTAAATATTCATAAAGCATCCAATGAAACTGCAAAGATTATTTCCATAGAAAATTAAAAAAATATTAATTTAGTTTCTAAAGTTATAAAATGATATAGATATCATTTCCATCACCTTATATTAAATAAGATGAAATAATGGTACATCATCCTATCTAGTTGCCGCATCATGCAAAATAAAATAAAATAAAAAATCTTAAATTGGGACGAAATATTTTGCGCCATGATAATGTCAAGAAAAACAAAAAGATATGCAAATCAAATTTTGGCGCCGACATAGAATACCCAAGCATATTTTGGCAAACTTATTTTTTAACTTGAAAATAAATAAAGAAGTTAGAAGAAGTCAAACTCGCAATTTTTAACATTTAAGGTAACATTTATAGTTCCTCGGATCTTTGTTCACACGGATCCTTTGTTTCTGAAATAAATTACAAAAAAAAAAAAAAAAAAAAGCACGCAGTCAAAATTTGACTGACACTAAAACAAGTAAACAACACTCCTGCATTCAAAAAATATAAGGAATGATAATACGTCAATAGCATTAGGAGATAGCAACATCATTAATAGACGAACATGACTGAGTCGCGCAGTTAAGAAAACAAAGGAATTATTTTTTAATTAGTATTTTTTGTGTGAAAATAATAAATTCAAAATTTGAATAAAACATTTCTTACAAATATCAATACATTAATAAGAAATGAATCCTTAGAGCATCTGCATTGATAATTATTTTGCATTTGCTAATCCTATGTGACAAATTTTATTTGAATTGTTGGAATGTGAGTTAATTGCTAATAAAGTAAATTTGCTTATAAAAAAACGCTTTCTTTTGAACACACTGGCATAACAAAATAAAATTATTGACTGTAAAAAAATAACATATTTTTCTTATCTCTCATTCCAAAACTTTAGTTTTATAGTTGGAGATGCTCTAATATTTATGCTGACGTGGCACTAAAAAATTGAAAACTAATTTTACCGATGGAAAGGTTTAAAAATTGAAATCAACTTAATTTCTATTCTTTTTTTTTGACAAAAAGGCAACGAGATCTGTTTCATATATGAAACATATATAAGAGTTTAAGTTACATACTCCTAGAGTTATTATGCCACTAAGTCTCAAGCAAACTCAAAAACAACCTCCAAACAAAACACATAAGCACGGCGCTTAACCAACCACCAAAAAGTAGTAAACTAAGTCACCACTAACTATGTATCTAAGAAAATATAACGCTAACAGATCGCCACAATGACAATCAAAATGCATCAATTTAGTTGGCTGGAAGCCCAGCATCACCCTCATTGCGCAGTGGAGTGCCGACCTCTCCACTATCAAAACCCAAAAATGCATCATCGGCAGTCACATCAGCAATGAGAAGAGGAGGAGCATCACTCTGGTATGGCATCTCTTGTTCTTCAGTTGGATCCCAAACCCGCAATGGAATGGCATGAATATCTTTGGGTAGCCAATTTGCCGTAGCAGTCTTGTATTTCTATTTTGCTTACGTGGTTTGCTTTTAATTTCTTTTTAATTTCACGGATGCTCTTAGTTTTTCCTAAATAACATTCACCCTAGTGCATTTAGTGCGGTACTATATGATTGGAGGACTTATATATTTTTTTAAATCGTAACTTAAAATATTGAGGTCGTGTTTGATTGCTACTGAAATTTAGGGAAGATTAAACGGTTTACTTCATTTTACTTTTTATTTTTTTTATTTTACTTCATGCTACTGAAATATGGAGCTTTCCTGTGTAAGCAATTTTATTTGTCTGAAATCAATTTTTCATAATTTTTGTTATGTTTATAGTTTATAGATATTGTTCAACTTTTGCATGAGGTTTAAAATGATTAGGTGTCAGTTTTGATCTTTCTGTCTCTAGTAATTTCCGGAACTATAACGAACAAAAGAAAATGTAACGTGGCTTTAGTTTGCTTAACATGGCCAATGGTACGTAAAGGCATAAACTGGAGAGGCACAGTACAGTATGCTGGTGTTATTACAAACGAAGTTTAGCGTAGCTGGTGAGGTCTGCTTGGTGTGGAAACTGATAAGAAATTCTTAGATAAGTATGGAAACTGATAATTTTGTCAAAGCTCTTTATATGAGCAGAAGGCATCACTTATCTTTTGTGGGTCCATAAGCATATTTAGAGTGTGTTTATATAGTATGTGCAGCCAAGTTTGGTGCGTGATGTCTTAGTTTATTTTAAATGTTTTGCTTTTAATAGAACGGTAGATCCGTTCGGACCGGACTTAGGACCAGAACGGACCATGTGAATTTGGATTATAGTTTTAGCACAGTTTTGAGCTAATTATTTCAAATTAGAACTGCCGGATCCGACCCGTATAGAACCATGATCCATGCAGAACCGTGAACTGGCCAAATTTGAACCGGACCGGACCGTTTCGGAAACACTAATAGGATAGGCTAGGATATCATAACATGCTGCACCGTATATCATAACATGCTGCACCGAATAGCTTCTCCCCATGAGTCACAGAAAGTCAATGACATGAGAGGGAGGAGACATGAATCAGATCACGTGAGAAGGCAGCAGAGAGCACGGCCAACGCACCACCTCCCACACAATATCCAATGCGGTGCACGTCTGTCTCCCCCCACGCGTCGCATTTGCATCGGTTCACTGCGGGTCCGTGGCTGAGACAGTGCTCATGTCGGTCACTCGCATCCCATTCATTCTTTTGTATTTATCCTCTCCCCTCTTTCAGTTGATTTTAATATTAAAAAAACAGCTTTCAGCCTTTGAACAGAATGTTTAATTATAAAAATAATATAGATATATAATATATCGTAATAATGGATAGATTATCTGGAAAATTTTGATCTTACAGAATGGACTAACTTATTTTTTTTCGATTTAGGTAAAATTGCCTAAAGGCATGAGGCATGGCTGCAACTAATTAGTCGAGTTCAAGTGAGTTTTTTTTTTTTTTTTTTTTGAGTAAAGGTTGGAGGTCAAGCTATCCAACTATTTAATACATTTGTTATTACAACAAAAGATTTCTCCTATCTGGATTTCGAACCCATAACCTTTTACATAGAGACTATGTGTCTTAGTCACTAGACCAAATGCTAGTTCTCGAGTTCAAGTGAGTTGGGAGCAATACAAACACAACTCATAAATTCACGAGCCGAGCCAATTTGAATTATAAATCCATGAACGAGTTGAAAAATCAATCAAAATTAAATCGTGAGCAACTCAAATCAGCTCATAGCTCATGAACTAACTTACAAAAGATATTAACAATAAAATTAACAGTTCATAAAATATTGTTGCGTTATCGATGTTTTTGCATTGATATATTGATTGCTGTCATGATTAACCAGAGTACAAAAGAACATTGATGCGTCATGTTCTTCAATAATATGTTGATGTACTTTTCCTATACTTTGAATAGGAAACTTTGATCTCAGAGTATAACCACTTTTTGAAAAGTTGGTGAAAATATCTACAATTAGTATCTCAGTTCAACCCAAGATGAAGATGATTCAATGAAAAAAAAAAAAAAGAGAATGTTGTTTAGTGTTTTAAAATTTGAGTTGAAGTTTATAATCCTCGAGTAGTTTAACGTATTTTCTTTTATTTCAAACGAAAATGGCATGCTTGAGAGAATTTAATTTGACAATAATAATGTCCTTAAATTGAGTACCAATATAGAGAGAGAGGGGGGAGAGAGAAAGAGATATTGGTTAATATCAAAATATTTGTTCCTAGACTGTAGAACAAGCGCTTCGGTTTTTACATTTTTAAAGTTTAAAGGTCGATCCAAAACTGCTCAGCACTCATCTATAATAAAATATACTTGGAGACTAAATTTTAATTTTTTTTTAATTTACTATTTATTAAGCCAATTTTAAAATCGCTATTTTCAATGATTAAGAAATTGTTCACTGTTTACTAAAATCGACAATTTTAAAAATTGCTTAATAAATAGTAAAAAAAATTCAAAAAATTGTAAAATTTGGTCTCCAAGCAAATTTTAATATAAAGATCCATTTAACAGTTTGGATCAACCGTTTGGACTTTGAACAAAAAAAACCAATTGGTTGCATCACGGTTTCAAAACAATGTTTTACTTCACGCTCGTATTCCAATTTGAAAATCCAAATAACCGATCCAAACAGCTCAACAGTTTCTACATATTGAAATGTGCTTGGAGACCAAATTTTATATTTTTTGGAATTTTTTTACTATTTATTAAGCCACTTTGAAAATCACAGATCCGGGTGAACAGTAAAATTTTCTGGACCATTGGACTAGCGATTTTCAAAGTGGCTTAATAAATAGTAAAAAAATTCCAAAAATTGTAAAATTTGGTCTCCAAGCATATTTCAATATGGAGAACATGTTGAGCGGTTCGGATCGGTTGTTTGGACTTTCAAAATAAAAATATGAGCGTGAAGTAAAAATGACATCTTACTTCGCAACTCACCATAGCCCATCCCTATATATATATATATATATATTCAAAGAAATACAAAGGTCCCGTTAATGTGCAAATTAAGTCTACTAATTACCAAATTACAAAAACAGTATTGATATATGATAACTCAAGTTGCTCGTGAGCGAGTTGGGAGGAACTCGGAATCAACTTGTGAGTCAACTGAGTAGTCAACTCGAGCCACTTCCAGCTTAAATTATTGACAATTTGAATCTGAGTTCATTTCAAATGAGTCGCGAACATTTTGTGCAGCCCTATCTAAAGAAATTAAATTTTTATTTTTAGTTCCTCTAAAATTCGTTGTACCGTCCATCTCATATCACAAAAAAATTCTACTCCTTAAGTTAAAAGAAACCGAAAAATATTATCGGTACCTTTAAAATTGCCTTAAAAAAAAGGAAAAGAAACGATAGTTATTTATATGAGATTAAAATCCAAAGCCAATCTATTTATTATTCTATACTATTTTTAAAAATAATTTCTATAAGTTTCTTTGAGGATTGAGCGTTGAGCATCCCTAAGATACTTTCTTTTCTCCTTTGGGAACTCCTGTTTAATAGGAGTACGTGGCAGCAATGCAGATATATTCTTTTGGTCTTTACAAAAGGAGTTATTCTTATTTTTTATTCTGCGTTATGATTCGGTACGACAACAATCCAATCTGATTTGATTTAATTGGAGTTTCTCCGAACGTCAAATAAATTATTATTTTCTATTTAAGACAAGAGGAGGCAAATACACTCAAATTTTTATGCTCTTATTTATTTCTAACTTTTTACTTTCTTTATCTTCATTTTTAAAGTCCAAATAGTCAATCTGAACCTTTGAACATAATCATTATAATAAAATATGTCTGGAGACCAAATTTTATATTTTTTGAAATTTTTTTACTATTTTTTAAGATAGGTACAAAATCATTGTTTTAAGGAGATTCTGGACCATCTGATAAAGTGATTTCGTACCTATCATAAAAAAAATAGTAAAAAAAATTCCAAAAAATATAAAATTTGGTTTCCAAGCATATTTTATTATGAAGGTCATGTTGATCAGTTCGGATCGACTGTTCATACTTTGAAAATGAAGATAAAGAATTGAGAGCAAATGAGAGCATGAAATTTTGGATGCATTGGAACCCTCATCTTAAGACATAATTCGATTAACAAATTTAGCAATATCTTTTCAAGTATAAAAAATTAACCACCTGAAATTACTATTAGGGCTAGTAAAATATCGACTATTTGACTAGATTAATACTTTTAATAGGTCCACTTGAATACTTGACGACTTATCAGATTCATTTAATAAATCAACCACTAGTAACTACCTTAATTGAATTATTGTACTGAATTCTCACAAAAGTGAGGTTGCATATTTAAATTCAGATAAAGACAACAACATAAATTGGCTGAATTCTAAAAGCCTAAACATTGAACGAAATTGGACCCACCTTAAAAAAAATAGAGAAAAATATGAAGAAAGTTGAAATTAAATATAATAACACCGTTTATTCGAAAACCCCAGAAATAATACCTAGTTTGGTTGATTTTAGCTCCCGAAATTTTTATTATTACCATATTCACAAAAAATAAAACAAAAAAATCACTTTTTTTTGGAGAATTCAAAATTTACCAGGACCGCCAAATGAATTGGCGGTCCCAATAATGGGTTGGAGCCGCCTAGTGGCATTGCGGCCCCACTACACACACTAGCTTTGTGCCCGTGTGTTGCAACGGGGACATTAAAAGATTGAATAGAACATGAAGAAACTATTTTGTTTGACATTCACACAAAATTAAGAAAAAGTATATTTAAATAAAAATAAAAGACAAATGAAAAAAATTTAAATAATAAATAACAATAGAAAAAACAACAAATAGAAAAAAAATGATCAAATATAACATGAAAAGTTTCTTGAAGTATCATTGCCAGTGTGATCGAAAAATAAAAAAATTCTTGAAGTATCATTGCTAGTGTGATCGAAAAATGAAAAAAGTTCTTGAAGCATCATTGCCAGTGTGATCCTTTTCAATATAGTCCAACATTTACGAAAATAAACATTCAAAATATAAAAAGTAGATTATAATTGCTCAAATTGAAAACATATAATAAAATAATAAAATTAGAAATGTTAAATTAATATGGTTCATACCTTATTTCTCGCATAAGTACAACAATACAAGTACTTGTTCACAAAACTACTAAATATAATTATCACCTAGAAAGTAAATATATTATAATCCTAGAGTAAAACTTAACTGACATCTTTCAAACCGGGTCAAGACTTAGAAATGAATAAACTGGTACTACTCCAATTCAAAAATTACTAAATTAAATTTATAAGTTTCACTACACAATGCTTCTCGTCTTGTGTTGGCCGTGGGGTAGGGAAATTTAAAACAAAGCACAATACGATTTAATATCTAATTTTCTCCACAAGCAAGACAAGTCATTAAATGCCAAAATTTTATTTATAACATATCAAAAAAATAATATATCAAAAAACTACTTTTTCTGGGAAATTATATTTCTGCCATGTCCTCCATTCAAATTGGCGGACCAAAATGGGCAATTTCGCCAATCAAAATGGCGGACACCATATTAGTATTGGTGTCCGCTGTCTTGATTGGTGGGCATGTTATATTATTTTTTCAGAAAACATTTTTTTTGGTTTTAATATGTTATAGTTTTATTATGTTTTTCATATGTTATAATTTTAATATGTTATTTATTTTAATTTACTTTGATACGTTATTTATTTATTTCTGTTTTGTTGCATTGTTTATATATTTTGTCAATTAATTTTTCGTTTGTCGCATTTACACTATTGTTTTGTCGTATTGTCAATTAATTGTTTGTTTGGAGTGATATGATAATAAAAATAACAAACTCAATAAAATAACTGGCCAACAAAATAAATATATGAAAGAACTACAATATCTCAGTATCTAAAAAATATAAATATATCAACTAACTAATAATTTACTGAGCCGGGCTGAACATGGTCTTCGGCTTCTTCTTCCTCCAGCCCCTACCCCTCCTGGAAAGAGAGGTCTTATCTGAGGCTCCTGACGAGTCCGAAGCATCGACATCCAATTGCTGAGCTAGCGTCTCATGGACCTCCTCAATCTCAGATTTCTACTGGACTTCCGGACCAAACACTGTAGTCTTGGTCGAGTGAGCCTACGTGAAGAGATATACCTCTCACTATTGGGTCATCGACTAGGTAGGAGTCTAGAGATGGATGTCTGCAGGATACAAGAAACTACGAGAATGGCCCCATCTGAACTTAACCCGGCTAATAAGCAGGAGTGTCAGTCTGAGTCGTCACGTAGTCCTGCGAGTACAGTCCATCTCCAGGCACGCCAAAGTCATTGTTGACATTCTCTCTGTCCTCTTGTTGGCCCTGCATTTTAAAAAAGTAGTGTTCGCAAGAAATTTGAAATTAAAACAATAATTAAATATTTTAAATAATATTATACCACAAGATCATCAGTGGAAATGACTGTGTCGAAAGTCTCAGCTCTCTGGAAGGATCCCTGCAGCAGCATCACAGATGGAATGCTTAGCGTTGGGGTACCATAGGAAATCGTTGACCCTGTCAGTGCGACCCCGGATACCTGAAACATCTGTCAACACCCAGTCGACATACTGTGACATCTCAAAAGGAGTGGGTATGGAGTCATGCTGTCTGACGCGACTGGAAGATGCCCCACCCCTACTAGACGATGGTAAGTCTCTACCGGATGCCATGCTCTACTAGTAAAAAACTATAATTAATTTTGGAACCATTCTAATTTGGTAACTTCCTAATTTAGTAATTACTTAATTTGGGAATTTTCTAATTTGGTAATTCCCTAATTTGGTATATTCTTAATTTGGTAATTTCCTAATTTGGTAATTTCCTATTTGGTAATTTTCTAATTTGGTAAATTCTTAAATTTAGTAATTTTCTAAATTGGTAATTTTCTAATTGGGTAAGTTTCTAATTTGGTAATTTTCTAAATCGGTCAATTGTTGGTAATTTGGTAATTTCCTAATTTGATCAATTATTAGTAATAAACCATATTAAAATCTAAATACTAAACCTTAAAGCCTAAATCCTAAATCCTAAACCCTAAATTCTAAACCCTAAACCCTAAATCCTAAATCCTAATTCCTAAACCCAAAACTAAAAATTTAAAGAAGAAAGAAGAAGAAAACTTACAATTACTCGTAGGACTTGAAGTTGTGAAATGAAATGGTAAATAAAAATTACCAGCAGCCTCCTTATATAGGGCCATGTCTGCCGTTTTGATGAGCAGACATGGTGTCCGCCAATTTGAATGGCGGAATTGCCCAATTTGGTCCGCCAATTTGCATGGCGGACATGGTAGAAATATAATATTTCAGAAAAAAAAAAAAGTAGTTTTTTAGTTTAGTATTGTTTTTAATATGGTTTAAATAAAAATTTCGGCATTAAATGATTAAAATATTTAGAAGAGAAATTATTGGTAAATAAACAAAATTGGAAAAGAAATGATTAAATGATTCAAATAATAATTTTCTCTATAAATATATTCTTGATGAAAATTTCTCTATAGATCATTTCTCTATATGAAAGTTTAAAATTTTTTTATTTTCTCTCCAGATTGGAAAGATATAATTGTTTCTATCAGCACAAATTCTTTTTCACCTATTCGCACAGATACAGTAGCTCAAACAAATATTATTTCTTCTCTTGACAGAATGAATGTAGTATATCAGAAAAATTATTTTCTTTAAAAATTCGAAAAGATTGAATAATTCATATTTTTATTGTCGAAAATATAGAAAAAGAGAATAAATGAAACAGAAAAAAACGAAGAAATAAGAAAAATAAGGAAGTAAGGAAAAATAATTAAACTTACTGGGAATGGTGAATATAAAATTCTAACCTGCGTCCATCAAAAAATATGCTGAACCAAGAAATATTCCACATGGCTTAAACAATTGCTATATATATTTTTTTTAAACAATCATCAGGTGAGCCCTTTTTTTTTTATTAATGCCCGCAAGTAATGCAGCACTTCCCTTTCTTATTTTTTTTTTAACATGAGACAAGTAATAAAAAAATGAATTTCAAACTTACATACCTCCTAACAAATAAAATAATAGCCACTAAAAATGTAATTATAAACAAATAAAGTGACGAGTCAGATTGCTCATGAAAAAAATAAAGTTAAAACCAAAAGGACATTTGGTTTCTTTGAAAATAAATATTAAATTAAATAATAAATAGAAAATTGGCATTACCAATATTCAAAATTTCTATTTGATCAAGGAATCGATTTTAGACTTAATTTTTTTTTTCTCACGATGACGTATTGCATGTTTTTTTTTTCTATAAATTAGAAAAATTCAATCGAAAGTCAGTAAGAATGTCTTTGACTTTTTTTTAATAATGTCAAGTTTTTTTCTGATTAAGAAAAATAAATCATCATATTACCATAATTGCTTAGTCGAATTCAAATAGAATACATAAAATAAAATTCGGAAATAAGAAAAAATATAGAGGAATCATAAATAGCTTTCATTGTCAAAAATATAGAGGAAGATTAGAAATGAAACAAAAGAAATAATTTAATTACAGGAATCATAAATAGCTTTAAGAAAAAATAAGAATCATTCAATTTTAATTGTAACAAAGTATATAGCAATGTGGCGAGTACGTTTATAACTATAACAATTACTAAAATTAATTGTTTAAGAAAATCTAAATTTAAGATTTTAAAGTTATTTGGTTTGCTTTCAACCTCTGTAAAATATAATGTTAATAATTTGGAAGTTCATAAATGCTCAATATTGGAGAGAAATTCCATTTTGGATCCCCAAAATTATCTCCTACATTAGAAATATGTACAGTGATTAGACCCCGAAATTTTTATTAATATAAAAAAGTAAATAATTTAACAATCTACCCAACTTCTGAGAAGAATTCAAAATCTGTCCAAACCGATCACAAATTCATTGGTTTTACTGCCTAAAACCGCTCACAAAGCCATCAGCTTGAAGCCCTCCAAAACCGATAACAAAATCAATGGTCCTAGAACCAATGAAGAAATGCTCGGTTATTTAATTTGAAACCGATGAAAATATAATCAGTTCTCAAACCGATCACAAAATCATTGGTGCTACCAGGTATATGTACTTAAAAGAACTGATTGATTGTTCTTGGCATATTTGCCTCCTACCAACAAATGTAAAATAACCAAGAGGAAGCAATAATTGTAATATAATAAGATTGGCCAACCTGACAAGCAACAAACTAGTGAGAAATATCGTTAAGAGAATTTCCTTTTCATGATGAAATTATTGATCATTAAATGAGAATACTATACATATACAGTAAATTAAAATCATATGTACTTTTTTATCTTTTAGTTTTACTTATAATTCTAAGAATGTATAATGGACTTGGATACATAATAAAAAATTGTTGGGTGGCTATTAGAATTTTGCATTGGGAATTTTCTAAAACTAAAATTTATTTTGGATTGTTATGAGGATTAGCTTTCCAATTCCATATCCTGTTCAGGTGCATGACTAATGTAAACATACTTAAAGAGTGTTGATTTAGTTTCAATGTTGATATTTATAACTGAGTCAGTCTATGGTACTATGCATATCACGATTTAATCCGTAATACGGATCAATATTTTTTATTTTCAAAATTCTAACAGTTAATGAATAGTAAAAAAATTCAAAACAAATATAAAATTTCATCTATAGTCACATTTTAATATATTCAACATGTTGAATAGTTTGAATTGATTGTTTGATCTTTAAAAATAAATAATGTAATTTGATGTCATCAAAAAATGATACAAGTGGATCCCTCTTCTTAAATTAGATGCTCCGACCTTCTGCAATTGATTCATTTGAATTTGTGATAAAATGAATGTTAAAGTTAAACCCAGAACAATTTATTTCATTATTTTGTATAGATTAGTATAATAAGGATGGTTATGTCGACTTAATAACCAACGAGTCCAATGTTTTATATTATTTAGAAAAATATGCATGACAATGGTGAAAAGTCAACTATACGCGAGTATGCCAAGAACAATCAATCAGTTCTTTGTCTTTAATTAAAGCACATATATACCTGATAGCACCAATGATTTTGTGATCGGTTCTAGAACCGATTATTTTTTCATCGGTTTCAGATCAAATAACCGATCATTTCTCCATCAGTTCTAGGACTGCTGATTTTGTTATCAGTTCTGGAGGACTTCAAACCGATGACTTTGTGAGCGGTTTTAGACAGTAAAACCGATATATTTGTGATCAGTTTTGGTAGATTTCGAATTCTCCTCAAAGGTTAGGCAGATTGTTAAATTTTTTTTTTTTTTTTTGGATATTAATAAAAATTTCGGGATTAGACCTGTCATTATTGGAAAAATATCCACCAACATGACAACTATTATATAGTGCCTGACAAGTGTCATTTTCAACTAAAAGAAATATGAATTACATGATTTTGCTGAAATTAAATTTTCCTCCAAAATGAAATAGCCAAGTGCTACAGTAAACTATCTTGAAAACCCAAAACAAAGGATAGTCATAGACTCATAGTCTACACAAGTTAAATATATATTTTTCTTCCCAGAATCTCAATCAACTTAAACCAGACAGCAACCTCAGATCAAGGGTAAACTAAAAAGCTATCCAACAAAGTAAAGAGACAATTTATATAAAATATTTCACTGAGCATGCCACCCAATCAGACCATCATGTGTGTGATCCTATGAGCTCCAATAAAATGGCAACTATTTCTCTGTAGGTGTGTGAGATTAAATTCCTATATAAATCCAAAACCCCACAAAAGATCCTCATTTCCCCCACAAGCCTAAACCCTGAACAAAATCTCATCTTCTCTTTTCTCCCTTCTCTAGATTCCTCTTTTCTCTCTCTATTAGTCTCTAACCCCTTCTCAACAGTTTCTATAATATAGTAAGCAGAGAAACTATCGTTCGTTGCTCTTAATTTATATATCACCATGCCGAAATCGAGAACTCTGCGAATTCACTGGAACGATCCTGATGCGACGGAGTCATCGGGCGATGAAACGGCCACACAGTTACCGGGCCGAAGGGTTACACGGGTTGTCAGAGATATTGAACCCGGAACGGGATCCTGCTCAACCCCGAAACCCGGTAACAGTAGGAAGACCGCTAATGGTACTAAGAAGGCACCCTCTTCATCAAAGTATGTTCCAATGAATTGAATTGCATATTTGTTTTGCCTTTGTAATTTGAAGTACCGGCGTCAGAGCAACTAATTAGGATAAAAGTTTATAAATTCAAAGAAAATGCCAAAAGATGAAGATATAATTTATTCCAAAGTAGAGAAAAAAATGAACAATAATATTTTGTATCTACATATGAATTACCCACTAAATTATTATTCTAAAATTGTAGGTACCGGGGTGTAAGGCGACGGCCGTGGGGTAAATACGCAGCAGAAATTCGTGACCCGACACGTGGGGTCCGCGTATGGCTGGGGACCTTCAACACCGCCGAGGAGGCTGCATTGGTATATGATGCCGCTGCACTCCGGCTCCGTGGACCAGGTGCAATCACCAATTTCCCGGCCTCTCTCGTTCCAAATACCATGCAGGTGCCGTCACCGCAAGAAGAAGGAAAGGAGGAATTGATGAATGAGCAGTTGCCATCTGAGTTCTTTCAGGATGGTCTGATGGAATTCGGTTTAACGGATCTGGGTACATTTGAAGAGGCGGTGCGGTTCGAATTCTCACCGGATGATTTTAAAGGTCTGGATGAGGAGATCTTTGGATCGGATTGGTGTCGAGACGGGTGGCACCGGGACGGGTTTTTCGGGGAGATCGGAGATCTATTTCCGATCGAACCATTACCTGCTATACAGTCAGGAGTATGAAGTTGTAGACTTCATTATTTATGTTTTAGTTTAGTCTTGTAAATAAATTCACAAATTCTGAAAGCCATAACCAACTTTTTTTTGGTGGTGGTGCTTCTTCTTCTCCCTTTTTTTTTCTCCTTTTTTTTGATGCAATCCCTGTTTCATTCGGTTCCCTTCATCTTGGAACTGAAATTGGTTTTTTGTAGGTCATCTCCTTTGTGTTTGAAATGGAGACAAAAAGTAGTTCCATTTCTAGCTACGAGTATTGTTAATTGCCATATTTTTTTCTTCACTGATTTGAATTTGATTAGAATTATTTTTATGTTTAGTTTCTAAGTGTACCTATGTTTAAAAAGAAAAAGAAACCATATAGTGATTGCTTTTCTTTTGCAAGAGAAATTACATCCTATGGAAAAAAAAATTGATATGTTGAGTAAACTAATTGACTAGGTTAAGAAAAAGATGTGTAAAGTAAACAAGCAGCTTTCGCAACAATATAAGCAATGATAATGCACACTAATAAAAAATTTAGCCTTTTCTTTTTTTTCCAAATGAGCAGAGTGACTGGGCTAAAAACGGATAAAAAGAATGTGTGTGATTAGGCCCAATTAGTGTTGGTCAATATGGTATGAATCATTAATACACCGAACAATCCAACGGTGGCTTTTGATTTTACTATTTGGTTAGGTCACCGCTGGATCAACGATTTTGAATATGTCTTAATAAATAGTAAACAAATTCATAAAAATGTAAATTTTGGTCTCCAAGCACATTTTAATATATATATCACATCTAATAGTTTGGATCGACTTTTTGGACTTTGAAAATTAGAAAACGACTTGGTTGTACTGGAGCCGTGGTGCAAACGTTTTGATATTCAATCTCTCTCTCTGTATATATATGTGTGTGTGTGTTGGCCAAAACGTTTGTTCCGGAGCCGTGGTGCAACCAATTGATTTTTCAATTTTCAAAGTCCAAACAATTGATCTAAACCGTTAGATGTGACATATATTAAATTGTGCTTGGATACCAAATTTTACATTTTTTAATTTTTGTTTACTATTTATTAAGCCGGTTTTAAAATCACTGATTTTAATAAACATTGAAAATTTCTGAATCATTGAAAACAACGATTTTAAAACTGACTTAATACATAGTAAAAAATTTCCAAAAAATATAAAATTTATTCTCCAAGCACATTTTAATATAGATTGAATGTTGAATGGTTTGGATCAATTATTTGAACTTTGAAAATATAAAAACCGAAGCGTTTGTTCTACGGTTTAGGAACAAACGTTTTGATTATTTAAAGTCATTCTGATAGATTTTAGAGTTAAGTTCACGAAAAAATTTAATAAATTTAAGAACACCCTACTTCTACTCAAATTTATCAGCTATATTAAAAATTTAGTGGAATTTTACAAACTATATTCCGATAGTTTGTTTAATAAAATGACTGGAATCACTGGATAGTCAACATTAATGATCAACAGTAAACTAAATTAAGAACGCGTTATGTTGAGGCTCAGTGTATGTTGTTTTTCAAATTACTATTAGTCTATATGTAAAACATATATAATATTAGTTCTATGCACACTAAATATCTTTATATATAAAAAAAATCATGGCAAACCGCCTCATTGTAGAGCGGTTTGGTATGAAAAAGAAATTCATAGCAAACCACCCTACTGTGTGACAGTCTAGTATGAAAAAAGAAAATCATAGCAAACCGCCCGGTTAGGACATTTTTCGAAATTTTTTAAAATTGAGGATACTTTTGTTATTTTTTTTATTTTTTTAGGGTATTTAAAAAAAATCGGCTTTTAATGCCAAAGGGAGAATAATGAATTGACAGTGCAGTTCTGATTTCATACAGCATATCTATAATAGAGTCAATATGACATTTAAGTTGCATGAAAGCAAAACTATTCTGTCAATATCTTGATCTCATGTAGGGGTGTTCATCGGTTCAGTTCAGTTCAGTTCAAACTGAATCGAACTAGGCAAACTAAAGTTATAATTCGACTTTAAAAATAGAACCGTAACGAACCGAATTAGCATTGCAAGTTTGCAACCGAACCGAACCGAACCAAAGTTTTATTTCGGTTTGTTCGGTTCAAACCGAAATATATTAATTTTTTAATTTAAAGCAATTGTTTTGTAATAAACCGAAGTATATTAAGAAATAAATTGGAGTATTAAGAAATAAATTGGAGTATTAAGAAATAAATTTGAATATTAAGAAATAAACCGAAGTATTTAAAGCAATTGATTAAGAAAAAAACCGGAATATTAAGAAATAAACCGGGGTGGTCCGAACTAAATTCATAATATATAAAAGTTCGGTCAGTTCGGTTATTTCAGTTTTGAAAATTTCAAACCGAACCGAACCATTAAATTGAAAAAACCGAACCGTTTGAACCGATCTAATTCGATTCCAAAACCAATTAAACCGGACCCAATGAACACCCATGCAGAAGCCTTATAAAACTACTGGACGAAAATACCCTTGAGTAAATTAAAATACAAAAACCGCCACGATAGCAACCGAACAGAGTCGTGGGAGTTACATTTATATGCATGTAAAACTTCACAACAAGGAAACGCAAGAGAGAAAACGAGTTGTTACCAATAAGGCAATTACCATTGCAAAGGCATATTAGACAGGTGCGTTCTCTGTATCAAACCCTCTTTTAGATTAGTTGTATGTATATCTCTCCTACAAACCTCTCTTTTGACTAAATATAGACCCTGGCCTTCCTCCAACCAAACTTCTCTTGGAATTTCCATGTTTCTCGGATCATAGTACGCACCAATACCAATTCATTGGAATTTTTCTCTTCTATCTTTTTTGTGTGTTCAAATAAAAAACTATCTTCAACAATTTTGCTTTTTGGGCTCTGACAAGGTTTAATCGGCCGGTGTGTATCAGATTTAGAACGGTATGACACATTATCTTAATTTGCATAATTTTCAACTGTAGTGCAGTTAGATGAAGGGCTCAATAAGGTTTTAGTTCAATTTTAAGGAGTTTCTCTATGAATTTTATATTTTTCAGAGTTCCTTTGAGCAATTGAAATGCAAGTTTGCTTCTTCTTATTCAATCGATATGAGATATATGCTATCCATCATTTTCGAAGTTGTTCGTATTTTGTAATTGATATTCATGTTAGATTCAGTCAATGAAATTAAATTTCATCAATTTTAATGAAACTTAATTATTATCTTAATATCTATTGAAGTTTACTCCTACAAAAAACTTAATTATAACAATGAAAGTCAGATTTCTTAAAGTTACTTTGTTATTTCTTAAAAAAAACTTTGAAAGTGTTCTGTCTAATTGAATCTTATTTATTGATCATCAGGCGCATGAACCAATCATAAAGGAACCTTGTTCATTCTCTTCATAGCAGAACTACAAGTTCTTCAAGTAGAACAAAATCATTTAGACCTGATAACAGAGAAAAGCAAAGGAGCGCCAAAAGAGAAACCACATTCAAATCTCCATCCTCAAAAGTTCACATTTTGAGGATGGAACAGCTTCGTCATATCGGTGAAACCCTAGGAGGCATCAAGACCCTCATGTTGTTCCAAGATGAGATCCAATTCAACAACCGTCAATGTCGCCTCCTTGCCGACATGCTATCCCTAGCATTTGACTCGGTCTCCACTGAGATGCGGGCCCACCTCCGCTTCGAAGAGAAACATACCAAATGGAAAACCCTAGAAAACCCCTTGAGGGAGTTGAACCGTATATTTAGAGAGGCTGAGGCATATATAAAATTATGCTTGGAACCTGGCAGGGACTGGTGGGCCAAGGCAGTTGCACTTGTCGGTAACACGGATTGTGTGGAAGTACATCTGCATAATTTGCTGTGGTGTTTGCCTGTGGTACTCGAGGCAATTGAATATGCAGGAGAGTTCTCTGGATGTGACGAAAAGGAGATAACTAGGAAAAAGGTGTTTTTCAGGAAGAAATACGATGCAGAATTGCTCGATAAGAAACTTATTCAGTACAGGTTTAATAAAATGCTTTCAACATTCTTTTGATTTATTAGTTAATTATCTATATTTATTTCAGAAAAGGCTTGTATATATATGATACTGGTAATGGATTTTGGTTCTAAACATCTCACAAGTACCTACACATCATTGTATTGTAGTTGATTTATGTTAGTATTTAGTGGATTGTCTGATTAATATCATTTATGCTGAACTTAATTCCGCCAACCAACTGCAGATTCGGCAAGCTCTTTTTGGCTACAGAAGATCTCTGCAAGAGAATGGAGACTGCATGGAAGGAGGACATGTGGCTCCTCTCTCAAGCCATAGAAGAACAGAAACAGAACCAATCAAAACCAATTACAAAACAACAAGCTCGTCTGGCTGATGTCTTACTTGGCCCGAAAGGAAAAACCCACCAAGCAACGGTTTTACTAAACGAGTACCAAGTAAGGAGACGGCTTGGTACCGATAGCCAAAATAAAGAAGCCCAGTGGTACGGTGCAAACTTTGCAGTTAAGCATGTGTTCGGAGAGCTCGACCCGTTAATTCCAGAAATCTCCATTTTATCATCCATTAACCACCCGAATGTGCTACACTACATGTATTCCTTTTATGAAGAGGAGAAGAAAGAGTGTTTTATTTTAGCAGAGCTGATGAAGAAGGATTTGTTAAGTTACATCAAGGAGTTATGTAGCCCGAATAGGCGACTACCTTTTCCTCTCATAGTGGCGGTAGATATAATGCTCCAAATTGCACGCGGGATGGAGTATTTGCACTCAAAGAAGATATATCATGGAGACTTGAATCCAGCTAACATACTGGTCAAGCCTAGAAGCACTTCACCAGATGGGTACTTGCACGTGAAAGTTAAGGGTTTCGGGTTATCAGGTTCTGCAAATCCCCTAAATGCAAACTCATGCATTTGGTATGCTCCAGAGGTTTTGTCGTGGGAAAATGCTAGTGCTGACATTAGATGCACCGAAAAGGCCGATGTGTACAGCTTCTCCATGATTTGTTTCGAATTACTAACTGGTAAAGTACCGTTTGAAGATAACCATTTGCATGGGGATAAAATGAGCAAAAATATTCGGGCCACTGAGAGACCTCTATTTCCGTTTCAATCACCTAAATACCTCACTGTGTTAACAAAGAAATGTTGGCAACATGATCCGGCACATAGGCCAACCTTCTCCTCCATTTGTCGCATTCTCCGGTACATAAAACGGTTCTTGGTGCTGAACCCTGACCACGGCCAACCTGACTCGCCAGTACCACCAATCGAGTACTGCGACATAGAGACAAGCATTTTAAGGCGGAACTTGACTTTGCAAGGGAAAGAGGGTCGCACTCTAGTAACTGAAGTGCCTTTCCAGATGTACATATACAAAGTCATAGAGAGAGAGAGAATGAATGTCGGTAACAAGGAGAAGAGCACTGAATCAGAGAGTGAAGGCGCCTCTTTCTATGGAGATGAGAATGGGTTTGCTCCGCATCTGTTGCACGAAGACACGTGCTCTCTCGCAAATTTCTCGGTGCGATCTGTACCAGCAACTATTCCAGAGAAAAATAAGAGAACTGTGAAGAAGGTGGATGGGAAGAAGATCAAACAAATTGGTATTTCTAAATATCTCTCTCGTTTTTTTTTTAATTCACATGTCCGGTATGTGTACTAACTGGTACAGAAAATTAGTTACACAGTAATAGACGTAAGATTTTAATGCCCCCTTTGGCATAATTCTCATTTAAATTTAGAGTGGTGGAAACAACTTTTATCTACGGAAATAATATACTAGAGCCCAAAAAAAAAATTTGACTGGTAAATAAACAAATTAATTGGCTAATAAATGATACATATTAAAACATAACTGAGCTAGGCATCATATATTTTACATCAGGAAAACCAAATTTGCTGATTTTGTTTTCTCGGCTTAATTTTATTTTTCTAGGTGACAAACAAAAGAGCAAATTGCCACCTCAACTAGAGACAGCGCGAAGAAACCTACGAACAAGGTCGGACATGAGGCTACAAACCGTTCTTGGCCCGAGTGGAAGGCGGCAATCAGGCCATGCTTCAGATTCTGAAATTCACTAAATTCCTAATTCCCTTCAGTTGCTTTCCTTTCTTCTTTACTTTAGGATATGCCACGGATATATAGTTTTTTTTTGTTGTTGTTTTGTTGTACAGAAAAAAATCAAGAGTCCATTTACGCTGTAATGTCTTTTAACATTAGTGTGTTGCCAGTGTTTTGACGATTTCTAGTTGTTCTGTATTTTATATAGCATATTAGCATGTTAAAATTGCTTCTCTTTATCTTAATTTAATTAGATAGTATTTATACAAGTCCATTTGCTAGAACTGTCCGTCACTGCAATGTGGAGACAAACTGACAAATTGTAAAATCGTGAACTGATGTTTAACAAGTGTAACATTTTCCATTTTGTTTGATATACATTTAGACTACGTGACAGGGCAAAGCATAAAAGTTGGAACAACTAGCAAACCTTCAAAAACCAAAAAAGTCGGAACAACAGTTTAACAGAGAAGGAAAATAGAGCAAACAATAACAAAGGTAAAGTTCTTGTTTACTGCAAGAAATGTTACTTGAAACTATTAAATAAACAGATAGAATTTAGAAGGATCATGCAGAGAACCCTCTCCCTCTAGCACCACCTTATTTTTGCACAAAAGGAAAGCAAAAAAATTGGTAGAAATTACTAAGATACAGACAGAATGGGCCTAGAGGCCCTTATGAGGTTTTCCTAAATTTTCCCCTCTACTGGCTCTGGCCAAAACTAAAAGTTAAATAATAAAAAGGAAGCCACTCAATAACCTACAAAAAAATAACACTCACTTATATAAGCTCATACTACTTCAGTCTGAAATTCGCACCTCAACTCCAAGAATATCCTTCACATACTCGTATGTTACAAAAGCAATAGCAATTGAGGGCACCACCTGAAGCAAACAAAATTTGATAATTTCAGGATGAGATTTATATGTATTTTCTATTAATAAGATCTAAATACAAAAGAAACTTGTAAAAAAAGAGGAACAGAAAGTGCATTGTGCCGTTAGATTAAGATTGAAATGGAAGACATACAGAAACCACCATGACAAGATATCTCATAACAAATAAAACAAAAATATCCAATTCAATAAAACCCACTGAATACACTTTTAGTTTTTACTAGATCCACAAATGGGGTGTGAAAAAAGATCCAGTACCATACCTGATCAGAGTTTAGATTCAACAACCACCAAAGCCAAAAACCAACCAAGACTTTTTATGCAGTGTAAAACCGCAATGGGATTTCTTGAAAATAAATTGTTTGACAATCTTAATAATGTAACTCGAAATCAATTCAAAAAAGATTGGAAACAAAAAAAATTACAGAAGTGCTAGAATGCATCAAGGGTCATACTGGTCAGATTGTTTAAGAACTGCAACCATTCGATGAAAATGATGAAAAATGCATCAGAGCTCATTATTTTTCATCATAGGAGTTATATAAGAACCATATGTATCATACTACTACATGGAATTTGATAAACTTAGCTTTCTTTTTTTTATTATTTTATGATTGTCGAGTAAAATGACTGTCAATAAATCCTGACCCTATAAAATACAGCATAAATTTCTTCAAAAGTTACTAAACTTTGGCCCCTTGTAGTAATAATCGGTCACTGAACTTTAATTTGTCCACTAACATAAGTTACTGAAATGTAATTTGTCGCCCTCATTTACTGGAATTTAATGTCCACCACATGTACTCTAATTAGGTCACTCCATCCAAAATAATAATGATGATGATGATGATGAGAGTGATGATGCAATTATGCTATTTCGGTATTTCCTGATGTGGACACACCTCATCACTAATGTGGGCATTCACGTCAACAACCTGTTAGTTCCATTTTGGGATGGAAAATGTGACTCCATACTTGGATAAAACTGAAAATTTAGTGGCTTGTGGTGAACAAACTAAAGTTCATACCTAATTTGTAACAAGAGAGAGCAACTTATTCTAAATATATTAACTGCCAAATCCTGTTTCCATACATACCTTGACTGAGTTGGGGACAAGTCCCTTGTAGAGGGCACCAAAGCCCTCGTGCCTGACAGTCTTGCGGAATGCATCCACCATTCCATTGTACTCGAGGGCCTGGCGGTTGCGACCACCAGCAGTGATGATGGCATCAGCATCCTTCCAGCCGACCATCTGCATGCGCCGTCGGATTACGTCAAGTGGGTATGCCACCGTCTGCCCAATCGTGCCTGCCGCCGCTCCACAACCCAACCGTGTCACCACCCCCAGCTCTGAGTCATTCGCCAGACCAAACACATTTTCCTTCAATATGTGGTCTTTTAGTGACTCGTAGACAGCAAAGTTTAGGCCCACGTACGGGATCTGTGACCATGGGAAAATATTAAGAATATTAAAAAAGAGGCTTTAAAAGTATGTTTCTTCTTCTCTTTCTTTCTTGTTCTTTGTTAGAATTTCTAATTAATTGTGCATCACCAATTACTCCTCTATATTTGATCAGTGAGCATATGAAGAATTAGAAGTAACAAATGAACACAGTAGAGAGGGACTCTTAACAAGTGATAAGAAATATTCTGGTCAAACAAAGGTATAGCAGGACATGGATCATAACTAACATTATAATTAGATTAAAGGTGCATTGGAAAAACAAGGTGCCAGGGTGTTTTCTCTCAGGAAAAAAAATGAATGCTTCGAAATTGCACTAAAGCTGATTTATAATTTTTTATATTAATGCATTTCCAACTATAAAAACTGTATATATCACACATACGACAAGGTCATTTTGATCATTCCCGATCATAAGATATTAAACTGTTGCTGAGAGGAAAAGGGAGGCTTACAACTCCTATAACAGAGGGAAGCCAGCCCTTATAGAGTGCTCTGAAGCCTTCCTCACGAAAAACTGTTCCTAATGCATGAAACATGCCTCTATACTGGTATGGAGATCTCTCCGTCTGTATTTTAAAGTCAGCAGAGTTAAGCATACTATACATATAAAAAAAAGGACAAAATAATGAGAAGAAAATTAGACAGACCTGGACAGTGATCCTTCCACGAACCATGTCCATTGGATAAGTAGCAGACATTGCGATTATCCCGGCACATGCACCAGCTCCGAGGCGCAATAGTGGCGTGAGCTCGGCATTCTCTATGCAAGGGAAAAAATAGCAAAAAAGCGATCATTACTTGCAAACATTGAAGCTTTAAAAAAAAATTCAAATGATACAACTTGCACTGCTTATGGTTAGAACCTTACAATTATTCAATCAACTTCAATTTAAAATCACAAAGCAGCATTGCAACGAAACATTTGCAAGCTGCTAAGTCAAATACTTACAAGAATGTATTGACAAGGCAACATAAGTGGAAAAGGAGAAATCTGTACCATTTCCGGTCTGCTGCCGATATAGCCACAAAATACCACTGTTACAATGAATGCTAATTAGTAACAAATATAACATGATATCAAACGATATCTACTGGTCTGTCAGTAACTGGTTAAACAAATTACTGATTTGGCTAAGAGGGAAAATGGTACTGGTAATTGGAAAAGGATCCTCATAACTGGTCCAAATCTTCTGCTTTTCATTGTTTATTGTGCTTAATTTCTGTTTGTTTGGAGCTTAGAGTTTGAAGTTTTATTTATTTTTCCACCTTCAATTAATCCTATTTTTGTAAGAAGCAAAGTGCGCTTTCAATTAGGATAGGAACCACTAAACCAACCTACAGAATACAAGAGAAATAAATAAATACAACAATAGAAGCAATTAATTTTACCTTGATGCTTGTTCATAGCTAAAGAACTTGACTGCTGAATTGGGCACGATTCTCGCACAATTGGTGCCATTGCCTTTGAAAAGGCCCCGAATTCCCTCAGTTCTCCAGATATACTTGAGCCCTTGGATTGTGCCATTATATTTTATATTATGTGAGTTTTGAACCTTCATAAAGAAAAAATAGAATTACACAACCAATTGAACAGCCATCAGGTCAACTAAGCCTCAACCTGGCCAAGACAGGTATTATTTTGTTTGCTTAATAGAGGTATTGGCTTAATTGTCACTTATATCTGGTGCGCTGGTACAGTATGACAAGGACCTATCAATGCCCCGGTTTGCAAGTTAAGCCAAATTAAGACTAATAGAACCCCATTTTCACCCTATTTTTGCATGAAGGACCCTGATTCAATTAATTCCCAGTTTGATTTAGCACTGACAGATCAAGCAAATAAAAGGATGTAAACCTCAGCTACTTGACCAAAGATATATAAACATAAGTAGTTCCAAACCTGCAATAAGATTTTCATCCGTTCAAGTGGAGCAACAGCAGTACGAGAACTGCACAGAAAAGTTGCATGTTACAAAATCAGTACTACATAATTTTGTATCATACTATGGAAGCATTTCAACAAAAGGTCATACCCAGCCTAAGCATTACATTTTCGAAGGAAAAAATGGAACAAATTATCATTTTGCCCTCCGCTCAACAATCCACCGGGTTTTACTACTTTCGACCTTTAATGGAGTCACTGAAAGGCATAAACCTAAATCAAAGCCCTCATCATCTAAGATTCCTTATTTCCCTCTTATTTATCTCAATTTCTCCAAATCTAATCCTCTAATCATTTGTTTAGAGAGAAGCAATTGAAATAAACAACGGATTTTAGGTAAAGTAGAAGGGTTAAACTTGTCACAAAAATGTTTGCAGTCCAATTAAAAATGATGCCTCTTCCAAAAACATGTTGTCTGCAGATAAGGACAAGTAGTGTTCCTTTTTGCAATGGACCCTCTATACTATTACTAGAAGCTTGTAACCAAGCACATCGATTTCCCCATATGCATCATGAAGTTTTTTAAAACCAAGAATGCATTGTTAACATGCTTTGTTCAAATCTTTTTGAGGAAAATTATCTCAAAATTACTAAATAAAACAATGTTTAATAATCTTGTTTCTGTAACCCAACTAGTAGCTCAAAAGGTAGCTACTATGATGAGTTGAATAGGTCAAGGACTTCAAGTCCCAGTAAGGACATGATGGACTTAATGAGGCTTCTCCCCCCAGTCAAAAATATTTTTTTTCTGATTCAAGCCATGTAATCAAGGTACTATTTTGTGAAGGATAGAAATCTACCTAATAGGGCTTGGGAAAATCGTCCAACCAAATCATGGTAACTTCTCATAGATCCAGATTCAAATTCAAATTAAAGCTGACCTTATTCCCAGAGTGACCAGTAATACAACTATTCAACTGAATGAAGCCTTTATAATATTCAATATCTTTAAAATATATCCAGCTTAATCCAAATTTCAATTAGCATCCTCCCAAAGTTCAAGTTGCAATATGGTACTATTTCCCTTTTGATACCACTTTTAAAATCAAATAATTTAATGGAGAATCTAATTCAAAGCCAAATTGCTTAATTCACTATAATTTTAATTAATTAACAAGAGCACGACAAATGAAAATTAAATCAGCCATCTGAGATGAAGTCTTAAAGTTTAGAAATCAAGTCAAACTAAAACTGCAAAGAATAGGCCCAAAGAGAGGGCCTCTATCACAATAAAAATAACATTTTGCCTCAAAAGTAAAATTGAGTTCCAACATGAAACACTTTAGTGGTGTGGGCTCAAGTGGTATCAATATAATACTGGTTGCACATAAAAATATCTGATAAATTGGAAATGCATTATACAGCCCCCACAAACAAGCATCCTTTATTCTCCACATATGAACTAATCTTCCAATGAAAGGGCTACTTTTTTATTTATATAATTCAATCATAATCGATAACACATTCAAGGTCAATTATAAAATCAAAAGTAAACATTGCTCCTATTATCATCATTTATCTAAACCGTTTGTCGACAGCATAGCAAGATAAGACAAGCACTGAAGACAGAGATAATTGTAAATACAAATTTTCGGCCAACCAATTAGAGTTGGAAGAGAAACTGCTACCCAGTAATAGCCAACAAACAACCAAAATTTCAACGTTTCAGCTTTTCTTTTCCTATAAATCAGGATTGATGGAAGGTCTAACCAAGAAGAAATCAGCCTGTATTAACAATACAGGTGCAGCAGATACAAGAAGCTTCCTATTAACTATCTAAAACTTATGGGCTAAAGACTAAAGTACATATAAATCTCAGCAAAGGAAAAGATTCCTTCGATTCATTGATTGTCAATAATAAGAGATATCAAATTGAACATTACTCTTTTCCTTTATATTTCATGTTTTGATCAAAGGGAGATAGCTCGGAGTCCCCATCCGTGTCCAAAAGGTACCAAATAACAAATTCAAGTCCTTACAGTTATCTCTGAGCTAGGGTTTACGAGAGACTAAGAAGGAGAGCTATTTAATACTACGAAAAACAAAATGTATAATCGAGCAAGTGATCAAACCCAAAACTACCAGAAAATACAAAACCAATAGCATTGATCAATGATCGCAACAAGAGATTGAATGATCAAACCAATAAATGAATAAGCATAATAAACAGGATCAGATCGAGAGAGTGACGCTTACACTCCACCAGCGACCCCACCAGCGACGAGGGATTTGCAAATACTGAGAACAGCGTAGCTCGGACCCTTGACGCCTTCCCGCGCAAGCTTCGCCTCCTCAGCCAAGCCAACGATCCTCGTCACGGCTGTTTCTCCAGTGCTCTTCACATCCTCCGATGCCATTGATGGCCAATACACCAACACCAAGGAAGCGAGAAGAGAGAGATCCCTTGAAAGGTTAGTGAGAGAGAGAGATGCGGTGGACACTAGAGAAGGCAAGAGCGAATGAGAGAGGCTGCGTGGGTATTATTGGGAATACCGCATAGGGATGTTTAGGTGTTCTTATTTATGTGTGCACCGCGTCTTTTGACTGTAGGGTTTTTGTGTCTGATCAATGGGGGTGCGTATCCTCTGAGATATCTCAATTTTTGCGTGACCGACGTGTCCGGTTACTATTCGGGAAACCGTAGGGGTCAGTATTATTTGAGCTTCGAGATTCGTGTAGAATGTATTTGAACGATTGAGATATTCCAAAAAGTCACGCAAAGTTTGAGATATCTCAGAGGATGCGAATTCGATCAATGGTAATTGGTAGGTAATCGCACGGTTCCTGTTTGTCCGGAGTACTAGATTTAAAGGTAAATCCGGTCTACGGTATCCTTATAGTCTATCTGGGGCGCGTATCCTCTGAGGTATCTAAATTTTTGCGTGACCGACGTATCCGGTGTCTATTTGGAGGGACGTAGGGGGCAGTATTATTTTAGCTTTGAGATTCGTGTAGAACGTATTTGAACGATTGAGATATTCCAAAATATCACCCAAAATTTGAGATATCTCAAAGGATGCGAATTTCTCCATGGAGGTAAAAGGGTAGGTCAACATGGTCTCGTGTAATATAGTAATACAGAGAAGGGCTCGAGTTATTTCGCGTACCGGATCGGACGGTGACATGGTGACCGTAAGAATTCATTCCAACTTAGACGCCATCCCTGTGTGGGGCCCAGGGCTGCAAACGAATCGAACCGAATCGAACTTACCAGTTTGGTTTGAATTAATTTCAAATTAAATTTGATTTGTCAAATTAAATTTGATTTGAATTAATTTCGAATCAAATTTTTTATGAACTCAATTTCGAATTTTTTACAAACTTATTTATTACAATGATGAGTGATCATAGTTGCCGAAAACGAGAGGTGAAAGTCGTCTACGATTTCAGAACTAAGAGCGAGGATTACAACTTATGAGTTATGATTTATGGTTTAGCGGTCTTATGTTTTAACTTTTAAGCCATCAGCGAACATGAGTTATTAGCGAAAATCAACAATTTACGTTACTTTGAGATTCGAACTAGAATAGTTCACGAACGTATTTCGAACGAACCAGATCCAGTTTGAGTTTGGTTTGAATTAATTTCGAACTATTTTGAATTTAATTTTTTATGAACTTTTTCGAATCAAACTCGAATCGAATCACGAACTAAGAATTATTTGTGCAGCCCTACTGTATGCAATCCACATAGAATTCCAATTTCAGTCGAGCGATGATTGTACGAGATTTTTGTACTAGGTTATATAAATTAGCATATATTAAATAAACGGTGCAGATTCTTCGTTCAACACTGTAGGGTATTTAATCCGAACTATGAACAGTTATCTAAATTTTTACTTGCCTATCCAGCATTTTAATTTTGCAAATTTAATTTATATTTCATAAAATTGATTGAATTTGAAGTACTTTCTAATTATTAATTATTGTCAAATATTTTCAATTATTGAACTATTATTAATTCTTGTCAATTTAATCATATAGCTGAATTTTTTTTTACTATTTCATCAATATTGTGTGTATATTTGATTTAATGTACAAAATTTATTACTTCATGATGTCATCATCTATAAAAGTTTTTTTTGAAACATATCATCTATAAAAATGTTTAAAAAATATATATATATATTAGTTGAGCTAGGCTAGAGTGCTTCATGGACTAAAACAAGTTTTTAACTTTTTACTCCATAGCACTATATTTTTATTTTAAAAAATCCAAACAACCGATCCGAACCGCTCAACACGACCTCCATATTGAAATGTGCTTGGAGACCAAATGTTACATTTTTTTTGAATTTTTTTACTATTTATTAAGCCACTTTGAAAATTATTGATCCGATGGTCCAGAAATTTTTACTATTTTTACTGTTCACAGTGGATTAGCGATTTTCATAGTGGCTTAATAAATAGTAAAAAAATTCCAAAAAATGTAAAATTTGGTCTCCAAGCACATTTCAATATGGAGAACATGTTGGTAGATTATTTAAACTTTGAAAATGAAGTACAAACGTGTTTTACTTTATGAAGCACCCTAGTCAACCTCGATATTAGTTCCAACAAAATATTATGATCCTCTTTTCTACATCTTCTTATTCAGTTTCAATGCAGTAAAATAATACAAGTCTTATTGAACTTCTACAATTATTGAACTGGCAAATAATCTTTTACAGATATGATTTATACATTTCAGTCAGCTCATTCAGATTGATTATAATCGAATGTGTGTTCTTTACATGTCCATATTGTCCGATTTTATTAATATAAATTTGATTTGACTGATAATTATTCAATTTAAAATAGAACATCTCGTATTGTGCAATTCTCATTTGAGAGGTGCGGCATAATCCAATCTCAGCCGTTCAATTCTCATTTAACGGCTCCATGTTGCTTGAATCGCCGCAGTGCCAAACCCTAGCAACAATAGTTTATTAAAGATTAAATTAGTATAATTATATTTCATCATGTGTTGATGGGCTTGAGAATTATCAGACAATGCTACTTTTTAACTTTGAAATTTTGTGCAAGTTGTGAAGGCCCAATAACATATACACATTTCATTTCAGAAAGCCCATTTTTTTCTGGGCCCATTTGCCACAGAAAAGAAGCTCATTTAGAAGAAATATGCATAGCAAAAGGAGATATTTCTTCCCCGGTTCATTTACATTACCTGGGAAAAAAAGAGAGCAAAAAATCAAGACAAATGAATTTACATTTTTGTTCTTATTACTTTCTGATTATACAAGAAGAGGAGGATTCATTTACATCATTTTTGGTGAAACAAAATTACACTATTTATTTTTAAAATTTTCAAAGTTCAAACAGTTGATCCAAACCGTTCAACATAATTTTCATATTAAAACGTTCTTAGAGACCAACTTTTACATTTTTTTGAAGTTTTTACTATTTATTAAGTATTTAACAAAAATCATTGTTTTCAGACTATTGAATTTTGTAAAAAACTTTAAAAAAAAATGTAAAATTTGATCTGCAAACACGTTTTAATATATCCAACATATTGAATGATTTGGATCAACTGTTTGAAATTTAAAAATAAAGAGTATAATTCGGTCATCAAAAAAATCCCTCTTCATACAAAAAAAAAAAAGAAATTATCATACTTCTTCTGCAGTATAAAAAAGTATTGTACTTCAAAATTTACACTCGGCGATTAGACCGAAACAATTAAGATTAGGGAAAATTTTTATTTTGCCACTCCAAAACTTGAAAATTATGAATTTGCCACCCCAAAACCATTAATTAGTTAATTGCCACCCTAAAACTATCATATTTCACTATTTGCCACAATTATACTTATAAATCATATATTTAATTAAAAAAACTCTTAAAATACATGTATAATAGAATGTATTTTTATAATCCCTAAATTACCCCTGAATTGCATCTAATAGATCTCTATCCTGGCAGCGACCCCAGACATCTTCTTCAATTGGTTCCCTTTCTCCGTGCGACACCGTAATTCTCCATCGCCACCTTTTTCTCCATGGAGCCATCATCGATCCGCCTCCCACATGTTCCGGCTTATATAAGCAGATCTCTCTCTCTCTCTCGCTGGTTTTTTGGGGTTTTTCCTTGCTTCGCTTATGTGTTGAGATAAATTTATCTATCTCTCTTTTCTGTTTTCCTCTGTGACATTGTTACCGGAGCTTGATTTTTTTTTTGCTTGCTCCTTGCTATCTGGTGCCTCTTTGTGTTATTTTGGTGCTTGAAGGCGCCCTAGTCTTGTGGTGCTTGCTGATTTTGGAGAGGACGGCCAAGAAGCGAAGCTCGACCTTGGAACCGGCCGATTGTTGCTTTCTTGCGATTACGCCTCTGTCGGGTAAAAATCTTGAGCCCTCCTTTTTAATTAATGTCACGTACACGACAATCAGGTGTGATCGTGCCTTTTTCTTGTCACCGTAACTAAGGTCACCGTAACTAAGGTCCATTTGTAACTCACCAATATCTTTTGTTTTGCTGAAACTTGTGAGTATCAGTGAGTAGAAGACATTTGATTAATTAAGTTTCTTGCATCCACTTTAATATACGGATCACCAGTACATTTTGCTTGTATCAGTGAGTAGAAGCCTTGGCTTCTGGTGTCAATGTTGGTTCCAGTCTCATTTTGTAAATATTTTCTATTTTTGTATTTGATGTACCAGTACATTTTGCTTGTATCAGTGAAATTAGATATCCGAGATTAAGCAATAAATGAAGCATTATCATGTGCCTAAGACATGGATTTGGAATTTAACAATCCAAATAAACAAAGGAAATTTATTTATTCAAATTTAACTAAATTTTGTTTGGTTTGTAATTAAATTTACCCCTCTACTAGTAGCTGCCAGTAGATACCAGTAACTAAATTTTGGTTTTATTTATTCAAATTTACCCCTCTGCCTTAGTCTGGTTTGTAATTGCAGCACTTTACCCCTCTGTCTTTTCCTTTTTTTTTTGTAATTGCAGTGGACTAGTAGTTGCAAATTCTTCATGTGGGAGGACGAGTACGAGGAATATCTTCGCAAATTTGGAATTGTGAATTTAGGGTTATGTTAGAATTTAGGGTTGTGATTTAATTTTAGCTATTTTGTTGAATTTGTTTTGTAAGGATGATGATGTTTGGAAGCTAATTTGATGCTAATTTAATTGTAGCTATCTTGTATTTATTTATTTTTTTTCTTGTTTCATACTTTCATCATGTCAAAACTATACTGGATCTTAGAAATGAACTATACTGGAACTATACTGGAACTTCGAAATGGAAATAGCAGTTCACAAAATTATACTGGAACTTGGAAATGAAAGAATAGCAGTTGACAAAATTATTAGTACCAGTTGTCAAAATTATTGGTACCGAACACTACCATCTGAGTAGTGACATAATAGCAGTTTCACTTTCACATAAGGTTGTAAACAACAATTTTCAGAGAGGCCCATGTCAATATAGCCCCTTCTCAACTTAAAGGAATAGTTGACAATAGCCCCTGGATTTTCAGAGAGGCCCCTGTCAGTTCAACATATTGGTTCATGCTAAAGACGAGCTTGTGGAAGCTGCCTTGCAGCTTCAAAGCAAGATTAAGTTTTTTTTTTGTTTTCTTTCCTTGTTGTTTCTGCATCATGTGAGATCTTGTTCAATATGTTAATATTGTTTTTTTAAGCCTCTAGATGTGATACTGTATGGTACCAGTAGAGTTGGTATAATTTAGGAATTTTGATGCCAGTAAGAACATGACTTGCATAGGGACCCTTTATGTTAAATTCAATGCAATTAAGCATAGTGTTCTTTCTCAAGCTCGGAAGTTATGGTAAGGAATATGCACTACCAAGCTCGGAAGTTATGTGATTGTTGAGTGTGATAATATTTGGGAAATTAAAATTGATTTGAGGACCTCAGAGTTTTAAGCAATGGGAGTTCAGTACAGTTGCAGTTACAGCACAAAAATTTACAAACCAAGTGCAAAAGGGTAAAAAGAAACCATAATTTTCGTAATAGTGATATCATATAGTATAATGATATAGGTAACATATAATTTGTTTATATTTCTATAAGAACAAGTTTTGACTTCATGATGGAAGTTTGCCTACCTCAGCCTTTTCGTCTGATTTCATTAATTTGAACAATTGAATTATGATGGAAGGCTCCTACGCACATCTATGCGTAGCTATGAAATTTGAGATATACCTCAGTAGGCTTTAATTGCAAGGTCCATCATCAAGCAATTCATAGAGAAGGCTTTGTAAAGAATATGTTCTCATTAAAGGGGTCTGACAAAGCACCGATCAAGAAATTTGACAACTAGCGACACTGGGAAGGCTTTGTGATGATACGCCAACTAGCGACACTGGAAAATTTGACAAGTAAAACCGATCAAGACATTTGAACTGATGAAGAAATTTGATGAGTAAAGGACCGACACCAACAGTGGGGCGGAGAAGGGGGACGGATAAACATGAGGTTTGGGAAGAAAGCTCCGTTCAAATATACAGGTTAATTACAGGGGTATTTTGGTCACACATGTATTTTAAGAATTTTTTTAATTAAATATGTGATTTATAAGTATAATTGTGACAAATAGGGAAATATAATGGTTTTAGGGTGGCAATTAGCTAATTAATGGTTTTGGGGTGGCAAATTCATAATTTTCAAGTTTTGGAGTGGCAAAAAAAAAAATTTCCCTTAAGATTACCCGACCACCTTGTATTTTGAATTTGAATTCCGATGGTAACTTGTTTGGATATTTGGTTATTTGAATGTATTCCGATTAAAACATGAAGGATATAGGGGCACTAGAACCATGATAATTTTTTTTTCTTTCTTTCTTTGTTTATCACGTTGCGTATACTAGGGGTGCAAACACATCAGATATGGATCGGATGGAATCAAATCTGCTGTGATTCAAAATTCTCTACGACTCGATTTCAAATCTCTCCAATCACTTTTTTGAATGCACAAATCTCAAGAGAAGTTATTTTTATGCACGAATCTCAAAACATATGAAGGGTGGGATTTGGAATCGCAGAGAATCGCAGGAATTTTTGGATCGCAACAGATTTAATTCCGGATCGGATAGTGGTAAATTATATCCGTATTCATTTTTATTTTTCAAATATGAATACGGATTGGATATTTGACGAATACGTATGGAGACGGATCGGATATCGAATATCTGTAAATATATACATAAATATTTTCATAATATATAGTAAATTATATGAGTAGAGATCCACTTACAATATTTGTAAGTTACAACATCTTACAACAATTTAATTTTGTGATTTTCAAAGTCCAAAACATCGATCCAAATCATTCAACATGACTGTATTCGAGCGAAAATTACACGCCACGTCACGTCACGGTATGAAACATAGAGTATCCAACTTTTTTTGTATGCATAGAGTATTCAGATTTTTCTTTTAGTGTAGATTCAGTAATACTGGTACTCATTCAGTACTGGTTTTTATTTTCTCTAGTTTAGTCTAATGAATATTTGTAATTTGAATTTTTCAAGTAATGTCAGATATCTAACATCATTTCCTAAAAAAAAAAAAAATCTTTGCAACATTATTTACTTATTTTAGAATTTTTAATATTTTAATATATTTTTTTCTAAATTTTCAACAATTTAAATTAAAATATAAAAATATTTACGTCACTACACATCGCGTCATATATAATCACGGTGTGACTATACACGACGTGACCATTCGTATGACGTGACCATCCACCACTATTTTAGTCACATCACGTCACGGCGTATCATGTATTTCCTTCTCTAGCTATCCTTCTTGAATGGCGTTTCTCTCTTTCCTTTTAAAAAAAATATATCTTTCTTCTTCCTACTTTGTTTGGATGCTGCAGCTCAACTGTTTCCAATGCACTAATAGTCTCCATAGCAAGTGAATAAATCATCTAATTATGACACAAGTGAATAAAATAAAACTGGTGGAGATCCTGTCATGTCACACGAGCAATAAATAGGAACTTGACATTTTTGACGTGCTTATACATATTAGTATATTACATAGCCCTACGAAATGTATTTCGTTTAATTAATTAGTTATGAAGTAGGAAGCTTGTGGTTAGCTTTTTGCGACTAAATTGAAACATGTAAGTATGTGACTACGATTAAACGCTTCATATTACTTCGCATAAAACCAAAATTTTCTCAATTTGCATGTTCATTTCACTAAGAAATTTTGTAATTATTCAGTATTGAAAGCAAGAAATCAGATAAAAGAATATTGTTGTTGAGTCTATTTATATATATATATTCAGGGAGAAGGGTTCCAATGCACCCAAAATTTCATGCTCATATTTGCTCCTAATCCTTTATCTTTATTTTCAAAGTCCGAACAGTCGATCCGAACAGGGGCGGACCCAGGATTTTCGTCAGGGGGGGCAAAAAAATATCGAATCGGGTTTTGATTTAAACCCATTAACTAATTTGGCACTCGATAAAAAACAATGTTTTAATTTATACTTTTCAATACTCTAACTTGCAATTTCTGATATTTTAACCTATAATTCTAATTACCAATCAAAATTCATGAAATTTATTTTAATTTTAACCTTAAATTTAACTCGAATTACAAATCAAACATTCAGAGGGGGGCAAAAAAAAATCCAGAGGGGTGCTGAGTCGATCGAAACATCCCAAACTCCAATAAAAATCAAAATCCAGGGGGGCAGCTGCCCCCCCCCCCCCCGGATTAACATGGGTCCGCCCCTGGATTCGAACCGATCAACATGACTTTCATAATAAAATATGCTTGGAGACCAAATTTTATATTTTTTGGAATTTTTTTTTACTATTTTTTAAGATAGGTACAAAATCACTTTATCGGATGGTCCAGAATCTCCTTAAAACAATGATTTTGTACCTATTCTAAAAAATAGTAAAAAAATTCCAAAAAATATAAAATTGTCTCCGGGCATATTTTATTATGATGATCATGTTGAACGGTTCGGATCGACTATTCGGACTTTGAAAATGAAAATAAAAGATTGAAAGCAAATAGGAGCATAGAAATTTGGATGCATTTGAAAAAAATAGCCGGCCAAAAAATAAATAAATCATAACATTTAAAAAAAAAGTTTTGAACCAACCAAAAAATGGCTGGTTGAGAAAAAATAGGAGTCAGATATTTTTTGGTCTGTTTGAGTTTTTTTATAAATACGAAATACCCAACTTACGTGATACATTTGAATTTTTTTATTCAAGGTAGGATATTAATAAAACTTTCGGGCAGTTAGATATCGTTTATTTTATTTTAAACGAAAAGGCAGTTAGCCAGTTAGACATCTTGAGCTTCGCTTTGGAGCAATTTTTTTTTTTTATAAATTTATGTTAATAATTCTCTCCATTTTAAAATTCTGTCGGTATCCAATTATATCTTTGATTTTTATAGATTTAAATTATAAATTTTAATAAACTAACTTAAGTTATTCATTCATTATCATATTTAAATTTTGTTAATTAGTTGTATCTTAAAGTTCAAATAATTTAATTATCCGACAACCAATCGTTTTGCCGATTTTTTTTATTAATATCCAACATTAAATAAAAAATACCAAATGTGTCTACGTTAGTTGGGTATTTATAAAAATATCCAAACCGGTCAAAAAAATGACAGGTCACCATTTTTTTCTCAACCGGCCATTTTTGAACGGTTGAGAACTTTTTTTTGAAAATGTTATGATTTATTTATTTTTTATTTTGAAATATCGGAACATTTTTTATATTTATTTAAAAATAGATAGAATGCTATATAATTTGATTTATTAGAAGGACTGCAACAAATAACCCGGATCAATATTTTTCATTCCGAATTTTTTGCTGCTATAAGAAAAATTAAAATATTCTTTGTGTTATAGGAAAAAAATAAAAATATTTTGAATCTAAGTTATTAATTCCGGTTCAAACATCACTTCTAGATAAATAAATAAATACTGCAATCTTTTCATTTTTGGAAAAAAAATAAAAATTTACTATACCTAATTATTAATTTATTGTTTTTTTCTCATAGGTGGTTGCTGATGTAGAGGAGTCTCTTTTTCATGAAAGGGACATTTCAATAGGCTTAACTGCTTAACAGCCTAAGAAACACAATGAAAAAGAGACATTTTAATAATAGGCTTAAGAGCCTAAAATACAGAGTAGCGGTGCTATTGATTAGCTCATGTAATGTGTTAACTTTTTGTGTCTGGACCCTTTGAAAAGTTATAAAACATATTAATTAACAACTAAGCATAGGAGCAGATTTAGGAGCTGGATTTTAACGAGATGTTATTAGCGTAAAGTTTTTTTTTTTTTTTTTTGCACTTTATCCAACAATTGAGGTATTATTTGTGTATTATAAATAAGAGAAATATTGAAAATACATTTCACTAAACCCTAAACCCGATTTGAATTCGGTATTTTATTTATAAGCGCACACAACTAAATAGAATGATGGTATGATTCTGAGAAGAGTATCCTCTCTAATATATGTAAAATATTCCTTTCACTTTACTGTTTGAGATTTACTCTCTGCCGCTTATATGTTCATGTAAGAATTTTTTTTTATAAAACGTAGATTAAAAAAAGAAAATTGGAAAACATATTGATTACTTTTCAAATTACAAAAATCATCATAATTCAGAAAAACTTTCGATTACCTATGAAGTAACTGAGAAATTTTTTTGATTACCCCTTTGTCACTCCATTACACCTTGTACTACACAGATTTCACAAGTGAAATAAAAAATGAGGTGGTAACTCGTAACCGGTTACCATAGAGTAAAAAATAAAAATTTATTTCGGTTATCTTTCTCTCTCTGTTTTTTTTTTTTAATCTACAGTGTGACTAATGGTGTGGCAATTGGAAAACTAGAATAAAAATTCGGTTACCCATGGAAGTAACTGAAATTTTTATTCAGTTCTGATGATTTTTGTAATTTGGAAAGTAATCAATCTGTTTTCTGATTTTTTTTATTTATGTTTTATAAAAAAAATCGTTCATGCAAAATTAAAAGAACGGTCTGGATCCACTAAAAATCTTTTACGGTACTTTACGGTACGGAGAGGATGTGAATTCATGATTCTCCCGGTCTCAATCCAAAGCGACAAACAATTAATTCAATAACCATCTCGCGTGCAAGCTTTTTTTTCCCTTTATTTCCACTATTAATTAAAACAAATGGTAAAATGAACAAAGAAAATGCTTTCATGCAGCAAGGGGGAAGGGTACCAGTATCAGATATTTTAGACAAAAAAAAGGCATCAGATATTAAAAAAGGCCAGAACAATTAGATCCAGATAAGTTGCTAGAAAGATGACAAAAAGCCTAGCATCTTTTGTCCATTTTACATGCTTTTTCTCCATTGAAAGCTATAACACGTCAAAAGAGGAATCCAGCTGCTATCCAGTAATAAGATCTCACTGTTCAATTCCAGACTTATTTAGTTGTTTTTTCTTTTCTTTTTTAAGATAGAAATATGATGATCTAACTTTTTAAATTTTAATTTAATTTTCATATCTCTATTAGGATTTCTATCTCACAATCTTTAGCAGGGAGAATGTTATCATCTGTTACTAGATCAAAGACTGATATTTTGTTAGTTCAGTTTAGTTTATAAATTAATTAAATAAATAAACAGTTAAAAAAATGAAAGGAGGTAGAAGAGAGAGAGTTAAATTTATATGGAGATATTGGATATTATCATGATTTATGAAGAAATTAACTATTTTGAAAATTTGAATTGGTACACTGAAAAATTTCCCTTAAAATAATTGAACGGAATTAATGCAATTGGATAGAGTCTAAGACTGTGCTCCAGAAACAATGACGTAGAGGAAGGAGAAGGATCAGCGTCAATTTCACTCTCGCTACATCCTGATTTGGAAGTGACGAATCTCACAACTTTTGTACAGCGAATTCCTTCTTTCTCCCCTCCGCTCCTCCTCCAATTTTCTTCTTCTGGAGCAAGAAAACGACTAGGTCAGATCTGAGCTGGTGGCCTTTCCCTCTGCTTCCTTCTCTTTCCTTTAATGAGCGATATTTAACCTCTTTTGAAGCACAACCTAAATATTAAAATAGTTTATTTAATCTATACATCTAGTGATTTAATCAATATCCACCGTATGATAGATTACATATTCAAAATCAGACTGAATATCTATCTCTTGTGAAATTTTAAATTAAAAAGTCTGATCTTATCTTTTTATCTTAACAATAAAACTATAAAAAGAGTCTCATCAGTGCTCATATCGCCACTCCATTCATCTTTATCTTTCTCAACTCTTCTTTTTTGGATTGAATGATAGTGGACATAGGCAATAATATATAAAGTACCCCCAATAAAAAACATCAAGTGTCATGCACTAAAATTAGTCAAAATATTATTTAAATTTCTCAGGTGGATGAAGTGTTGGAATAAAATCTAGTTAATATGACCACTTCCAGATGGTCAATTGACAGTATTTGTAAAATAACTAAGTCATTTTAATCTACCTAAGTGTCAATTTTTCATTGTGAATTTAATATGTCGGCAACTACTAGATATACATTACTACATAATTTGAAATAATAAGGGTAGAAAACACACATTTAGAATTAATCATGTAAAATTTTCCGACAGTAAATGTGGCGTAAATGGTGCATTTTTACAATACCATGATAGTTTACTCTAAATTATATAGAAATTCATACACAGATTTTTTTTTTTTTTTTAAATAGAGGTCAATTGACTCCATTTCTTTTATATAAGTTAGCCCTGATTATTCAATCAGTAATGCAACACTGACAAATGCACTTAATTATCATCACAACTTATGCTTCATTAGAATAATACATATGTTTACTAAAAGAATACCCAATTTTAACTAGTCATGAGCATAAAATGGATGTTAATAAACAGCTCTGCATAAGTATACTGCAAACCTAACTTGAACATAGTATACAGCAATATTTTATGAAAGATCAAATTCAATTTAAATTATAAATAAGCACTACCAAAAAGGCGCAATAAAAAATATTGCTATACTACCATAGAAGTTTTTGTCCCCCCCACCCCCAAAATTTCACAGAAATGGAGAATAAAGAGGAGAATTGCTTTTGTTTGTTCAATTTTGTGATGCTTGGTTGTGGTCCACTACCTCAAACAGGAATGATTCAGATATGCACTTCATGCACTCTTTGTGGATCCAACAAAATTCAGGTAGCCTCGTGAGATTTGTTTGTACTACCCTTTTTACTAAACACTATTTTTTTTTTTGCTACTTTATTTGTTTGCAAGGTTTTTGGCATCCCAACCGAAAGTGGACTCCTCAATGTTGAGCTCATGAAATAATTTCAAAAGCTGGTATTCTTTACAGTTCCTCAATCTAATGACCACTTGATAGGCCTAATGGCAATGAAAGAAATCAAGAATACAAGGAGTTATGCTGTCAAAATGTAAGGCCTTGATATTCTTAAGGACTTATTTGCAATTAGTGAAAGGTTAAGGTTCAAAGTGTAAAAAGACAAGGCATAATGCTACTGAAATGTCATTTACATCTGTAAACCAATGAAACCTTGATGATTTGTCTATTTAAATCAAGTGAGAAAGTACAAAAACATGATTTTGACAAAAACCAGGGGCTTTTCTGTGAAACTTCATCTGTTATGATGCTCAAAATACTTAATTTTTGATGAATGTTACTTTTGTGGAGCTTTGATCTCATGTGCATATTGGTTCATAGCAAAACAGTGGCTTTGAGCCCTTGAAAATCTGTTGCCAGCTAAACCAAACCTTTGTTAGCATACTATTGATAAATAGTTCTTGTATTAAGATTTGTTGATGATTTAGAAGAAAGTCTTGGAGGATTACAATTAACTATGGTTTTCTTCAATTTTGACAAGCATGTGAAGTAACTACCAGAATAGGTGCCTAAATATTAATTTGGTAGTGTTTGCATTTACCTAACCAACTTAGCTACTCTGTACCTCATAATTAATCAATTATCATTAACCTTTTCTGCATATGCACTGTAGCAGGAAAACATGGAGGAAGGTAACAGGAGAGAGAAGGCACATGCCACCCTCATTGAAACAAAAATGTTAAAATACTATATTGAGCATAATCTCTTGGAATTGGAATTGGATCATTATTTGCCACCAACCTCATATTTCCGAAATGATATTCTTAGCTGAATTGTCAAAATAGAAATGCAAATCGTATAGTTTTGTATACTTTTGACATTCATTTTATCCAGTAAAATTCATAAAAAAATCACATTTTTTTTAACCCTAACTTCACTTTTGGACAGCGCCACACAGTTGTTTTGAGCATAAATCTGCCGTAATTCTCGGGGAATTACAGGACTTTGTAATCCCGATCTCAACCGTTGATCTTTCACGAGATATGTGTATAAAAACTTATTTTTCCGAAAATATTTTCGAGATTCGCACACGGAAAAGTTTGAACGGTTGATGTCGGAATTTCAGGATCATGTAATTCCTAGAGAGGAATTACAACAGATTCAGACTCGGATTTTTAGGGGAAATTTCACGTATATCACTAAAAAACTTCAAAATTACATATTTTTCCATCAAACTTCAAAATTACGTATTTCCCCTCTAAACTTCAAAAACTTACAAATTTACCAATTTTATTGTCTTTTATATTAAAACTCATTTTTAATTTATAAAACACCTATTTTACCTTTTATTAAAAGCATAAAACGTCAATCAGACTCAAATTTAAATCTGATGGGATTCTCTACCGTTTGATTTGTGCTTGTCGCTTCAATATCTGTGCACGTTCGCTTTAAGATTCCTGCTAATCTAGCACGCACCTATCTTAAAGCGTTCAGACGGTAGATGAGCCCATAGGATTAAATTTGAGTGATGGACGTTTTCTGCTTTTAATAAAAGGTAAAATAGATATTTTATAAATTTTAATGAGTTTTAATATAAAAGATAATAAATTGGATAAAATTATGAGTTGTTAAAATTTAGAAGGGGAGATACGTAATTTTAAAGTTTAGGTTGGGAAATTTTTTTTTTTTTGTAAGAAAGATGAAGGTTTAACCTACCAATTTTTATTTAATTGTCCATAAAAGACCTCTCATTCAAATTTGAACCCACGACCTTCTATTTGATTTCAAACTTTCAATTATAGGAAAAGGTTGTAGACGTCTCGTGTTTTTTAGAAATTGATTGTGTATCAACTTTTATATAATTTAACACCGTTAAATTGGGTATATTGTAAATTTTATGTTATTTGTTGAATGTTTAAAAAAATATATGTTGTTTGTTTATTTTAACTCCTTCCTATTCAAGATAATATTGTTTACTTTTTCTATTTGGCCCTATTCGGTCTTTATTGGGCATACATCCCTTCACGCGCTGTTTTGAATAGCGTGGCTATTCTGACATGGAAAATTGCAATATAAAATTGCAAGAAATATATCTACAATGTGACAAAAACATGAATCTTATTATATTATAATAATTTTCCGTTTTGAATGTCATTCTGTATTATATTAAAAAAAATGGGAGAATTTCATGTATATCCTTTAAAAACTTCAAAATTGCACATAACCCCTTTAAAATTCATAATATCATATTTACTTTCTTAAATTTCAAAAACTCACAAATGAATCCAATTTCAAATACTCACAAATTTATAAACTACCCATTTTACCTCTTATTAAAAAATAACATTCTAACCTAAGCTATCACTTTTGTGGTTTACCTAAGACTATTGATCACCTTTTCATACAATATTTTTTTGTGAGACAAATATGATTTTGGTTCAGTCAATGTCAGCATCAAGGGCGGATCTAAGTGAAAGGAATGGGGGTTACCTGGCCACCATTTATAAAAAATTATTTATGTATGGTTTTCTATTATAATTTACAGTAAAATATCATGGTATTATGGTATTGTAAAATTGATGTCCATTCTCCATAGAAAACTTCCATATGATTGACCACCATTGTGTGTTCGACTCTTATAATTCGAGAGTCTAACGTTGCCCTCGGTCAACATTATACCAGTGGGTGGGAGGACAGTTCAGGATCTAACAGATTATGCATTCACTTTACCTACTATACATAAATAAATCATTTTTTTATTGTATTTTTTTACTCTAGCTTGGACCATGTGGAAAATGAGAAATGCAATTTGATTTGAGCATACATCTTGTTATACTGGTAAAAAATATTATTACTTCCATTATAAAATTTTGATTGTTGTATTAGATATGTAAGAAGTTAGGGGAAAATATGCCGCTGGAGAGGTGGATGTCTAATGACACTGTTCACATTTAAATTGTAACTTAAAATGTTTCTATAGATGAAACAAACTTAGTAGCATTTCAATAAAAAAAAAGGGTAAAATAAGTATTTTATAAATTTTAAATATTTTTAATAGAAAAACAATAAATTAGATAAACTTGTGAATTTTAGAGGAAGAACTATGTAATTTGAAGTTTTTGAGGGGTATACATGAATAGCACCTCAAAATATTTACACAAATTAAAAGCTTGGTAGTTGCATTTTGCGGTTGAAAACATTTCTATTTCCCCAAAGACTATATCTAATTAAGTAATTATATATAATTCAATTATACCATTTGAATGATTTGATAGGGCATCGGACCTACTTTAGTTCGACGGGTTCAATTACTGTTCAATATGTTTTAAAATTCGTGCACCATGCTTTAAATTTTGTGTGCATCTGCTTTAATTTTCGTATGCACAGATCTTAAGATGAATCGGATGGTCATGAAACTCGTTGAACCTAAAATATATCCGATGGGCATCGGACCCAGTCTGTTCTCTATTTGAATAACAGATGATTTGGATCCGGCCCGGTCAGGTGTTACTTTTGACATTGGAGCCCCCAAAAAGATGTGTAATTATGTAACTGGGGTGGGTACTTCTGGTCTCTTGTCTCTACTGTCTAACATGACTAGTGGGTCCCACCAGCACATGAAAAAGTAGTGGAATCCGCGTCTGTTTTTTGTTAGGAGATGAGAAGGGATGCAATTTATGAATTTGAAGACTTGATGAGCTAACAAAAAAAAATGTATCGAAACTTTAGTTTGATACATCCGCTGCACACAAGGTTGCAAAATTTGTAAAAAACAAAATGTAAAAATATGGGTGTACCGAATCAAACCTCTTTATTGGATCTTCTGTGATAATATACCGTATTTGATTTGTGCTCGTGTGAAAAGAGGGGCACCGAACTTCAGTTGAATCACGAATTATTCACGATAAAAACGCGAACAAAAACGCCAAAAAAAATTTAATTTTTTTTTGCTTCCTTGTTGTACTGAATTATTCCCGAATTATATCTGAATTACGAATTTTTGATCCTGCCGAATTAAACCCGAACTATTAATTTGTCACTATGCACCGAACCAAAGTTTTGGTGCATCTCAAAGATACCAAATCTTTGATTCAGTACTTGCCTTTTTTTGTAAAAGAAAACAAATAATCAACCTCGTTTCCTATAACTAATTTTTTTAATTACGAAAATGTGCTTGCAGATTAAACTTTATATTTTTTTTTTCTATTTATTAAGATGGGTAGAAAAATTCATTGGTCTGAAAATAATAATTTTGTAAAATACTTAATAAATAGTAAAAGAATTTAAACCAGTTCCGACTAAATCAAATAACGCACATGCTTTATTATTTAACATAACAACATTATTATTCATTTTATTGACATTATTATTCACTTTACTTAAATTCATTATGAAACGGTTCGATTCAATAGTAATTATGATAATAGCAACGGAGGTAGCGTGTCAATAATTCTCAATAAAATTTATTTGCCGCAACAAATCAAATCTGTATAATTGTTCGGTCATAATTTATTAATGGAGAATAACAGTGACAATAAATCCGAAATTTGGGACCCACAACTGACCACAAGGAATTGAAATTCATGCACAACTGGACCTGTCTTTTGATGGTGGTGCTGATAAAAAGCAGGTCGATTTCAATGATTTAGTGGCTCCAACCCTCCAACAACAACAACAGCAATTGGAATTCGTATCCTCTGCATTAACTCAAAAGAGAATCTTTTGAGTTAATGCATCTCAACCGTCCAATAAGCTTTAAAATCTGTGCGAATTAGATCCGCACTAATATTATAGGATCCTGAATTAAAACTAGACGGCTAGATTGACTCCATTTAAAATCAGACAGTTGAGATGTATTAACTGAAAAAATTCGCTTTTGAGTTAATGCTAGTGTTCTAATTTTGTCCCCGCGGGCGCGCCCTGCCCGTGCCCGTGCCCGTGCCAGTCCTGCCCGCGGGAGCGGGCGTTAAACGGGCCGGGCACGATTTTTTGGAACCCCGCCCGTGATTGCCCGGCCCCTCGTGCCCGTTGCCTGTTCCCGCGCCGCCCGTGCCCGTGCCCGTGCCGTTTTTTTTTTTTTTTTTTTTTTTTTTTTTTCCGAAAATTCAAATTTTTTGAATTTGAATTCCCCCCCCCCCCCACCCCCCAACCCCTCCTTCTCCCCCCAGCCGGACCCCCACTGCCCCACCTCTCAATTTTTTTTTTTTTTTTGAAATTCATATTTTAATCCCTCCAAAAAAAATTCTATAAATATACACCCATTCCTCTCAATATTTTCATCTCTCATTCTCTCAATCTCAATCTCGATATTTTTATTATTCTCCAATTTTAATTTTATTGTTAAAAAAAATATAGTTGTTTAACAAATACGCAAACGCAAACACGGAAACGGAATTACGAAGTTATTCTCGAAGATTTTTCCGCGAAATTAAAAAGGTAACATTAATTTTTGTTAGATTACATTTTGTTAGATTAAATTTTGCTAGATTAAATTTTGTTAGATTGAAATATTGAATGTTAGATTTATTTTTGTAGAGTATTTTAAAAATTAAATTTGATGTTAGATTTTTTTTTGTAGATAAATTTAGAATTTAAATTGAATGTTAGATTTATTGAATGTTAAGTAATTAGATTTGTTAAATTTGTTAAGTAGTTATATTTGAGGTTAGATTTATTTTTTGGAAATGTAAAGTAATTAGATTTATTTTAGAATATGTTAGATTTTATTTTGAAATTCGGATTTATTTTTAATTGGTTAAAAAAAAGGTTAGATTTATTTTTTGGAAATGTGAAGTAGTTAGATTTATTTTAGAATATGTTAGATTTTATTTTGAAATTCGGATTTATTTTTAATAGGTTAAAAAAATAGGTTAGATTTGTTTTTTTGGAAATGTGAAGTAATTAGATTTATTTTAGAATATGTTAGATTTTATTTTGAAATTCAGATTTATTTTTAATAGGTTAAAAAAAATAGGTTAGATTTGTTTTTTTGAAATGTGAAGTAGTTAGATTTATTTTAGAATATGTTAGAATTTATTTTGAAATTCGGATTTATTTTTAATAGGTTCAAAAAAATACGTTAGATTTGTTTTTTTGAAATGTGAAGTAATTAGATTTATTTTAGAAAATGCTATATTTTATTTTGAAATTCGGATTTATTTTTAATAGGTTCAAAAAAATAGGTTAGATTTATTTTTAAAAATTCCGTTTGCGTGTTTGCGTTTGCGTATTTGTTTTTAATAGGTTAATAAAAGAGTTTGGATTTATTTTTTTGAATATGTGAAGTAATTAGATTTGTTTTGAATAGGTTAGATTTATTTTTAATAGGTTAATAAAAGGGTTTAGATTTTTTTTTTTTAATATATGAAGTAATTAGATTTGTTTTGAATATGTTAGATTTTATTTTTAAAAATTCAGATTTATTTTTAATAGGTTAATAGAAGGGTTTAAATTTAATTTTTTGAATATGTGAAGTAATTAGATTTGTTTTGAATATGTTAGATTTTTTTTTAAAATTTCGGATTTATTTTTAATAGGTTAATAAAAGATGTTAAATTTATTTTTTTGAATATGTGAAGATGTTAGACCCTCCGCGCACTCCCCCTAGAGCACCGCTCAATGATCATCCCGAGCGAATCTGTTGCTTGTGCGTCAAGCCAGGCTTAAAGAAGTACATGATACAGTGTAGCCGCTGCAGGTACCACTTTCATCCTGAATGTATGGATACCGAACCTAGAGCCGAAGGCCAACCCCCGGCGTGGACCCTTTGGAAGTGCCCGATCCACGATGGTCACCTCGAGCTAGTACACAGTGTAATAATCTACGACCCATCCCTCCGCCGCTAGTACACAGTTACCTTGTTTTATTTCATAAGTATTATTAATGTTAAAATCAATATATATTTTTTTCAATTTGCTTTGCACAATATCAACAATTTTTCAATTTAATTTTATTCCTTAAAATTGGAAGCCGCCATCAACATAAAAAAAATTAATAACAGAGATATAATGACCATTTTTATGAAATATCAATGACACTCAAATTGGAATATTGCCGAAATTTTTATCAACAACATTAATATCAATCAAAAAAGTTTAATATGGAGATCATATTTAAAAAGTTTATAAAATTTGGTCTCCAAGAACACTTTAATATGGAGATCATATTGAGCAGTTCAGATCGAATGTTTAAATATTTAAAACGAAGATTAAGATAAAGGATGTGATGTTTGAATCCTACTTGAGTATACCATTTGAACATAAAAAAAGTTTGATTTAAATTACTAGCACATCACATGATATGTTGTCATTAGTATCTTAGAATAATTCTATTTTATTGATGAAAGGCATGATAATATTTCTTTTACTGAATTCTTGGAAAATCATATTTAATAAAAGCAGTTCTAATATGGTGTTTTTTTTTTTTTTTTAATAAAGTTGAGATCAAACCATTCAAATATTTTTAATATCCATTAGAGATCTCCAATTAAGTTTTGAACCTTCGACTTTAATATGGAGTTTTATAAAACTTCTTATATTTTCTTATTTTAAAGTAATTGTTTTGAATATGTTAGATTTTTTTAAAGTAATTGAATATGTTAGATTTTTTTAAAGTAATTAGATTTGAATTTTTAAAGTAATTGATTTAACCTATTCAGATTATTTTTTTTTCTGTTTTTTTTTCGGTTTTTTTTATGTTTTTTTTCTTTGAAAACCAATAAATTATAAATCCAAATTCATACCAATTTAAATTCATTTGACATATTATTTTTAAAGTAATTGATTTAAGATATTTTTAATTTATATTTTATTATAACAAAAAAACAGAAAAAAATTTTTTTGCCCGGCCCTGCCCGCGGTGTCCGGCCCGTCCTGCCTGCGCGCCCGCGGCGGGCACGGGCATTAAACGGGCAGGGCAGATTTTTTGAAAAAAATGCCCGTGGTGCCCGCGCCCGTGTGCCCGTGTGTCCGTGACGCCCGTGCCCGCATCCGCCCGTGCCAGCGCATGCCCGTGCCCTGCCCTGCCCGGCCCTGCCCGTTTTTAATACACTAGTTAATGCAGAGGATACGCAATTGGTGCATCTGACTGTGACGTGTGAAAAATAGGCATCACTAGCTATTTGGTGGGGCTAATTTTTGTAGCTGTGTAGCGTATCATGGGGGCATTTTCGTTTAATTGTCTTCTAAATATTAAAACCATCCTTTCTAAATATTAAAAGTGTGAGATAAAAGCTAAGCTGTGAGATAAAAGTGTGCTATTTCAGCTACAACCGTTATAGTTATAATAGCAGTCTGCTATTTGCGCTACACGCTACATGCTATAACGCACGCTATGCTACATAGACTTTTATTTAAATATCTAAATTGATTTTTTTCAAGGATTAATTTTTCTCAAGATCCAGATTCCTTTTGCTTTTAAATAAAAATATATAGATAGTTTATGCCATGACGCTTAGGTTTTTTTAATAGAAAAATATATATAATTTATGCCATGATACTTAGGTTATTTTGAATGGAAAAAATAGATAGTTTATGATATTATTAGGGATATTATGAATAGAAATTTGGATTTTGTATTGGTTCAATATGAATATTCTAATTTCTTAATCAATTTTGCGTTACTAATTACTATATGAGACTTTAGATAATGTTGATAATTAATAGAAATATAAAACATAATTTTTAAATAAAAAACGCTATGTGGGATAGTGTTCGTTATAGCTACGTTATTCGCAATAACTTTTTATTTAGCATTTTCACGATGACGCGATAATCACTATTTTGAATCTTGGATTTCACAACACAATACATATTTGTAAATTTCATTTTTTTTTTCTTTGAACAAGTTTGGTCTTATATATATTTTTTATTAAGGAGAGAATCATTTGATAATTTGATATTCAACATTATACTCACGATATATATTACATGTATACAAAGACGACGAGATTTTATGTATGTTTTGTTGTATAGGAAATAACTCGAAATTTCACCGTTCAAAATTAACATCCTTGATTATCATCAAATAATACTAAAAGTATATGAAAATTAATTGTTAGACTATACATAAGCCCAATAACATAACTATAAGTTAAATTTTCAATTTTATTGAAATTGTTTTAAAAAGATGTTGTTAATATATAGTCAAAATAACCATGTTCAAGTATCCTCCCATTTATATGAAGAGACCCATCTTAATTGAATATACTGTTAATGATGACTTTCAAACCGATTTAATATACTGTTAATGAAAACATCATATCCTTCTACTTATTTTTTCTACATCAAATTTGAATACTGAATCTTTATGAGGTGGCTCAACTTTTGAGTTTGGATTTGGACCAATCAATAATGAAGTGGAATGCACGTGGATCCAAATCTGCTTCTTCTTTTTTTTAGGAAAGGAGCATTATCTTTTTCTTCCATCTGAATCGTTCAAAATTTATCACACGACTTTAATTATTATTTTTATATCAATTTAATATATTGAAATGATTCATAATTAATTGAAGTTGTGTGATGAATTATGAACAATCCAGATGAAAAAAATGAGGGTGCTCATTTTCTCAAGAAAATAAGCATATTTGGTTCCGAGTGACCCTTTAAATCCTCTAATTCTTGTGTCAAAGTATATCCGACGGTCCGGATCCATGCTCAAAAATTGAGTTACCTTAGGTGCTATGAAATCCTGCACTATGAAAACTTTGCAGTGTATATAACCGACCAAACTTAAGTTGTTGTTTTGATTTTCAAAGCTTGAGTCTTTTATATGGAAAGCATGGAGAGCATTCTTTAATTAATTAAGTTATGTGATTATCAAAACATACATATGGTTCTTGATTTGACATGTAAACCACATAAATTAATTTAATTTATATTTTGTGGTCAAAATTCACAAATTAATTAAGACTCGCGGATGCATCTAATCACTAGTTAATTGTAGTTACAAAATGCTATGATTAATGACATGTACAAATTGTATAACTTAAGCAAATCTAAGACAAAGGATTGACTTTTTTTTTTTTAATGCCATGAGCCAGCAAGTTCAATACAAAAATAAACAAATGACAATAGACCGGATGATTGAGTGATTATTATTATTAAAGAACATTACAATAAAATAAAGTCCATGCGTGCAGCGTGCCCCAAAGGCCCCCAAAAAACCGATTTTATAGGAAATAAATATCGACAATAGGAACTAGCGCTGCAAACGAATCGAACTTATTCTAGTTTGAGTTTGGTTTGAATTAATTTCGAATCAAATTTTTTACAAACTTAATTTCGAATCTTTTACGAACTCGTCGAGAGCGATAGGTGAAAGTCATCTAGAATTTCAGAACTGAGAGCGAAAGTTACTACTTACGAGTTATGACTTATGGCTGGGTAGTCATATGTTTTAACTTTTAAGTCATCAGCGGAAATCAACGGTGAATTCACGTTATTTTGAGATTCAAACTAGAATAATTCGCGAACCTATTTCGAACGAACTAGGTCAAGTTTGAGTTTGGTTTGAATTAATTTCGAACTCTTTCGAATCGATTTTTTATGAACTTTTTCGAATCAAACTTGAATCGAATCACGAACTACGAATTTTTTGTGCAACCCTAATAGAAATAGTTTTTATAGAAATTCGAAATCTAAGGAAAAAAATTTCATATATGTTATGGTCCATCACGTCTGCATTGTAGCAATTTTTTTTTGGATTTTATTTTCATATATGTTAAAAAAAAATCTAACATTATAAGTATTATATATATCATTTATATATAGTGTTTATAAAAATATTTACCATAGCATAAAATTAAAACAATTTGTAATTAATATTTTTTTGTGCATTATGAAACAATATTCAACCTGTAAGATATTTGATTGTCAAACTATGTATATGAAGTAACTAATCTATAAATTTACGTTTTTAATTTCAATCTCATTTGAATATATTTGAAAGTCAAATATTGTCGATATTTTTTATTTATTTTTCTATTAATAAAAAAAAGGCCCAAAAGAAGAAATTTTGGCCTCTGTTATTTTAATAGTAGCCGTCGACTTTATTGAAATTTGCATATGAAAAAGTATTTTTGTCGAGATTCGTGCACAAAAAAATCTGAACAATTATTATTGGTATAACATAGTTCTGTTATTCCATTATAACAGCCTTTTTTTTTTTTTTCTTGTTTCAATCACCAGATACTCTCTATGAGCCACTGCACACCCCAACAAACAAATTTTTTATTTTTAGAAACTAAAAAAACAAATTATTAGAAAAAGGGATAGATTTTTTGTGTATGATCAAATAGATGGAACTGAGCTAATAGTTCAATTCTATTGTAAGTGTGGACCGAATAAATAGTTCGGTCTCAGTAATTTTTGAAAGTTATATATAGTGTGTTTTCTTCATAGAAAATTCAGAAAGTATTATGACCTAATCAATAAATTTAGTGTATAAATTAATTTACATTTGAGTTAGAAATTAACGGAACCAAATCAATGATTCGGTGCCACTAATTTTCCACAATGTATGGTGACGTTGGTATTTTAGAATCACTGGGACCCAACCATAGACTTGACCTCTTTGATCTGTCCTCAATAAAACTGAATTATTAAATAAAATGGTGTTTCTATGACAGTGGCCCACTAGTCGGATGGCTATCAACCATACTCAAGTTGTACACAAATGTGCGTTAAATCTTGTAAAATCCATATAAAATCAACTGTTTGGAGGTTTTTCGCGCTCTTCATATCAAAATTTTCAGTTTAACGCGTAGAATATTACCATGAATTTTATTTTCAATAAATTCAAATCTCATTTTGTGAATTTAAAAAAAATTAGGATTTAAGACATTGAATCGACTAATTTTCTAAAAAAATAATTTGATAAATTTCTTAAATGAATTCTCAAATTTTTAGAATTCAACAAATGATCCCCACCAGAACGGGTCACAAAGCTAATGGATTTGAATCCGATAAACTATCTGTATCCAATTTCTGTGCCTTTGTGTCAAAAATTCTGCGTCTGCCAAATGCCAATGATAAGAACGTTAAAAACAACTTTTTCATGGTTATCAAGTTATCAGTGTATTGTCAGTTATCGTTCTTACCGGTTTGGTTTGGTGATTCATGATTCATCAAAAGAAAAGTCGTTACAAACCTTTTTTTTTTACTAAAAAAAGCCAAATTACCGTTAAAATATATATAATTTTGAGTGGTAAGAAAGAAAGAAACCAGCGCAAGCTAAAACAACAAAGTAAACAAACCCCTTCAAAGGAAACTACTACCAATAAAAATTATAAAACCCTCTCTCTCCTCTTCTTCGGATCCTTCCCTCTTCGTGGTGAGAATCTTCCTTCTTCCTCTCTAAAGACTAAAACCTTTTCGCCACTACATAAATAAAGCACCAACCTCAGTCACTCCTGACTGTTCTGTTCAATCTCTTATGATCTTATCTCTATCTATAAACTACCACCCACTTTAATTCAAACCATCTTTAATTAATTAACCCTTGCAAGTTCACAAATTTAATTACCAAAAGAGAGAAGAGGATGACGGTCTCTTGCATTGAAACGGTCATAGAGCAGTTCGAGGAGATGACAAGGGATCCCAGGAGAGTACAGAGAGAGACTTTGACGAAGATTCTAGAAGAAAACGCTGATGCTGAGTACTTGAGGAATTTCGGATTGGAGGGGAGAACTGATGAGGAGAGTTTTAAGGAGTGTGTGCCTCTGTGCACGCACCAAGATGTAGAACCGTTGATACAGAGAATCGCCGATGGTGATGGCGATGGCGACAGCTTGGCGATTCTCACTGGCAAACCCATCATTTCACTGTCTCTCAGGTGTGTGTGTGTGTGTGTGTGTGTTTATTGTTTAGGAGAATTGGGTGGCTGTTGCTAATCAGTTCTTTATAATCATTTCTCTATTTATGAGGTACTTAGTTGATAAGTTTTATACCAAAATGCGTTGAGGTAGGTATAATTATTAGTGCCTGTTCATGTAATGAGTAGGATATGCAGGGGCAAAAAGAATTACTTTCAGATTTCAGTTTCTTCTCCTTCTAAATTTAAGATTGTTTACCTTCTATTTTGTTTTGGTGCTTCTTGACTGGTTATATTTAAAATGAATTTTGCATGCAGTATTCTTTCTGAGTAATTATTGATTGGCCCAGTCTGGTAAACATTTTCTGTGAGCAATTAGTACCCGTACCGTTCCACTAAATGTTTTCTGACTTGCACTAAAATTTATATATGTTGCTGCAGCTCTGGTACCACTCAAGGGAAGCCTAAATTTATTCCCTTTAATGACGAGCTTTTTGATTCGACTATGCAGATATACCGCACTTCCTATGCTTTCAGGAGCAGGTAATATTACAAATTTCAGAAAAATAGTGTACCATTGATTTATCAACAAAACAGCACAAGTCCCTGTTGATAGCAACATTGATTTTTATGTCTAAGCAGTCAAACCACCAACCTACCACCTGAACTTAAATTTTAGGAATTACCACAATCACTTGAATGAAAATTTAATTTGACCTAGCCTGAGATCACAACATATTGACTTGTCTAGTAGTCAACAAAAACAGTAATTATAGTTTTGCTAATAGGTTTCTGATATTTATCTTTTTTTCAGGGAGTACCCAATCATCAATGGCAAAGCCCTGCTATTCATCTATGGCAGCAAGCAAACAATTACTAAAGGTGGCATAATCGCAGCAACGGCCACCACAAATGTCTTCAGAAACAGCTGTTTCAAGTCAGCAATGAAAGACATTCAAGCACAGTCGTGCAGTCCCGATGCGGTCATATTTGGTTCTGATTTCCACCAGGCCCTCTACTGCCACCTCCTGTGCGGCCTCATCTACTCTGACGAGGTCCAGTTTGTGTTCTCCACTTTTGCACACAGCATTGTTCACTCCTTTCGCACGCTAGAGAAAATTTGGGAAGATCTCTGCGCAGATATCAGAGATGGAGTTTTATCTGAGAGAATCACTGATATGTCGATCCGTCAGGCCGTGTCGAAAATACTTTACCCAAACCCAGAGCTAGCCGATAGGATTTATAATACTTGTGTTTGTTCGAGCAACTGGTATGGGATCATACCTCAGCTGTGGCCAAATGCAAAGTATGTGAGTGGCATCATGACTGGGTCTATGGAGCCATATTTGAAAAAGTTGCGACATTATGCAGGGCACTTACCATTGATGAGCGCCGACTACGGTTCATCAGAGGGTTGGATCGGGGCAAACGTGGACCCGAGTTTGCCACCTGAAGAGGCAACCTTTGCTGTTTTGCCAAATATTGGGTACTTTGAGTTTATACCACTGGAGAGGCCAGTTGGGGAAGAATTGGAGAGCTGTGCTGCAGTGCACTATATCGAGTCTGAGCCGGTTGGGTTGACTGAAGTTGAGGTTGGGAAGACATATGAGCCTGTGCTAACTAATGGTGCCGGTAAATTCTCTTTCATTCTTGTTTATTTTCCTTTTCTTTTGTTGGTTATTTCTGTGTTCTTTCTCTGTCCTTTTTTTTGTCTTTTGTTTTTGTTCTTCACTTAATAGATTCTCTTCTTTGAGCTTTCTGCCTAATTGTAGTCTCAATAAAGGATTATACCCACCAACTTTCAATAATGTGGTTTTAATAAAGTTATCACAATTCTTACTCTGCCAAGCCTAATGTACCAAATCAATTATAGTACTATCTAAAACCAAGAGAAACCATATCAAATTACTGAACGGTTGATGGTTAATTTAGGCCTTCTTTTTCCATTAGGAGCACTTCACCATATCAAATTACTGCTATACTGGTAATTGCCAGTACAATGTCAGTCATCAATATTCTGAAATTGCAATCCTCAGTTCCATGTCATTAATAATTTTTTCACTTTAAATTACAGGTCTATACCGGTACAGATTAGGCGACGTAGTACAAATAGCAGGGTTCCACAACTCCACACCTAAGCTAAAATTCATCTGTCGCCGAAGTCTCCTCCTGACAATAAACATCGACAAAAATACTGAAAAAGATCTCCAAGTGTCAGTCGAAGAAGCCTCCAAGCTCCTTGCTGAGGAGAAGCTGGAGATTGTCGATTTCACCAGCCTTGTTGACCTGTCAACCGACCCAGGCCACTATGTAATTTTCTGGGAACTCAGTTCTGACACTACTACTGAGGTATTGAATAACTGTGCAAATTGCCTTGACCTGGCATTTAAAGATGGTGGTTATGTGGGTTCCAGAAAAACAAATGCCATTGGGCCACTTGAGTTACGGGTGCTGAGGAAAGGAACCTTCCACAAGATTCTGGATCATTTTCTAGGGATGGGTGGTGCCGTGAGCCAGTTCAAGACACCTCGGTTTGTGGGCCCCTCCAATCATCAGGTGCTGCAGATCCTGAACCGGAATGTAGTTAGGAGTTACTATAGTACCGCTTATGGTAACTTTTGAGAGTATCTGCTAATCTGTATAACTATTGTTGTAACTGTGTTGATTTAATCGCAGTATGCACATTTGTTTGATCGCTTGTACGGGTTCATAGGTTGTTGTAAATGGTTTCAACGTAGGTGTAATTGTGGGTAACTGAGTAGTGGTCTTGTTGAATCTTTGCTGTCCTGTGATGTAACCATCTTCTGATGTTAATAATGTATGCTGATTGAGCTGTATTGCATGATGTAAAAAGTATACTGTAATCATTAATGTTGGAAGCAGTAGTGCAAGTATACTGTATGAGCTCAACGCTTACCAATCACTTTTGCTGCTCTTCTCATTTCAAATAGCAGGGTTAGCAGTAGTTTTGGACCATACGATTTGGATCCTGTGGTTTGGATCTGAGTTCCATGGATGGTCTAGGCTAAATACTTCTCTATAAGACATCAATGGCGCCGATATAGCCTCCTCTGTACATTTTAATTGAACAAGCTGGATAGATTATGATAGCATGATCATAAGAATAAAAACCGCAAAGAACCAGTGTTTCCTGACCTATATATTTTAAAGAAAATCTAAATGTATGTAATTTTATTATTTTATGGACTGAATTGCATTCAGAAAGGAATCAAACTTTGCATAAAAGCAAATATTGTTCAGCATAATGTTGAGACTGTTAGACACAAGTGAGGTGAATAAACAACCATAATACAATGATAGTTAAAGCGCAAAGCAATGCTCATGAGCCTACAAAACTGACAATACTAACTAAATTTGGAAATAATTAAAGAACTTCCAGAAAGTTCATCCCAAGGGAAAAAAATGCATATAATTTTACTTTACAATACTTTAATATTGAAATAGAAGTTTGAGAAAATGCTAAAATTTTATGTGATAAATCATGACTCACCTTATTCTCTGCATTTAAAGTCATAACAAAATCAATAGAGAGGTAGAGAAGGAAATTTTTTATCCGTAGAAATCAAAGAAAAAGAAGAGAGAGAAACAGAAAGAGTGCATTGAAATTTTGATGGATAGTAAGATCGGTAAAACTCCTACCAATCCAAAAATAGGTTTGTTTTTTTCCCTTTCAATTTTTCTAGTAAAATATAATTATTTTTATGAAAATAGATAGAATATCTTAAAATTTAGATATAATAGAAATATTACATCTATTGTTTAAAAAACTTTTCATATATTACTGTATTGGGGAAATTAAAACAGGAGCACATTGTCAAGAATGCCTACTTCTTAGCACCCAAATGCTATACATTAAAAACCAATACAGGTGAGGTAATTATAAAACACAAGGGTCTCGCTAATGAGTTGGTTGATTATGAGTGGTTTGTGTCACAATACGCTGATATATCAAGAATTATGCAGGGAGTCGTTGAATCTTTATTCAGAATTGATTTGCATACACTCCAGATTGCCAAACAATCTTTTAATGTTAACCTAGGAATCCAAGTAGATAACAAAAGAGATCCTGTGTATGATGCAAATAAGAAATGGATTGATACTAAACCTAAGATTATTTTAGAGTTTGGTGGTGAAGATCGCACTATTATAAAAATATGAATTGAAGAAATTGCTGAATCAAAATGCATGTATGCAGTCTGAAATGGATATACTGAAGAGTAATGCAAAAGAAAGGGATTAGCTTGTAGCTCGCATGGAGTCAGAAATGGCACAACTGGCAACTGCATCATACATCAGATTTAAGAAAAAGAAAAACTAAGTTTGGATAGGTAAAACTCCTACCTATCCAAACTTTTTTTATTTTTAGGAACGGTAAGAGTTTTACTGATCTTACTACCTATCAAAATTCTGATGTACTCTTTCTGTTTCCATCTCTTCTTTTTCTTTAATTTCTACAAATAAAAAATTTCCGGTAGAGGAAATGCGATTATCTTCAGAGATGAGCGACTTGAGCCGTGCCTCATTGCAATGAGATGCGTGCACGAGATGAAGTTGTGGAGGAAATATGGATAGAGGACAAAGCCTGTTTTTATTATTTGTACTATTTTAAATTTGAGTTGATTCAGAGCTAGGTGGGATGCGGGCGTTTTTTTGTGAGGATCTGGGTATTGAGGATGACATATACCTTATGTACTTTTTACAAGGTTAATACAACCATCCAGATCCAAGGCAGCTTCTGCCTGGGTTTAAAAAAAAAAAATTCCGGTAGAGAACTAAAGAGAGAAGGTTATAAACTTATAATGATAATTAAAACAGATTCTAATGGGTATAATTGAGGAGAGACCACAACAAACCTATACTGATAACATCAAAATGGGTCAGAACTAGGCCCAATTTGGCCCAATATTATTTTGCACAGTCTGATTAGACTCGCATCATGTTGCATGCATGACTAGTATTTTTAACAGAGCAAAAATTAATTAATTAATACTAATTACTAATTAGATGGTGGTGCCTTACTGCCTTATTATTTCCTCTCAAATTAGGTAGCTGAAATATTTTTATATCATTACTGGGTAACCCAATGAATATTTTTTTTAATAAACAAATAACAGAGGACCCCAAAATAAAATGCACACAAATTAAGAGGAGAAAACCTCTCACGCTTTAAAACATAAAAATAAAACAAGTAAAAAAAAAAAAAAAAAATCTAAAGAGCACCCACTTTACGAATCCTTTTCCAAAAAGCTATAGCGTTAAAAACAGCACGCAACAACCTCAGCTTGTCCCTCTTCCTATCCACTTTTGCAATCTGCATCTTCCTCCTCTCAGAATTCCCATCAGCTCCTTCAAAATTTTCAAGAGGATCCTTGGTGAAAGGCAGAACCATTAGATGTCTCTCAAGCATGTGCGAGAGAGATGCCAGCTCAAACGAGTCATACAGAGGACTGCCACAGTCCCAAATTGCAACATCCCTCTTTCTATCTCCTTCTCTCAGTTCTTCTTGGTAAATGCTATCTTGAATTTCTATCAAATTTGGCATGTATTTTTGCATGGATTGTTTGGCATGTATTTTTTGCTAAAAGGCCTGTGTCTTAATTTCACCATATATATATGTGCTATGAGAGAGGAGAGAGGAGAGAGGTGAGGTGGTGTGTTGGTGTTGGAATTGCAACGGTTGTTTCTTGGTAGCGACGTATATGTAACGGGTCAAGATCTTCTGTGGCTAGCAATAACTAATAACAGCCCCATAGTGAGTGCAGACGGATCGGATAGTGGTAAAACCATATCCGTATCCGCTTTTATTTTTCGGATACGGATACGGATCGGATATTAGACGGATACAGATATCCGCCTTTACAATAGTGAATAACATAAAATTTTCAATAATATATATCTACTATTCGGATACGGATAATTAAAATTAAAAACCATATCTGTATCTGCATGGATATTCGGATATCGGATATCTGTATCTATTTTTCGGATACGGAGTCAGATACGGTCAGATGATATCCGATCCGTTTGCACCCCCTAAGCCCCATAGTGAGTGAGTTCAGATCCAGTGTTGTACCCTACCGTGTAGAATGATCTGCATCGTTCATTTTAATCCAGCGCTAATCATAAAGCGGACCTCTATAATTCAAATAGACACCAAAATAATTTTGATTCAGCTAAGAGTTATTCTACGCGGTAGGATACTGCAAGGATACGCACTCGCTCCATCGCTTGACACATGGGAGTTGGGACCTCTAAATAACCAATTATTCTTTATGATATTAAAAAATAAATTAATTAAATACATAGTAAATTATAGAAGACAAATTTCAGTGTCCAGACTCAAAATGACAGTGTTGATATTACTAGTGTCTCTATTGATCATCTTAGAATCACTATTGATAGAAGGGGGTTTTAAGGGGTCCGAATCCCCTAATGTAACTCAATTTTTGGGTTTTGGATCGAGACCGTCTGATTAGAATCCGACGTTTCATCTCGGAATGTGTGCTCCATCTAGCACACTCATCTCGAATCAGACGGTTCCGATTTAAAACCCAAAAATTGAGTTACATTATTGGATCTTGACCCAATTTTAAGAGAACGAAAACAACGTTGATGGTATCAGTATTCATGGTAAAAAAAGTAAAATTGGCACTGCGAGTGTCCATCTAGACACTGGGATTGCCAACATTCGTACTATTTCTGCAAGTTTTTCAATCTGCTATATAATTTATTTATTTTTTAGTGCCACAAAAATTATCAGTCTAAATAATATTTGAATTTGTAGGATTCTAAATTTCTTATTCAGGAGACTTTTATGAGTTTCTGTCAAGTGCAGAAGGTGTCACGCTATAAAATATATACTAACCAGAAATAAATTGGGACATGCATAGAAAGTGACATCCATTGCTTGATTTTCATTGAATTATCCGTATTACTATTTATATTTGTTTATATATATCCACTTTACTGTTTTAGGACAAAATGGAGACCTACTAAGCTATTTATCGCCAAATCGTCTTACACTTTGTTGAACTAATACATCTTTCTCTAATTAATAATTGATGAGACATAATACGTACTGTGTTTTAATTAATATGATACAATGTTTCTGCATTGACTTCTTATGATATCATGTTGTAATGACTTAAGAGGGTTCAATTTAGAATCATTAATCGGTTTTCTTAAACAGTTATATTGGTGCAGTTTGGCAAGAGCTTCTTTATTCTTTAAGCCTATTTAAGACTAAAGGAGTCTCTTTTAGTTTCCTTAGCCATTTAATCATGTCGAACACTGGTTCTTTTGCACTGATTAAGACAATATTTTATAGCTTCTTTTTGCCCAGATCTTAATCCGCTGCCCATTCCTTAATTAAGGTACCTCCCTCTTTCCTTTAGAGAGTGTTTAACAAGGGTCACAAGCTTAAAATTTAAGATGTACTAAGGAGAATATGGAGAATATGTTCGGTAACAAAATTGAAAAGTCACTTTCTTAAAAAAACCTTAAGCTTGTAAAAATGCTTAAGTCATGTAGAATCAAGACTTAAAATCTTGGGCAAGCTAAAGAAAAGTAGGCAAAATTGAGGACTAAGAAAGTGGATTTAAGATGTGTAAAGGAGCACTTGTTCGGCAAGTTTAAAACTCCTTAGGGTGTTAAGGAGCTCTAAAGAAGCTTAATTTGCCCCGCTGAAAACCCACTTAGCTTTATTTAGTTATCTTAATCTCCTTCTCCTTCTTTTAGCTTACCGAACAACTCCTTAGTGCGGATTAATATTTAATCTGTCATGTCTTGCCGAACAACCCTATTGACATCAATTATATGCAAGGCATACCAAGTGTGCTGTAGTATAGGACAACTATTCTACTCTGAAAATTTGAATTAGTTTTCAGGTATTGAGCTTTGAGATCTTGTTCTACTCTGAAAAAAAAAATCTCTTATCATGTGAGACTATAATTTGCAGCAACCCAAATCTGAGAGTCCAAATTCAAAGAAAAATAAAATTAATTAGGGACGGATCCGAATCTGCTGAAATTCGTGACGAATGAACAGTGTTCATGAAATTCCTACAATTCGGATCCAGCTGTCGAACTGTTCCGAGATACGTGCACAGAAAAATTGAACACATGAGACTTTTAATATTAGTGCGGATCTAATGCAGAGAATACGCGTTCTACAAGAGACTCTGCTTCTCGATCTGCTGCAGTGCTGACCATTCACTTGAGTACCTGAGAGGAGGATGTTTGTTCAAAAATTGTACAGTAATTGGGTATACAAACCTGATAAAAATTCAACGGGTAGATTAACAAAGAGCGGGCAGCTTTAAAATTCATGTCAATCTGACGGTTCAAATTTAACCTCAAATGGTGAGATACTTATAGAGTTCTAAATTACTTCATAGACAATTAACCTGAAGAGGATCCAGAAGGAGGTTTAAAAATGGTCTAATTGAGTATTCAGATCTGAGGGACAGGATTTTTCTGCCCCTTAGTCGCTGACATGTGGGCCTACAACAAAATTAAAATTAATATTTAAATATTTAAATCCGTATGGACTCACGTGTTAGCCACACTGGAGGCATGTGATCTCTTTCCGAGATAAATGTGGAGATATGGATTCCTTACTCGATCGACAACCTCTTTATCAAAGTCTGAAATTAAAAAATTAAAAGGACCAAAGAACTGTCAAAAATTTTGTGATCTATCATCTAATGAGATGGCTTAGCTAAGCATTAAGCATTAACAAGTTAATCTCAGCAAATATGAATAAACAATTTGTAATGGTTCCCAAATGTTAACAAATTAGTCCTCAATTTAAATTAATACATGACAATTCAAGTACTGGTAACTGAGAAAAAAACCACTAAAACCCCAATCTACCTTTACGAGTATATAATATTGGGGCGTATGTGGTGATTTAAATACAATAAAAAATATTTTTCAAAAATGAAAAACAAAACTTTTAACCAAAGAGTTAGTAGAAAACTTTATTAGAACTACCGAGAACGGGAATATGTTTGAAGTTTCTATAAATAATAAAAGATAAGTTGGTCTAATATTTGAATAAAGATATTAACAATACTGCTTTAATTTCATGCAAAACAGATAATAAAATTACAGAAAATATATATAACTAATGCGATACATAAAACTAAAACAACACTATAAATATTTTTACTCTAATATTCTCATACGAAATCTTGTGCTCTTTCTCAATTCCTAGGGCATATATACCTTTTTTTATTTTTTTACTTTGGTAAATCAAATCTCTATTCAAATTTCAGCCAATTATAACCATTCATATTTGTATTATAAACATTCATATTTTTATTTTTAAAGTCTAAATAATCAATTTGAACTGTTGAATATGATCTTTTTGTGAAAATGTTTTTAAAGACCAAAATTTTACATTTTTTTTAGAGTATCTTACAAATTTTTAAATAGGTTGAAAGTCATTACTTTTGAATAGTTCATAATCTTTAAATCAAGTGATTTTATATCTATCTAAAGAAATTATAAAAAAAATTGTAAACAATATAAATTTTGTCATTCAATTTTTTTTGTTATGAATATCATGTTAAGCTGACAGTTTTATATGTTCAATATAAATTGGTTATTTGAAATTTGAAAAAAGAAATACAAATTCATAGTACGAAGCGATATGCATTATGCATAATAATGCGGCATCACTAATAAAATAAATATAGCATGTATTTTGAACATCGGTTAGTCTTAGAGAACTAGTTTGATGAACCTTTCAATAATTTAATTATCAAATTACATTTATATTAATTAATATTATTCAAATAAATTCGTCAATGAAGTTTGGAATCAGGAATACCTTCTGACCCGCTCCAACCCAAGCAAATTTCAAATACATTTAAAGCCATCAATTTAAAATACAGTTTGACAAATTAGGCAAGGTAAAATTGTAAATACTGTTAAGCTATCTATTATATGAGTAGAACTAGGGTGCTCCTAAGTTCACCCAATCTCTTGTGAACTTGATTCTAAAATATATTGAATCGATTTTAAACGATGAATCCAAACCGTTGAAATCCTTCTACCTAATTATTGATGCGTCTACATGTGAAAATTTTAAAGTTTCGAATTAATTTAATATAGAGTCAAGTGGTCAAAGGAGTTCAAAAAATGAATGCATTAAAATTAATTTATAAACCTTAAACTTTTGACCACTTGAATCTATATTAAATTAATTCAAAACTTTAAAATTTTCACATGTAGACGCATCACTCATTAGGTAGAAGGGTTTCAACGGTTTTGATTCATCATTTGAAGTCGATTCGATATATTTTAGAGTCAAGCTCACAAGAAATTTGGTGAACTTAGGAGCACCCTAGTTCTACTCCTATTATATTGCATCAAATATTTTATATTTTTTTTTATTGTAATCCGACTAAGAAGTAGTAGATTTCACTGAATTTTTTTTTTAACTGTAATCAAATATTTTTTATATTTTATATTTTTAACAGCTCGTTCAGGTGCCTGTAAAAAAAAATTCACCGAAAAGGACATTAAATTTAATATATAATTCACACTGATAAAAGAATTTGTTAAAAATCACCAACATGTTTTTTAACACGGTATGTACAATTTTAATACCGATTTTCTTTTTATTTACCATTAAAAAAAATAAACTATTTAACCCTATTTTCTGAAAAAAAAAATCATATTTACTAGGATCGTAGTTTGAAACTACGGTACCAGCAATGCATTTAATATCACACTGAGTGCATTAATTTGATACTAACAGAGTGATACTGTAGTTTCAAACTATTGTCCTGATAAATATGGAGTTTTTAAAAATAAAAATTAGAGTTAAGTGGTCTTTTTTTTAAACATGGTAAATAAAAGAAATTCGGATTTTAAGCGTACAAATTCGTAATAAACTATGTACAAATCGACGCATCAAAATTTGTGTGCATTATTTTTCAATTCGTGTGATGCCCAGACAAGGCTTGGATAATAATCACTGGACGATATTTTATATTTTTCAAATTGTTACCAGTAACGTCAATAAAAAAAAAAATTTGTAATGATATTTAAGTGAAGTTTAACTATAAATTTTATGTAATTTGAACAGGAGTAAGATTTGGTCAAAATGCCTTTGGATCAGACACCATCCAAAACCTCTAAAAATTGTACGATTAAAGTCCGAACAGTTGATCCGAACCGCTCAACATGATTTCCATATTAAAATGTGTTTAGAGATCAAATTTTATAATTTTTGGAAATTATTTACTATTTTTTTTAGATACGTACAACATTATTGTTTCTGAACGGTTCAAAAACAATGATTTTGTATGTATCCAAAAAAAATAGTAAAAAATGATAAAAATGATAAAATTTGGTCTCTGAACACATTTTTATATGAAAATAATATTGAACGGTTCGAATTAACTGTTCAAACTTTAATTGTACAATTTTTAGATACTTTGAACAGTGTCCAGTCCAAAGCCATTTAGACCAAACCTTATCTCATTTGAAGTTAGTCCCCCGGTCTCCCTTTGGATTCGCTAATGAACACAAGCGACCCATCAATTGTCAACAAGATGTTCAACAAACATCGGGATTGAATTCTCTGCCTCCCAGGGGGCAGGGTTTTCCTGCCTCTGAGTCACTGAAACGCGGGCCACACCAAAACTAAAAATCAATATTTAAATTTATAAATCCGTCTGGACCCACTTGTCAGTCTCACTGGGGGCAGGTGATCTCTATCCACAAACATCACCAATCTAATTAATTATTTATGTTAATCTGGCTCACGGTTGTTCCTTGATCAATACTTCTCCAAGTTGTACTCAAACATGACCGTACTATTTCATTTGACGCGTCATTTTCTCAACTAAAAAACAAAAAAATCTCTCTTATTATTTCTGTTCTCGTGAAAGTTTTCAGAGCACCCTTCAACAAGAGAGCAGTTCGGGTTCGATGGGTTCCATAACCATCCGACCTGCTTTAACATCCGTGCACATGGATATTAGTAATGTGCACAGATCTTAAAGCAGAGCGGATAGTTATGGAACCCATCAAACTCAGTTTGAGTCCGACCTGCTTTAACATCTGTGCACACGGATATTAGTAATGTGCACAGATCTTAAAGCAGATCGGATAGTTGTGGAACCCATCAAACTCAGTTTGAGTCCGATGGGCATCGGACCCAAACTGCTTTCCTTCAACAAACATTGAGATTTGAGGCATTTTAGATAATCAGGAATTAAGGCACAGTTTCTAGATACCAATGTTTAAAATTTTTAAAAATGGTTAACATGGGTGTTCGTTTGCAAATTGACGGAACCTCCATGTGCCTTGGAAGTGGAGGAGGAAATTGCCATATGCCACCATGTGCTCAGTGCAGCACAAACATATCCATGTTATGATGGGTCGCAATCAAATGTGCTGCGGGTTACCAGATTCCCAGAATGGATCTGTTTGCATAGTGACAAATTAAAAGTTCGAATTCGGTTCAACGGGGTTAAAAATTCGTAATTTAGATATAATTCAGGAATGATTCCGCAAAGAAGAAAAAAAATTCTGAAAAAAACCCTTAAAAAATTAATTTTTTTTTGGGCGTTTTTATCGCGAATAATTCATGATTCATGTTTTATTCACGAATTATCCGGTCAAATGTTAAGTCAAACGTTTTATACGCTGTTTGGTACAGAAACCCCAAAAATGTATTAAAGGCGAATAATTTGTATTTTATATGTATACGTGGTGACTATGTCTGTTTGTAGTTTGTACACATTGATAATTTGTTATTGGAGTCTTTTTCAATGAAGAATGTACAACAAGACAACATGTACACAGGCACAGAATATCTGTCACCATCACTGGCGTTGTTAAAAACATAGAATTTTAAAAATATTTTATAATTTATACAGATTGCGTTTGAAATTTATGAAAATAATTTATAATTTAAATAGATTTCGTACTAAATTTAATATTAATTTGGAAGTTAATTGATTATTTATTGAATGGATGTAAAACTTGATGATACGGTTCTATTATATCATCGCGGATCCGACTCTGCTGCTTTTATTAAATAAAAGCAGGATCCTACTTTTACCATCCAAACTATTCAAAAATTTTCATTCACATATCTCGATAAAGAAATTTTTTCATGCACAAATCTCAACGAATTTAAATGATTGAGATGGTAAAAGCAGAGTCCTGCTTTTGTGGAATAAAAACAGCAGAGTCGGATTCATATCATCGCTTGTTGGTGACGAGATAGTTCTCATATTGCTCTAATTTAATATATAATATATTTATAGTATACATTTTAAATGTATGAAAATAATCTATTTATAATGTACAATGTTGTCAGCTTTCACCACTCTCAAAGCAGTCTCAATAAATATTGTTTAGAGTGAGGCTACGATACTTTGGTACTATAAATTCATATTCATTTTTTAAGTCTAAACAGTTAATTTGAATTGCTTAATATGATTTTTATATGAAATAAGCTCAAAGACCAAAATTTATATATTTTAAGATATTATTATTATTATAGATTGGTAAAAATTCATTATTTTTGGATATTATATTTGTATATGATTAATTTAATTTTGGTGATTAAATAGATTGGTACAATAAAACTATTTGCATTATTGCATGTTCTTTATTCCATATCAGAAATAACCCTGAACGAGAGATGTACCACAACTGGTCTTTTTTATTATCATAAAATTATTCTATTTGGTGAATAGCTTATCAATATATTTTCCTATTGAATTTTTCTTTTCAAAATAGGACCATGTAAATTCTAATGTTATTTTCTTTTTAGATGCCTCAACAGTTGGAATTGCTAACCATGTAAATTCTAATATTATTTTTAGATAGTATAAATCATTGACTAATTATTTTATCATTATATAATATGACAAGAGTAGAACTAGGGTGTTCCTAATTTCATCAAGGCTCTTTGTGAACTCAGTTCTAAAAAATTTCGATTTGACTTCAAGTGATGAATTCGAACCATTGAAATTCATCTACCTTACGAGTGATGCCTCTACATTCAAAAGTTTTAAACTTTTGAATTAATTTAGTATAAAGTCAAGCAGTCAAAATTAGAAGATTCATGAAGTAATTTTAAGACAATCATTTTTAAGCGTTTTTTGACCACTTGGCTACGTACAAAATTAATTCGAAAACTTAAAAATTTTGTATGTAGACGCATCACTCGTAAAGTAGACAGGTTTTGATGTTCAGATTCGTCATTTGAAGTCGATTAGATAGATTTTAAAATTGAGTTCACAAAGAAACTTCATGAACTTAGAAACACTCAGGGTTCTACTCATATGACAATACAATATATATTCATCATTTAATTTTTATATGGCACTGGCATTATCACACAACATAATATTTTCAAACCTTTATTTAATTATTTTGCTTATTACAATCGAACAAAATTCCTCATATAATTTTGAGTCCTTAATTGTGTACAATTGCAGTGGCTTGAACAAAAAAAAGTGCGATAATACAGAAAAATAAATACGAATAAAAAGGGTGTCATATTAAAAAAAAAAAATAAACAAAAGAAGGAAAGAAAGAAACAAAAAAAAGACGAAAAATTCTAAACAAGGAAAAAGTCTTTTCGCCAAAACTTCTTTAAAATATATTTTTTGGGCAGTCTATGTCAAGTACAGTTGGAAATTGGATTGATACCTTGAATTGGTATTTTTAATTTTAAATCTTATTCCTTTCTTTTCTGTCTAGTGCTCAGTCTATGGATGTAAATCTTATTCCTTTCTTTTCCTTCTTTTGCCGACCTTTTCTTGGTTTTGTTCTTAAAGGTCCAAAGACTTTGCTTAATTTAAAATATAATAAATTTCTAACCATCTTGTAGGAATAAAATAGTTATAACTCAAATTGCTTGATTGAAATTCCAACATAGTGTTGTAAATAACAGTATGCGTTCATCGGATAGGCATAGTACTGTCAAGCAATTAATCAGAAATAATCGGTCGATTAGTTGAAAATTTTCTTGATAATTTGATCATTGCCAATAACTAATCGTCTGCTTAATCGGTATAAACAGACATTTTCTACAACACTGTAAATCATTATGTAAGACATTAATCGGATTTTTTTTTAAAAATAGAATCAAATTTAATATTTTTAACTGAATAAGCATCATTGAGTTGTATTTTATGAATCGGTAGAGGAAGAATTACATTTGCTCTACCGATTCTGCAGATCGATGGAGCCATTTTATTATCCCTCATACAACTTAATCACATAAAAAAAATAGCAAATGACACTCCTGATCTTGTGAATCGGTGGAGCAAATGCGTTTCTGTCTCTACTGATCCTGCGGATCGGTGAAGCTGTTTTTTATAAAAACTAAATCAAATGTACTTGTTTAGTTAAAATATTTAAAATTAGTTCTATATTAAAAAAATCTAAATATTTCACTAAACTGTACCAAGAAAAAAAAAGGAAGAAAAGAAGAAACCGTTCTTGTAAAAAGAAAAAAATGAATTGTTTAATAGCGATTTTTTTTAAATGGAAATTATAACAAACTTCTTAACTAAATCAGCCAATTCAATGAAAAAGTTACAAAAATTGCCTACACCGAATCCCCAATCCTGTAGTTTGAGAGGACCGGACTACACCGGATTGGGAAACCAGTGAAGCAAAAAAAGCGCTTTTTTTGCTCTGCCATAACTGCTACACGGGTGGGAAAATGGCTACACCAGATTGGGAAACCGGTATAGTCTGGTCCTCTCAAGCTATACCGGATTGGGGATCCGGTGTAAGCTATTTTTGTAACTTTTTCGTTGGATTGGCTGGTTTAGTTAAGAAGTTTGTTATAATTTCTATTTTAAAAAAAAAGTCCTTAATACCTTAGGATCCGACTCCGGTGCTTTTTTTAGAGAAAAGCACGGAGCTGCTTTTCCGATTCCAACCATTCAAATTTTTAAATTTGTGCATCTCGATAAAAGAACTTTTTCATACACAAATCTCCACGTAATGGAATGGTTGGGATCGGAAAAGCAGCTCCGTGCTTTTCACACAGAAAAGCACCGGAGTCGGATCCTAATACCTTATAGCTGGCATCTTACTTCGAATTTTTGTTCAGGACCGTACCGATCTCAAACTGGGGTCCCACCGTCCCAATGTTAGCACATGGATTGCATGTAATTTGAAGAAACTCATAGCAATGCAAACGAATCGCAAACCTTTTTATGTTTACTTATTACACAGGATGATAGGTTTATGTACCACAGAGGATCTTGATACAGTATTTCGAACTGTGTGATATTAGATCCTCTCCATTTTGCAAGAACCGAAGAATATTTCATCGTAGTTTTGTTGGATTCTGCTGTCTACACAGCGGGTGATGTGATCGTGGCCTAATATGAAAGAATGGAATAATGTTTTGAATATTAATATGAAAGAATTGCACATTTTTTTAAAAAACTTAATTACGTAAGAGAAATCATAATATATATACAATTATTTCTACTAAAACTATTTTCAAAACGGACACTATTTTATAATACTAAACAGGAAATCAATTGACATTAAGTTGTTATGTACCTGTTTATTTCTACCCAATTTTTAATTGTTATATTTAGACATATGAAGGTTTTGGTGGTAAATAATATTCTGTTTGGAACATTCAAGTGAGGAAATCAATTGACATTAAGGCACTGTTCAGCGTGCTAATGGATATGGGAACAGAAAAATTTTGAATTGATTTTTACTGTGCTCGTGGAAAAAAAAAATTCAGTCTGAGTGAATTTTTTTTTTCCACGAACATAGTAACACGCCGAATAGGCCCTGAGTTCAGTTTTTGAGTTGAATTGATTTTGAACTAGTAAAACATTTTAGATAGATTTTATTTCTGTGAATATATTTTAAGGTTTATCAAAATCGGATCGTTTGATATTTTTCTTTATGATGAAATTACTGTCCGAAAAACTTTAAACATAATTTTACTAAAAAACTGATAAAAACTGTACATTCCATACTAAAATTTACACAAACAATTTAAATTGTGAAACAAAAATAAATTATAATTTTAAATTAGTCTATATAAAATTTTAGATTTTTTTTTAAATAGAACTCATCTTAAAAAAATTAACTAAAACAGCACCGTTCACTTGGAAGCTATAAAAATAGCTTACATCGGTCCTGTGGACTAGTGTAGCTTGAGGAGTGGCAGTGACAATGTCTATTTTTAGGTTATTAATTGAACGAATCCAAGCTACACTGGTCTACAGGACCATTAGAGGCTATTTTTATAGCTTTCAAACCAATAGTGCTCCTTTGATTAATTTTTTTAAAATGAGTTCTATTTTAAAAAAAAATCTAAATTTTAACACGAATGACAAATTCAACAACTGTATCCAAATCTCACCACACAAAATCCCATCATCGCCTCTCTCAGTCAATATATAGGTTGCTACATTTAGTACTGTATACTCCAAAAAGGAGGTATAATAATAATGTTTCATGAAAACGGAACTTCCTGCTTTGATTCAACTGGAGAAATTGTTTGTGTGTGAAAACTAAAAAAAACCCAGAACTTTTAGCACATTCTACAGTCCTTTTTCTCTCTCTCCAAAAGTTTCAATCCAAATTGCAAAACCAAACAAAACAGTCCAGCAACCCTTCTCTCTCTCTCTCTCTAGAGCACAGTATTCATTTCTTTTTCAAAGCAAGTACTCTTACTTTCTCGAATCGCTTTCCCATGGGGGAAAAGGAAGAAGCTCAAGCAAATTAACTACAAAATCGGAAGTTTCTACTGAGGTATTCCTTCTGCAATTCTCGCAATGCTGTTGCTCTAGGTGTGTTCTCTCTCTAGATTCGCCTCATTTCTCTGTTGTTACAAATGTTGCATTTTTATACATTGTTGTCTTCTAAGCTTTGTTTGTTCTCTCTAATGTATTGTTAAGGTACTAGTGAGGTTTTCTTTTGGGGTTTGGTGGGTAATTGAAAAATAAATAGTATTTTGTGATATTCTAATTGAATGGAGGAAAAAGAACCGTTTTCTCTTTTTTCCTTCTGTTCTCTTAGTAACCCTTCATTGTTCTTCAGTCTTTTATTTATGAATTTTACTGAAAATGTTTATTTTTTTTGCTGCAAAACAGCCAAATAAACTTCCCGGCCTTTGTTGAATAAAACAATATAGAGGAGTCATTTAAAGCAGTTGGAATTTTGTGGAATTCAAGAGAGACAAATCCGTTTTGTGGTTTTAAATTTGATGGATGAGAGAAGAGAGAAAGTTTTCTTTCCTCGGTATGGCAATGGAGATCCAAGGTTAAGAGAAATGGAGCCAAGCAGAGGCCTTCCTCCTTCCTCTTCCAAGTACAGGAAAGAGAGAAGAGATCTTTCACAGAAACCACCCCTTGATCCAAATTTAATGAGCCAACTCCTATTTCTTATAAACCAAGACCCAAGGGATCTTTTGCAAAAGCTGGATGTACTGAGAGAGCATCTCAGCCATTCATGCGAGATTTCTGAGAAGCCAAGAGAAAGGCCATTGCAACCTGTCAGTAGAAGAACTCTCTCCGCTTTGTCTTTTGGGCACCACCAAAACCATGCAAGTGCTTTCCCAGAAGTACGCTTGCCGGGAAACCACTTCTCTCCTCACCATGTGCATTCTCTAAACCGGCACTATTTGCAGGGGGAAAATAGAGCCCGATCTTTTAATGAGAAATATAGAAAGGTTCGAGTGCCTCGAGATCCGTCCACGCAATATTCAATGAGGTCGAGGGAGAACAATGTTAGTTGTAGTAATTATGGCGATTCGCACCATAGATTAGAGGATAATTCGTATTTTGCTCCAGCTCAAAGATCATTGCTGGGTTTGCAAGATTATGACCAAAGATCAGTAATAAATGCCCCTGTCTATTCTTCTAGAGCGGAAAGCCTTAAGAGAAGAGCGAAACGGTCATATCTGCCTATGAATGGCGCATCTCCTTTTGCAATTTGTGATGCATGTTTTGCATTGTTGCAACTTCCCTCAGGAGTTGCTTTCAATAGGAACAAAAGGAGCCCGCAATTTAGATGCGGATCTTGCTCAGAGGTAATTGGTCTCAACTTTCCAAAAGGAAAACATAATTTTAGTGAAAATCATTTGATTGGGTCCTCTAAAAATTGGAATTATGGGAGCTCGAGTAAATTTTCACAGGAAATGGTTTATTCTAAGGATGTCAAGCCAGTTTCTCTCTCTACAAGCCATGACTTTGAGGAGAGAGAATATCGCTATGGGTCGAGCGATACTGAGACCCCCAAAAGAGATATGAATGGGAGGGACTTTCTAGAAGGTTCATTTGGTCCATATGAGGCTCGAGATGTTTCAGTAAATGAAACATCGGAAGAGGCTGGAGAGAGAAACATGGTTGAAGACATGGAAAAAAATGAAACTGAGAGTTGCATTGAAGATGTTAAAAAGACAGTTGAGATTTACCAGTTGGCAGATGCAATGCTTCCTGGTGAAAATCCTGGTGTTACTTCAGTTAATGAAGAAATGGAGATGAAGGCTGAAATGGATAGGTCCACTGAACCTGTTGAGATTGAAGTGAAGAATGATTTTGAGATGTTGACTACACATGGAGAGGAGAACTTGATTGACACATCTCTAAATGAAAGCATTGGAAACATGGAAGAAATGGAGATGCCCATTGAAGATGCCCCAGTGGAAGTTGAGAAAAGCTCGGCAGACACAGTGACCTTTAATGGAAACACTGAAAACAAGGAGGAAATGGAGAACTCCGTTGGAGATACTGATGTCACATCTGAGGTTGACTCTGTCAATTCACATTCCATCAATTCAAGTTCTTTTAGGGAATCTGGTAGGGGCTCCTTCGATGTGAGATTAGATGAAGAGCAAAGTTTGAGTGGCAAGAATGGAGATTCATTCTTTGGAGGGTTAGTTAAGAGACGTTTGTTCAACCGTTCGGCTGAGAGAGCGAAATGTAGGGTTTGGGTCAATGGCCGCCCTATTTCGGATCGAGCAGTTAAGCGGGCTGAGAAGAAGGCGGGACCGATAGATCCTGGTGATTACTGGTAAGAGTGATTTAATTCTTTTACTTATACTATTGAGACATGAAAATTATCATTTATAACACTGTAATGTGAACAGTATTTTGATTATTCTTCTCAAACAGACGGAATATTACCTGTACAAGTCCTTTCCCTCATTATCTTTTAATTTTCTTGTTTTACAGAGAAACAATGGAGGGCAGTTATGTTTTTTTTTTTTTTTTTTGAATAATGTTTAGGGGTGATGAGGGTGGGTTAGGTATCTCTCATTTTCTAACTTTATACCTTGTATTTATTTAGTTTTGTTGGTTTATGCATAAAGTTGTGCCTTTTTTAAAAATAAAAAAATAATTGTGGCTATCATGTTGTTTATGATATCAAATTACTATTCTGATTAGGTATGATTACCGTGCGGGATTTTGGGGTGTCATGGGCCATCAATGCCTTGGCATCATCCCTGTAAGTCACTTTTTGTAATTCATTATGACTCACACATAAGTTTTATTTGTCATTTTGTATACCAACAATACCAGTAATTGTCCTTTTGTGTTTTGTTTCTTTTCCTCCATCTCTTTCCCCCTTTCTTTTTAGAAAGAACATTTTTAGGTATACTTTTACCTATTACCAGTTACTGGTCTGATTCTTAAATTGTAACTACCCTCCATGGGAAACAATCTTTCAGGTTCACAACCTGCTACTAATCCAATTTTTGCACCTCCAACCTAACAAAAATTTTGTGAATCTTGACACAGCCATTCATCAAGGATTTTAATTACCCGATGCTGCAAAATTGTGCTGGTGGGACCACCGGTGTCTTGGTAAACGGCAGAGAACTCCACCAGAAAGACCTGGACGTGCTTGTGGGAAGAGGCCTTCCATCTATCTCTGGACGTTCTTACGTGATAGAGATGTCGGGAAAGGTTGTAGATGAGGCAACTGGACGGGATCTGCGCAACCTCGGCAAGCTTGCTCCCACGTAAGTTCTGTTCCTAATGTTTCGTATGTAGTGTTGTTTCATTTCTTAGTTAATTTTGGCCAAATAGCACCAAGAAGAACAACCTAGTTTGGATAAAGTACTGTTCTGGTCAAGTATGTTGTGCGCTGCCTGTTGGAAATAAATCTGTGTTATTCTGATCCCAACCGCTGGTCTTCATTGAGATTCATGCATGAAAAATTTACTCCGTTGAGATTTGCGCAGGAAAAAATTTGAACGGTTGAAATTCCCTACCTGTTGGATCTGTCTATTTAGTCTGATTTTGTCATTAATTGGATTTCAAATGTATAACTGGGGATCTAGTTTTGGGTAAAAGCTCTGTGAAAGGAATAAATAAGGACCGTCAAAAGTCCAGTTTGTAGAGGTATGCATTATCACAATATTAGTCTACCAGTATATCCGTGTAGTAAAGAATGAGATTTAGTTTATTAATTTGTCTTTATATTTTTTAAACATTAATTTTCCTGTATTCATTGTATAGGATTGAAGTATTGAAACGCGGATTTGGAATGCTTGTTCCTCCAGATATGAATTAGCGGATTTCGGAGTAGTGCCTACTGTGGTGTTCTTTATCAGAGTAATATTTCTGGGAAATGTTGACAAATTGTAAGACCCAAAGCGTGTAACTTGAAAAAGCTGAAGACAGTGTCTTGATTTTTCCTTTTTCTTTCTTATAGTTTAGCAATTTTGCTGTTGTGGAAGAGTGCTCCTAAGATGCAACCAAACATATAATGCCCCTCTATTAAAGAAGTGGATATTTTAATTTTTGGAATTCTTTGCTATGACAAAATTGGCAATGCACCAGTACATGAAGAATAAAAAAATAATTATATAATTGAACCCCAGTTCCAACAGATATTGTTGTTATCTTCAAGGCGATCTATATATTGTTTTAGTTTTAATAACAGAAAGATGGCTCTTGAACAAAAAGTACAATGCTTGATCTTAATTTGTTTTGATACAAACCATTTCATAATTAGCATACAATGACCAGTCAAAAAAAAAAAAAAGACATATTTTCTCATTCTAATTAATTGTCTTTGAAGAATAGTACAGGTAGCTGTTAGCACAATTATTATTATTTGTGGGGCTACAAATGATCAATAGCAGGCTGGCAGGTGGCAGCTCACCAAAATATGGTAGTCTCTATTAATACATTCAATATTTATTCTTTTTAGTTTGAAATTGTGATTAGTTAGATTATTGTTGTTCTATAGGTTAGACTCTGCTATAAACTTTGACCACAAGTTAAATAAAAAGGAAAAGTTTGTTATATAAATACTGTGGATCCCTGTGTGACTGTGTACTGTCACATTGTCTGGCGAGCAAGGACAGATAAAAGTCTTATAATATTGCCGATTTTGCTTATATTTTGGGTTCTGATAATTTATTCAGAATCTTTTGATTTTAGATTGGGATACTGAAGCTATAGCACACTTGATTTTTTTTTTTTTTAATGGAAGGCATGAAGTACTGAGTACTGACCGGTAGGTTGGCATGTAGTGTAGTTAATAGATAGGTTTGATAAATTGTGAAATCACAACAGTTGGAGTAGGGGACACTTCTCCTGCATCTATGAACTGTAGCCATTTAATGTTCCACATTTATCAAGATCTGGTGTGTGAGTGAGATTGGGACATTTAACCAAAACATGAATTTCCAAGTTTCAGTTGTTGATGGTACTAATAGCTAATTATTTTACATTTAATTAGTATTTTGATATGGATATCACTTATTAATAGCGAGTTAATTTTCATTTCAATTGATATTTTGATGGCGATGAATTGTTGTCTTGTTGATGATAAAGATTTAACAAACAAAACTGGTTATAATGTGAAAAACAAAGCAAGTTATGAGGTGGTAGTGTGGATGGCTTTCTAAGACTATATATACAGTACCAGAAGGCTGGTGAATTCACATCCTCTGCGGAGCTTCTACCTGCGGAGTTCTTGTGGTGCTTTTAATCTGGTCCGTTCTTTTTGATTGGACGGACCAAATAATATTTTGGCACAAATCTCAAAGCAAAATTAATACTGCCCTCTCCATCATCCCGAGCACTCACCGACTGAGAGTAAATCTGGACCGTCCGATCAACTCCGCAGATAAAAGCTTCGCAGAGGATACTGGTCCGAAGGCTGGTACCCACCTACCCGCTTCTAAAACAATGTAATTATTTCTTTTATAGAAATCGGTGGGATAATTCACTTTTCTCAAAAAAAAAAAAGGAAAAAATAACTGAGGTAGTAGTGCGACAATACTGAAGTATATTTGTTTTGGTAATTAATAAACAGTATTTCTTTCTCAATCGTGTCAATAATCTGCAGAAGGAGAATAACAAAAGAAATCCCTAGGCCCCGCATTGAATAATTAATTGCAATTTGCATCTAAATCAGAAGTAATAATTAAATAAGAGTGAGGCTATGGACCAGCCTATGTTACTATAAATAGTGCGGATTGGTCCATACTATGGATTAATATATATATTTTTTTAATTTTAACAATTGATCCAAAATATTTAATATGGTTTATATATGAAGAGCAGAACTAGGGTGCTCCTAAGTTCACCAAGCTCTTTTGTGAACTCAAATTTTAAATTTTAAATTTTATCTCAAATTTTAAATTTTTTGTATGTAGACGCATCACTCATAGGGTAGAAGGATTTCAACAGTTTGAATTCGTCGTTTGAAGTCAATCCGATAGGTTTTAGATTTGAGTTTACAAAGGGGTTTGATGAACTTAGGATCACCCTAGTTCTACTCTGATTACAAATATGGATACATTAGACTCGGTTTTTTCTCATAAAATAAGAGACATAGCGTTGCTTCCAGCCTGCTCTAAGTTTACCTTTTTATTAATTGGTCCAGACAAGTTGCTTACAACAGAATATACACTTTTAGTGCCAATCTCCCGTTGAGAAATTACAAATACCAAATAAATATTGTAGAGAAATTTAGATATATGCCCATCATTACTTCTTAATTTAGATATTTTCTCATAAAAACTTCAAAATTAGTTATACCCCATCTAAAATCACTTATATTATTGATATGCCCATTTCCTAACATAATCAATTAAACATATAGATTAATATTAATTTGAAAATTGAAAAGACATATTTGCCCTTATTGTTTGTTTGCTCTGCTCCTCTCCATTTTTAGTCATTTCGCACCTTTTATTCTTGTTCCATTTTCATTTCCCATCCCAACATTAGCATGTGATTTCATGTCTCTCTCTTGTTTCTATATTTCTATTTTTCCTTTTCAATTTTTAACACATCAGCTGGTTGGTCTTCTTTAATTACAAAGTCAAGATTATTACTTTCTTCCCCCTTTCCTTCAGACTTTTTTTTACCAACCTTAGTTTTTTTTTTTTTTGATGTTTAGTGGAGAAGTCCACTAAAAGATATATCGATAAAAAAATATTTACAAGGAGTTGGCTACATGTAGTAGCTTTGAAATCCTACGATATTACAAGTTATTTAGTAAAGAGGTCCGCTAATAAGATTAGAAAGGCGAAAGCCTTATCCAAGCCCATCCCTCGCTCGACTACCCTAATCACCACCACCAACACCCTATACAAATAACGTCTAGTTGTGTACATCTATAGTTGCCGCATTTATTAAGACGAGCTCAGGTTTTGTCGTCTATGTAATGGTCTGGCGATTCATTTTCTTCCACAGCGCCCATGTGCCTGCTGCTCAAGCAACATCCCATCTTTTCCTACACTCACTTTGTAGTCTCCTTCTAGTATTCCACCACGAGGCTTGTGGGTCTGCGCCTACTACCCGAGGTAGGTTTAGTTCTGTTGTTAAGCCTAGCTAGAAATTAGTGGTGTACCGGCAGTTTATAAATATATGGTCTTTTGTCTCCATCTTACTGTTAGAACCTCCTGTGTTAAGAACTTGTTATCGAGCATTAACCAGAGAAAGATACGTATCTTCATAGGCACCTTTAGTTTCCAAATTGTCCGCTGATGTATCGAAATCACACCTCTACTATGCATTGTTTTGTATGCAGATGCACACGTGAAGAGGCCCGAAGGCGACCATCTCCAGTTTGCCGGCCCCGCCGCTTTCACCGAAACATCATAGAGCTGAGTAAGCTCTAATAGTTGTTTCAGAAAGAAAGATATGTTGGTTGCATTCTGTAGATGAGATACCTCCGATACGTTGTACAGTTGCCGTAGTGTGGCCGCCCAAATTCCTTCTTGATCATGACTTATCTTCCAATTTGTTCGGTTTTTCTTTCCAATTTGATAGATTGTGGGGTTGTTCATATCTTTCTTTTGATAAACTCACTCCTTGATCATGGGTTTCTGACAAACACTGTATTGCATTTGTTTCTAAGGGCAAAGTTGTCCTTAAAAAAAGCTTGGTTTTGAATCTGTACCAAAATATATGAGGTGAACCAATCAAGTCAAACATACATCTAAGGGCAAAGCTGTCCTTCAAATTTTTTTTTTATCAATATTAATCATAATTTTTTATTGATTAAATTAAGAAGTACATTAATAAAATTAATGATTTTAATGGGGAAATAACTAATTTTGAAATTTTGATGGAGAAATATTTCTGTTTAGATCCGACTGTCCGAACATAATCTAGGCCGGACTAGTCAATCTAATCCAAGGTAGAATGCACGTCCATTTAATATTCGTATGGACTATGATTGAATGGTCCGGATTAAACAAAAATATTCTGGTACCTTAAGTGATATGAATTCATCAAAGAGCGGAGACGTCAATATCTGATTGCCAATAAAAAATAATTAATTCTATGGTGGATAAATTACCACTTAAAACAATCAAATAGAGGAGACGTCAATATTTGATTGTGTTAAGCAGTAATTCCTGTTTAAGACCATCACAATCTAAATTTTTCTATAAAAGATTATACAACTTAGCATCAACCCATAAAAGAAAGTAAAGTGATTAATTGCCTATCCTCTGAAAGGAGAGAGAAAGGTTACAGACGAGGTCTCACAAAATAGAAGAAAAAAAAAAACAACAGTCGAAATTGACAATAAAAAGAGCCACATAATTAATCAACAGAAAAGACATTGTACTCCAACTGATACGCCTTGGTAAAAAATACTGGCCAACAGAGGTATGTACACAGTATGCTACTAACAGTCGACGAACTGATCATCATGTACATGACCACTATCTGAAGTTGCACAGCCTCTATTGGGGAAGCCCCACCCATGATCAGACCTGTCATAATGCCCGGTAAAGAAATTAGACCCACTGTCTTTGCGTGGTCTATATTTGGAGATAAGGCAATGCTCAATGACCGTTTCACTTGTTGCAGTGTAGCCTGTCGGGGTGTAGCGCCAAGAGCGAGAGCAGTTTCAACCTGCATAAATTGCGACTTTTTGTATAATTCATAGACTAAAATCGGCCCCGATCCATAATTATTAGCCTCTTGGTGTTTTTTTCTGGTTTTATAAGGCTCGTAGGTGGTCTCTTACTAGTTAGTACTAGATATTGGTATATATTTGCATATATGACCTTGTGTTGCACCTACATCAATTTGACTGTATTAACTTTGATAGATGAAGATAGAAACAGAGAATTTAAAGATTCATTTATCTGGTATATTGTGATCCCTCTTGTTACAGTACATGAAGTACATATAGGAAAATACCAGTAGAAACTAATTCTCAATCTAATCCTAGTTACATCATTATAACTCTGGTTAATTTGTCAAACAACCTGTTGCTAACTGCCTAACAGCTTTCATTAGCTCTAACTGCATTCATTAGCACTAATTGCCTTCATGCCTCTATTAGACTGACTTTGAGACCTTCAGTACTTTTTTTTTTTCCCTTTCTCTGGTTTGTTTTGTATTTACTTTGCAAAATGAAGGTAAAGTCAAACTTTATTAAGCAATTTCCATAATTCAAGGTTATTACAGATACAGGAATTATTACTTGCCAATTATTTCTGTACTGTACCTGTGCTGTCTACAACTAGTATACTGGCCACCATGAAATTGTCATGTACCAATACTAAGAAGCAAATTAAATTAAAGGAAAAGAAGAAAGAGCAAGTCAATAAATGCAAACCAAGTTCTTTTGGATCTTGACATCGTCACGGAGCTTTTTCATGGTCACTCCAGTTACTGTCATGGCATCACCGACCATCATCCCTGTTATTGGTATGATATACCTCGGGGTGAAGGGAAAAACATTTAACACTACCAGAATAAACATTGTGACTGAAGTTCCTGCCAAAATTGATATCCCTGCTATGTATTTCCCCCTTGGCACCTGTTTGGCTCTCTCACCGGCAGTATATCCTGCCACTGACACCTGAAAATCCATATCGATGTAATTTAATAATCACATAATTTAAAAAAAAAATCAGTAGATTTTCTTGTCACATTTTTTCTTTAAAAAAGTGGGTGAGAGATTACCTAAATTTATAATTGAAAAGAGGCTGCTTGATTTGAAGTGATGGAGTATAAATGGTCCGGTGTCAGTATAAGAAAGTCTGAATCAAGATCTTGTTATTGAACAATACATATAACCAAATAAGCAGATGAAGGAACAACATGTGACAGGAAAATTATAGAAGATATGTTTTTTCATACCATAAAGAGATAAGCAAGGAGGATCCAGCCAGCGTTTTTCTGAGTGAAGATGAATCCAAGCACAAAGCCAATGACAGAGAGCTGGAGAAAGGCTCTAGCCATGGCGTAGAGCATCTCCTTCTCCAGAGAGAGTTTCTGGCTGAAAGAGAGAGCCATGGCCATGACCACCAGCGCTGTTGCCGCCACAGGCTTCAGCATCCCCGTCAGGAATTCCTTCCAGAAGGCCGGGTCTGACGGGTCGAGTTGCCCCAAAACTTCCCATGATTGTGTCGTTGAATTCACCAGAAACATGATTGCAATTTTTTTTGAGGAAATGTGTCCACAAGGAATGATGGTGTTCACCGAATGAAAGGCATTTAATTTACACCCGCCATTATTGGGGAAGGGGGATGGGGCGATTTAGATTTATAGGCATAGTAATACTTACATTAGTTATTTTTCCATCTAGACTTGCTTATTTTATTATTATGCCTATTTCTTAATTTAATCAAGTGAAACTATAAATTAAGAGAGAGTTCAAATGCACTATAATTTTGTGCTCTAATATGCTCCATATTCTTTATCTTTATTTTTAAACTCCAAACAATCAATCCAAACCGTTCAACATGATCTTCATAATAAAATATACTTGGAGATCAAATTTTATATGTTTTAGAATTATTTTAATATTTGTTTACATAGTACAGTATCACTTTATCCGATAGTCTAGAATCTCCTTAAAACAGTGATTTTATACCTATCTAAAAAATAGTAAAAAAAACTAAAAAAAAATAGCGCATTTGAACTCTTCTCATAAATTAATATTAATAACAAAGTAAAGATGGTGTTGGGCTTCAGAATGAAAATGACGAATATCATCTGATGATGAAAGGGAGGATCTAAAGGTTAGTCAGAGGTCACTTAGTCGCTTAGCTACTTTAATTTCTAATTTCAAAAGGTTAGTCTATATATCACAAAATAATATGACATTCTTCACAATTTAAATAAATTTGTTCAAATTAGTTGGACGAAAGTTTTGAACTTGACTATTCTGATTCTGAAAAGAGAATTAATTAACTAAAGTTCTAGCGAAGGAGCAGAGAGATACGTCAAATGCTGTAATCAATAATTTCCAAAATAAGTTCGAAGCACCGCTATTTTTTTTTCCCTATATTATTTTTCACTTTTCTTTTTCAACATCTTTTCAAAATGGTCGAAGATGTTTTTATTTTCTTTTATGTGTTGACTTTGGAGAGTTGGAAAAAGTGACATGTGAATATTACACTGAAGTTTTTTTTTACATAGAAGTAGCTAATATTATATAAAATACAAATTTTAGTTGAATTTCTATGTACTTCATAAAAAAAAATTGGAAATATTAAAGGTGGCTTAGCCACCCTGACTGACTTACGTTTCACCCCGCTAGTTCCACCTCTCTCTTTCTCATGCTCATCTCTCTCGACCCCACTCAACACACCACAATTTGCCATAGTCGCCTCGAACCAGACAACATCTCAGCACAAGCTTCAATCGCTTATTAGTGTTTCTCATTAATAACGCTTCTCTCTCTCTCACACAACAATTTGTTGATATGTGAAAACCCTAGTTGCGGTTTTCCTTTTTAGTTCAATTTCAAGCCTGATTAGTTTAAAAATAGTGAGAATTCCGTCCATAATTGGGAGCTAATTTATAGTTGCAAATAAAACCTGTTTGGTCTGTACTAGTAATGAGTTAAAAAAATTGACTCTAATTTGAAATAAATTACAATACAAACGTTCTACCTCGCATTGATACAATTACAAAGATAGGAGAGCAAAAATAAATACCTGCCATTTCTGAATAATAATAATAAAAAAAAAAGATAACTCAAGCACAAAACTATAAAGAAGGGAGAAATTTGGGCCACTTTGGTATAAATATAATCACCAAATCCCAGCCTATAAAGAAAACAATCCAAGAGCCTAATTAGGGGTGCCAAAGATAGATTTGACGGTCAAATCTTAACAATAGCAACTAGCAACAGCCCAGCAAATCCGTGCCGGTCCATACCATGTCATGATCTCTGAAGATTATATATGTTTATGGAGTTGGATTGCTCATTGCAATCAATTTTCTTTACTGGCATTTCTGTTGAAGATATATGATTTAGATAGGTAAAAAAATGAATGATGCAACATGACCGCCAAACAAATTTTTTTTTGAGAGAAATGAGAGTCGAGCTCTAATTTGTATTAATATGGACATATGGTAGTGTTCAAGTGGTATAACCACACGAAAAAGAACAGAAAAGGCTCACACAATGAGCCTGTTAAAATAGGAAAAAAACATGAAAAAAGAAAGAAAATTAGGTGAATATAGATATAATATATAAGACTGATGTAATGTAACGCCTATGTTAATGAGTTTTGGTGGCTCGTCATTTTGGTAAGGACCACTACTCCCAAGTTTGTTGCAGGAGATTTGCACTGTCGTTGCTTGTATCCGTAAAAATTCGAGAACATCGTTCTCTCCATATAATGAACTGTGCTATCAGTAAAGCTGATTTCTCCTCATTGTTCAATGTCTTTCTTGTTAGCGCCTTCCTTGGCTGCGGATTAGGCATTGTTAGTCCCATACTATTGATAATCTGTGTATATAACATCTTAACTGCACTGCATTCTTCAAAGAGATGTTTTACAGTTTCAATTTCTACTTTGCACATTACACATCGGTTTACCATTGTCCATCCTCTCTTCATTAGGTTGTCACCCGTCAGAATTTTGTTCCGTGTCATCAACCATGCGAAGACCTGCATCTTTGGCGGCGTCGCTATCTTCCATATTCTATCGATGTGTGTTTTGATAGTCAGCTCATGTTTAATAGCTTTATAGAAGGATCTAACCGTAAATTGGCCTTCTGCATTCTATCTCCACCTTGCGCTCACTGGTTCATTCGTGAGTTGTGCTATCCTGCGGTTTATGATTTGGCATAGTTGCAGCAGCTGCTCCAATACCTATTCTGATAGATTAGGCCTGAACAAGATTATCATTTTCACGATGCACTATTATCTTGAATATTGGTACAACCTGCCCCTCCACTGGAGGTGGTGGAAGTACCACAAAGCCATTTATTACTTTGTGCTTCAAGTTGTCTTCTAATGCACCGATAATTTTTTCTATAGACGTGTAGACCGTACAGTTTCACCTTCTACATCTCCAGATGCATCGATGAACCCAGCAGATCTTTTGACATTTAGTGTGAAACCAATCGTGAATTCTGGACGGTCCGGATCCACACGAGAGTGTGGAGATTCTATTCTTTTTTCTCGTCTTTCCTGCAATAACAAGGGAGTGAAAGTAAGGCTTATATAGCCTAATCAGTCCAGCCAGTTTGGTTTCACAAATAAATAAAAAAACTGAGCAAATGTATCCAAAATAAATACCTAAACTCAGATAGTTTTCACAATTTATCCTAAAGTCCAATTAAGCCCAAGTACTAATAAAATAGCTACTTAACCTAATTACCAGAAAAGTACTAGTATAACAGCAAACATAGCTTCTAGACAACAATGATTCTCTCTTGTAGTGCAGCAGGAGTGTAAATTGTGGTTGAGATTTTACTAAATGGAGATGTCAGTAAGGAGAACAGTATGAGTGAAGTGCTGAAATTGCAAAGGGATTATTCTTGTAATTTATAAAGTTAATTAGAATTGTAGTTTCGAACTTGCAGTGGTATGATGCAATGAATATATAAATTAATGCAAACATTTCTCCAAAAAAGACTGATTCTCTTATTATTATGGATGAAAAACTTTGAAATAGAAATTTTGCAAATTTCGGAAGAGATTTCAATTTGTGAGAAATGTATCGCGCTGAGACGTGCGTTGAGACATGTCAAAAGGGAGTGTTACACTAAATGCACCACTTAACCTTCTATTTAAAAATTAATCGCAAGTTAAAAAGTAAATAGAAGAGTTTAGAGAAATTTGACACGCGGAATGGTAACGGAGTTCGGCAAAACAACGGCCTACGTCTCCGGGGCGTCGCAACCAACTTCTTGGTGCGCCTTTCTATTACCCAACTTAGAAATGTTTACAACTTGTGAACCGGTGAGTCCTTACAACCAACGGAAAGTCACACGGCCAACTAGAAAGAAGAACGAAGTCTTCGAGAACAATGTTCGCAAGAGAAACACTCAATAGCTCACTCTAATCTAATCTAATTCAAAATTAGTGAAGTGGATTTGAAGTTGTTTGAGGGATTTGAAGTTATAAGCTCTCACAACAATGGTAGAACTCAAGCTCACAGAAAATCAGGTTTTTGAAAGTTAGAGTCGGCTGAAAGTTACTTTGGAAAGGAGCCCAAAGTTCTATTTATAGAGACAGTTCCAGAAGAAGCTTTTTGGTCTAAAACGTTATAACGTTTTATTAAACGTTACCAACATTTTATGGGATTTTGAATTTGGTCATATTTTTCTGTGAACTTTGATCTTAAAACGTTATAACGTTTTCTAAAACGTTCATAACGTTTTCTAAAAAGTTTATAACGTTTTCATCGTTTTTAAAATTCTGAGAACAATACTCCTAAACTGTTACTAACGTTTGTAAAACGTTACATAACGATCTTCACTGGAAATCAACCGTTCAAGATAGCAATTTTGAATTTCTGGAATTAATTAAAACGTTATAACGTTTTGAAAAACGTTGGTAACGTTTTCATCTATTTTGGCATCTCGATTGGTTCATTTCACAGTTTTTCATAGGGGAAAACGTTATAACGTTTTGTAACACGTTGTAACGTTTGTATCCTGAAACAACATAAAAAACTACTTTATCAAGTTTGTAATTTTACAATATAATTTCTTGATAATCCTCTTGATGTTTTCTTCAGTTCAATTCATGCATATTGCAATTCCATATCTTGAACCTGTATAAAATCTCAAATAGAAGGAATCGTAAAATTTAATTTATTGTATGTTTTGCAAATTAGTCAAATAGACTAAAAAGAGAATTGCTTGAAACAACAGGGAGAACGACTCCTCTGTGAAAAATGATATTCTATTTCTAATTGGCTGTGAGAAATTTATCTTGCATCTCTCTAGTAGTGTATTAGTTATGAGAAAGATGTGGGAAAAAATTACAGGGAAAACCTTGTTATCTTCTATTTCTACTCTTTTTTTTCGTTTTGTTTCATTCTCATCTTAATGTTTCATAGCTCTATTGTTTTTTTTTAACTCTAATCATGCCCCACTTCATTATTACTGTTTTCAAAGTCGAAACAGACGATCTAAATCATTTTACGCGATCTCCATATTAAAATGGGTTTGTTCACCAAATTTTATAATTTTTTAGAAATGTATTTCTATATTTTTACTAAATTTTTTATTAACATCCAAAAATAATAATAAATTTCAAAATCTATATCTTGTTGGACAATAATTCGAAAAAAGCTCAAATCGTGAATTGAAATTGCGATTTTTGGTCTACTTTCCGCAAATACAATCCATGATTTTAGCCTCTCCATAATTGAAAATTAAAATTCACAGTTTTGGAAAACCAGATTTTTTTTTTTGCTTTAAGCTAAAACCGTGAATTTTATTTACAGTTTTTGGGTTTGTAATTTTTTTTGCAGTTTCGGGCATTGTTCTATAAAACCACGCCCCTGTCTCCCTCCTTTTCACAATTTACACGAGAAACAAAGAAGAGGAGAAGAGGAGAAGAGGAAAAAAAGAGAGAGAATCAGACTCCGGAAGCGAATTTTTGTAATTTTTTTATTTTTAATTATTATTTTTTAAATTATAGTTTGTTATCCAGACCAACTAAAACAAAATATGATCTGTATGAAAATTTTTGTTGGAGGAGTAATCCAATACAATGATGACTGGATCTTTTACAGTATTCAACCTAAGTACTCATTCCTGGTAACCGTAAATTATAACTTTGATTATCTCTAAAATTAGATTTATAAACTGGTTGGATATACCGTTAGTGAAGCAAATTTGGAAATCCAAGCCAAATTTAATATGTCTATTGATGGCCAACGAGACTACTAATTGGTACCAATTACAAATCAAGCATTTTTCGAAATAATTTTAGGAACTGTGGTGTTCTTCCCATAAAAGTTACCGATTCTGAAATTATATGTAGAATTGAAACTGAATCATGCTTGTTTTAATTCCCAATTGAATATGAACAATCAGATCCTTGGACCGGCGATTTTGCTGTGAGAAGAGTTCTCGAAACGATGCTTAGAACACCATTTGTCAGCAAAAGCTAAACATGTATCAAAGGTTGGCGCGCCCTATGAAGGTTGCCAGTCTTTCGATTTTGGTTTTGATCAGTGAACTGGAAATCGAGTCCATGACCAATGCTGTAGAAGCATAACCGGGCCATGCATAGATCGGACTGTGGCAAAAGATGCGACACATAGTTGCTGATATAAATATGCAAGAATAGCTCCGCCCCAATTATAGTATGTCAGTTGGTCCAAATTCGCAATCAAATTGGGATACCACAACGGTACTTCGTCTCCGCTAGTGTTATTTCTTTCAGTCAGTAAGAGGAATATACAATCTATATTTATTTTTTTCTCGGCTGACTGAGTTTTAACTGTTTCAATCAGCCTCTCAAATATTATAACTAGGATCAATTTGGCAGTCTCAGAATAACACTTTATACAATGACACTACATCACTGAGCAGAATGATTATAACCAAAGGCAGTTAACATAAACACATCTGCTTGAACAGGAATATGTTACAAAAAATACTGATATTAAACCGTTAATTTTTTTTCTCTGTTGTTTTATAGGTGTGTAGCAGTGGATGTTCAAATAGGGAAGCTAAAAGTCAAGCATTAAACTGATTACATATTAAGCATCTAACAAAACTAGTTAAAAGAGAAAACAAATTATAGTGGGAAGACAAAGATCTTTCAACTTCTCTAGCTTGTCTTTTCGTTGATTTGGTACCTTTGCTTCCTTTGATTTAGAGGCCCACATCTTAATGAGCTCCTCTAGTTCTTTTCCAAATGGTACTATATTTTCATCCTTCATAACATTGACAAAATGCTCTCGCACCCTCTTAAACCTCGTAGTCTCACATATGAATAAGCACACGATATCACAAAACTCTTGTGTTTTGTGGTATGGTACATTCTTGTGTTGTGTTTCAACTTTAAATGCCCTTAAATTCAGAAACATTCCTTCCAATATGTTACTATTGACACAAATTTTTGACAATTTCTTACTCTTTTTGTCGTATCTATGCATATAACTACAATCAAATGGCAAATTTTTTGATCCCTCTATATATTCTCTCTTATTTTGTTGTGGCATATACTCGTACCCCTGCCCTTCATCAGATTTGAATCATACAAAATAAATGTCATCTTTCCTAAAGAGAAGTGGCAACAACTTTGGTTCGGTTTTATCATTTTCACGATGTACTATTATCTTGAATATTGGCACAACCTGCCCCTCTGCTAGAGGTGGTGGAAGTACCACAAAGCCATTTACTACTTTGTGCTTCCAGTAGTCTTCTAATGCATCGATAAGATTTTCTATTGACATGTAGTACCGTACAGTTTCAGATTCTACATCTCCAGATGCATCGATAAACCAAGCAGATCTTTTGACATTTAATGTGAAACCGATCGTGAATTCTGGATGGTCCGAATCCACAAGAGGGTGTGGAGATTCTATTATTTTTCTCGTATTTCCTGCAATAACAATACTAATGTAAGATTCTATAAGTTGAGTCATTGAAATACAAATTGGTTCTCCTGTAAAAAAAAGGAAGTGAAAGTAAGGCTTATATAGCCTAATCAGTCGAGATAGTTTGGTTTCACAAATAAAAAAAAATGAGCAAAGGTATCCAAAATAATACCTAAACTCAGATAGTTTTCACAATATATCCTAAAGTCCAATTAAACTCAAGTACTAATACAGTAGCTACTTAACATAATTACCAGAAAAGTACTAGTATAACATCAAACATAGCTTCTAGACGACAGTGATTCTCTCTTGTAGTGCAGCAGGAGTGTGAATTGTGGTTGGGATTTTGCTAAATGGAGATGTCAGTAAGGAGAGCAGTATGAGTAAAGTGCTGAAATTGCAAAGGGATTATTCATGCAATTTATTGAGTTAATTAGAATTGTAGTTTCGAACTTGAAGTGGTATGATGGAATGAATATATAAATTAATGCAAATATTTCTCCAAAAAAGACGGATTATCTTTTTCTTATGGATTAAAAACTTTGAAATAGAAATTTTGCAAATTTCGGAGGAGATTTCAATTTGTGAGAAATGTACCTCGCTGAGACGTGCGCTGAGACATGTGAAAAGGGAGAACGACTCCACTGTGAAAAATGATATTCTATTTCTAATTGGCTGTGAAAAATTTATCTTGCATCTCTTTAGCAGTGTATTAGCTGTGAGAAAGATGTGGAAAAAAATTACAGAAAAACCTTGTTCTCTTCTATTTCTACTTTTTTTTTTCGTTTTGTTTCATTCTCATCTTAATGTTTCATAGCTCTATTCATTTTTTTTTAACCTCTAATCATGCCCCCACTTCATTATTATTATTTTCAAAGTTGAAACAGATGATCTAAATCGTTTTACATGATCTTTATATTAAAATGGGTTTGTTTTCCAAATTTTATAATTTTTTAGAAATGTATTTCTATATTTTTACTGAAATTTTATTAACATCCAAAAATAATAATAAATTTCAAAATCTATATCTTGTTGGACAAGAATTCGAAAAATACCCAAATCGTGAATTTAAATTGCGATTTTTGGTCTACTTTCCACAAATACAATTCACGATTTTTCGTTTTATTTCATTCTCATCTTAATGTTTCATAGCTCTATTGGTTTTTTTAACTCTAATCATGCCCCACTTCATTACTACTATTTTCAAAGTCGAAATAGACGATCTAAATCATTTTACGAGATCTCCATATTAAAATAGGTTTGTTCACCAAATTTTATAATTTTTTAGAAATGTATTTCTATTTTTTTACTAATTTTTTTATTAACATCCAAAAATAATAATAAATTTCAAAATCTATATCTTGTTGGACAAGAATTCGAAAAAAGCTCAAATCATAAATTTAAATTGCGATTTTTGGTCTACTTTCTGCAAATACAATTCACGATTTTAGCCTCTCCATAATTGGAAATTAAAATTCACAGTTTTGGGAAACGAGATTTTTTTTTGCTTTAGCTTAAAACCGTGAATTTTGTTTGCAGTTTTTGGGTTAGTATTTTTTTTTGCGGTTTCGGGCATTGTTCTATAAAACCACGCCCCTGTCTCACTCCTCTTTCACAATTTAGATGAGAGACAAAGAAGAGGAGAAGAGGAATAAAAAGAGAGAGAATCAAACTCCGGAAGCGAATTTTTGTAATTTTGTAATTTTTAATTTTTAATTATTATTTTTTAAATTATAGTTTGTTATCCAACCCATCTAAAATAAAAAATAATATGTACAAAAAAATTTGTTGGAGGAGAAATCCAATACAATGATGACTGGATCTTTTATAGTATTCAACCTAAGTACTCATTCCTGGTAACCGTGAATCATAACTTTGATTATCTGCTTGAACAGGAATTTGTGACAAAAACACTGATATCAAACTGTTAATTTTTTTCTCTATTGTTTTATATGTCTGTCGCAGTGGATGTTCAATTAGGTAAGTTAAAAGTCCAGCGTTAAACTGATTACATATTAAGCATCTAACAGAACTAGTAAAAAGAGAAGACAAATTCTAGGGGGAAGACAAAGGCATGCTCAATATTTGATGACAGATAGTTCTGCTTTCAACTTCTCGAGTCTGTCTTTTCATTCTTCATAACATTGATAAAATGCTCTTGCACCCTCCTAAACCTCGTAGCCTCACATATGAATAAGCACATGATATCACAAAACTCTTGTGTTTTGTGGTACGGTACATTATTGTGTTTTGTTTCAACTTTGAATGCCCTTAAATTCAGAAACATCCCTTCCAATATGATACTATTGACACAAATTTTTGACAATCTCTTACTCTTTTTGTCGTATCTATGCATATAACTACAATCAAATGGCAAATTTTTGGATCCATCTATATATTCTCTCTTATTTTGTTGTGGCATATATTCGTACCACCGCCCTTCATCAGATTTGAATCCTACAAAATAAAAGTCGTCTTTCCTAAAGAAAAGTAGCAACAACTCTGGTTCGATTTTATCATTTTCACGATGAACTATTATCTTGAATATTGGCACAACCTGCACCTCTACTGGAGGTGGTGGAAGTACTACAAAGCCATTTACTACTTTGTGCTTCAAGTGGTCTTCTAATGCACCGATAAGTTTTTCTATAGACGTGTAGTACCGTACAGTTTCACCTTCTACATCTCCAGATGCAACGATAAGCCCAGCAGATCTTTTGACATTTAGTGTGAAACCGATCGCGAATTCTGGACGGTCCGGATCCACAAGAGGGTGTGGAGATTCTATTCTTTTTTCTCGTCTTTCCTGCAAATAACAATATTAATGTATGATTCTATAAGTTGAGTCATTGAAATACGAATTGGTTCTCCTGTAAAAAGGGAGTGAAAGTAAGGCTTATATAGCCTAATCAGTTCAGCCAGTTTGGTTTCACAAATAAATAAAAAACTGAGCAAATGTATCCAAAATAAATACCTAAACTCAAATAGTTTTCACAATTTATCCTAAAGTCAAATTAAACCCAAGTACTAATACAGTAGCTACTTAACCTAATTACCAGAAAAGTACTAGTATAACAGCAAACATCGCTTCTAGACAACAGTGATTTTCTCTTGTAGTGCAGCAGGAGTGTGAATTGTGATTGGGATTTTACTAAATGAAGATGTCAGTAAGGAGAGCAGTATGAGTGAAGTGCTGAAATTGCAAAGGGATTATTGTTGTTATTTACAGAGTTAATTAGAATTGGAGTTTCGAACTTGCAGTGGTATGATGCAATGAATATATAAATTAATGCAAACGTTTCTCCAAAAAAGACTGATTATCTTATTCTTATGGATGAAAAACTTTGAAATAGAAATTTCAATTTGTGAGAAATGTACCTCACTGAGACGTGCGCTGAGACATGTGAAAAGGGAGAACAACTCCACTGTGAAAAATGATATTATATTTCTAATTGGCTGTGAGAAATTTATCTTGTATCTCTCTAGCAGTATATTAGCTGTGAGAAAAATGTGGGAAAAAATTACAGGAAAACCTTGTTCTCTTCTATTTCTATTTTTTTTCCCGTTTTGTTTCATTCTCATCTTAATGTTTTATAGCTCTATTGTTTTTTTTTTTAACTCTAATCATGCCCACTTCATTATTACTATTTACAAAGTCGAAACAGACAATCTAAAACATTTTACGTGATCTCCAAATTAAAATGGGTTTGTTCACCAAATTTTATAATTTTTTTGAAATGTATTTCTATTTTTTTACTGAAATTTTTATTAACATTCAAAAATAATAATAAATTTCAAAATCTATATCTTGTTGGACAAGAATTAAAAAAAAAGCTCAAATCATGAATTTAAATTGCGATTTGTGGTCTACTTTCCGCAAATACAATTCACGATTTTAGCCTCTCCATAATTGGAAATTAAAATTCACAGTTTTGGGAAACGAGTTTTTTTTTTGCTTTAGGCTAAAACCGTGAATTTTCTTTGCAGTTTTTGGGTTTGTAATTTTTTTTTGCGGTTTCGGGCATTGTTATATAAAACCACACCCCTGTCTCTCTCCTCTTTCACAATTTAGACGAGAGACCAAGAAGAGGAGAAGAGGAAACATGAGAGAGAGAATCAGACTCCGGAAGCGAATTTTGTAATTTTGTAATTTGTAATTATTATTTTTTAAATTATAGTTTGTTATCCAGATCAACTAAAACAAAAAATGATTTGTATGAAAAATTTTGTTGGAGGAGAAACCCCACAAATAGCTCACATCCTCTAACGTGATTGTAATGGGCAAACCGAACCGAACCGAACTGATGAACACCCCTACCTGTAATGGGCAAACTCCACAAATAGCTCACATCCTTTAACGTGATTGTAATTTATTTAAATAAAAAATTATAAGCAATTTCTTTATTTGACTTGTAATTAAAATATTAAAAATAACAATTTTATTTGAATTAGTGTAGTTAATACATGTCATCTCTCCGAAAGGAAGATGAAAGGTGTGCATCTTAGGACGCCACCGCTCGACAAGTCCGTGGATAAGTGCCCCATTGATGGTGATATCAGGCATCCGTGCGATTTGGTATAAGCCCAATTGAATCAGATACAACGCATATCTCTCTGTGGTACTCGTAAGTCGTAATGCATCTGGTTGTGCTTGACGTTTAATACATCTGTATTAGAAAAAAAATAGGAATTACAATATGATTTGATTTTGGACAGAGGTATGAAAAATCAAACAAGTAAATGCTCACTTCGATAGAAGCCTCAAACACCGTATGATGGCTGTGAGCTATCCACAACAACGGGATAAACGTGTCTTGCAGTAATTTAATCTCCCTCTCTCCTTGATTAGATACTTCGTCTGCCATAATACAAAATTCATTGAAAATGTCATTTTCTAAATTATTCTAAATCATTATGTAATTTTCTAAATTATTTTAAACCATCTTGGAATTTTCTAAATTGTCCTAAGTCATTTTGAAATTTCCTAAATTATTCATATATTATTTTAAACCATTTTCGAATTTTCGAAATTAGCCTAAACTATTTTGGAATTTTCTAAATTATTCTAAACTATTTTGGAATTTTTTAAATTATTCTGACAATATTCAAAACTATTTTAGAATTTTCTAAATTAGCCTAAAATATTTTGGAATTTGCTAATTCATATCTGTTATCCTATAAAATAATTAATAAATGTAAATATATGATATTTTTATCAAACGTTTAACTATTTAATATATAATTATTACGAAGAGATTGATTTATATAAAATATTTATATACTTTTATTGAATTAAAAAATTATAACTAGATTGAATTATACAATATTTTACGTTTTATTTAATTGATAATTGATATTCTTTGTAAAATAATATGAACCAATAATTATAATTTTATATTTAGTGACATTGTATATATATGTTGTGACTTGCGAGTAAGGCTAGCATGTGTTGTGCTCACCGAGTATGTTTGGTGAAATTAACTTCAAAATATATAAAATTGGTTCAAACGATGAATTCAAACATACGAACTTCATGAGTGATGCGTGTATATGTAAATTTTTTTAAAATTTTGAATTTATTTAGTAGAAAGTCAAGCGGTACAAAAAAAAAATAAAGATTTATAAGTTATTTTACTGCATTTACTTTTCATCATTGTCTGACCACTTGACTTTGTACTCAATGAATTCAAAAAAATTAATATTTTATATATGCACACATCACTCATGAAGTAGATTGGTTTTAACGGTTTGAATCATTATTTGATGTCAGTTTGATATATTTTAGAGTTAAGCTCACCAAAAATCCACTCGACGAGTTCAGCACATACTAGATTCACACTTAAGTAATATAATTATTTAATACTTGTTTATTATTTATATACTTTGCGTTAACTTTATTAATACATAAAATAAAATATAAATAATATTAGTACCTAATAAATAAAAATAACATACAGATGAAATTAATTTTAAACAAATATAAACATAAAACACCATCAGCTGACCCTTTTGATTGACAGTGCATATTTTTCATGGGTGCGTATGTTCTGAGATATCTCAAGTTTTGCATGACCGACGTGTCCGGTGTCTATTCGAGGAACGTAGGGGGCCAATATTATTTGAGCTTTGAGATTCATGCATAACGTATTTGAACAATTGAGATATTCCAAAAAGTGACGCAAAGTTTGAGATATCTCATAGGATGCGAATTCATTTTTTATGGTGTCATAGGGAATTGGGATAGAATCAGATACAAATCAGCTGTTATTCCAAAAGAATAACAAGAACCTGCTCTTCTGATCTCAACCATTCAAATTTTCGTTAGCGCGAATCTCAATGAAGAAAATATTTAATGCGAGGCTCAACAAAAATCAACAGTTAAGATCAGAATAACAGGTTGCTATTATCAACCGTCTGATTTTAAACAGAGCCAATTCGGCTCATGCCTATAATATAGGGGCCTTTCAATATTAGTACAGATCAAGTCTGCACAAATTTTAAAACAAATCGGACAGTTATGATTTATCAACTCCAAAGATTCTCTTTTGAGTTAATGCAGAGGAAACGCGTAACACACGGGTGCGTGTCCTCTGAGATATCTCAATTTTTGAGTGACCGACGTGTTCGGTGCCTATTGGGGGGAAGCAGGGGGCAATATTATTTGAGCTTTGAGATTCGTGGAGAACGTATTTGAACGATTGAGATATTCCAAAAGAGAGAGGAGTAGGTTCGATGGGCATCAGATCTATTTTAGGTTCAATTAGCTATAACGATTAGCAGTAGGCCAGTAGCTACTCTGAATTGTTTCTTCTTTGCTTCTTTTAGAAAAAATTCTATTCCTTCTCCGCTTTCTCAAGCCCTAATCTAACAGGCACCGCGATCGGAATATTGAGATCCTTCTCTGGGAATGTATCGGCATGGCTTCGACCTATGGAGAAAAATCAGTGGTTTCTCCCTCGAGAATAGAGGAATCAGATAGGAAGGGAACGGATTCAGAAAAGAACACGATTTCGATGAGTGAGGAAAGAGAGATTATATTTAAAACCATCCCGGAGGCGCAATCGCTTGTCACAAAATCTCTTCTCAATCCAATTCTATCTGAAGATGAAGCACACTGTTTTGAGATCTTTGATGTACGCGTCTCATACCATGGCAGAAAGACATGTGGAAAAATCCATGGCACCATTTATTGCGAGGGTGCTATGGGTTTTCGTGAACTCTATAAAAGGAACAAAAGCAATGCTGAGATCGTCTCCTTCCCTGTAAGTGTGCACTTCTCATTTATTTATTTTATTTCTTTCTTTCCCCTCTTTTTTTCTTGGTAGCGAATGATTTCAATTTGAATCATAGGCCTCACTAGGAATCCAAATTTTGTTGGAATGCATCGCTTTTATCAGAATTAAACTGCAAATATTTAGTTAGTTGTAAACCGCATCTCAATTTGACACGCCTGGGCCTTTATTTTGCCTGAGATGTTGTCAGACATGACAATAATACTCTGGACAGGATTTTGCGGTCCAGCATAAACTGATACCTGCCTTTAAAGTTGATACTGATTCCAATTTTTTATTTCTTTTTGGTTATTCCAATTCATTGGAGCAAGTGCCAGAATCTAAAATGGTGTTCTATTTCCTTAAAAAATTGAACTTGTACGTTGCTTATTTTCTTATGACATTTAGTGGCACCTCCTTTTACCACCTTTTCTATTACTGGAACTAATAATGTAAGTTAAAGTTAAGCTACATAGATTCTGAAATAAACCACTTGTATAAAAGCTACCCTGCTCTTTAGCCCAAACCACGCCATTTCCCCAACCCAAGAGGAAAACCATCAAAAAGTCATACAGGAACAATGAATAAATAAAGCAACTTAGTGATCTTGCTCACAGAAAAGGAGGAAAACAAGACCTTGCACTTTTAGGTATCTAAGTTGATTGATCTGATTAATCGATTTATTGACAATTGCTTACTTTAGACAATCTGAGTTGAACATATTAAAACAAACAGGGCAACCTTACACTGGCTGGGCTTCCTATCGCCATTTCGGGTTATGATCCACTTTTGATGCATCTCAATCTCTGGCATGGCATTGATGAAGTAAGCCGAGGTCGTACAAGAGTTTGGAATCCCTTTGGGTTTGGGTGGCGCATATATGATGAGGTTATAACCGAGGAGGTTAAAGGTAGAAATGGTTCAGCTGTGATATCTTATGCAATTATGACAAATGCGGTGGTTGCTTCAGTCGAAGTAAGTCTCGTCAAGGGCAACAGAAAGTCTTTGGCAAGATTATACGGGACAATTACTGCATCCATGACTGGATGGGATGTGAAGAGGGTGTTATTTTGCAAGAAGCGTGACAAATACATCAATGTCGACTGTGGCGCGCCCATTCCCCTTTTGAGATTTGTATTGATCATCCCTTGTGCATCTTCCCTGCATATTGATGCAGATTTGGCAGATGCTTTCAGCTTTCCTAATGTACCGGTTGCCAGTGGATCCTTACAGTTTTCACCTGAATTCTATGGCGACTTTGCAGAGACAATTTCTGGCAAGTATGGTGAGATAAAGGTCAACGTTAAATGGTGGAGTTATTTTAATCATCCTGATACAGATAAAGTACGCGAAAGATGTTTCTTTTAGTTGTAAATGTCCTAAAGAGGTTGTGTGGTTGTGACTGGGAACTTAAAACACTGAACGAGTTGTGAATTTTCATTTCTCTATGTTCTCTTAATCTTAAAAAAGGCATAATAGAAATTACTGTTCTTCTTGGCTAATGGTATATGCGTACATTCGATTGAGCTGTCTAGATTATTTGTGTTATTGTTAAGTGAAGTTAAATTTAATGGTTCAATGCATTTCATTCGAGACAGGTTTGAAGTACATTGATATATAATAAGAAATAGTGATGAAAACCAGGTACCTCCGAGTGACGGTAATTGAATGTCGAGTTATATTTTATGTCTTACTTTATTTGACAGTTTTATTGAATTTGTATACTCTGCATTAATTCAAGTTTTGAGTTAAGGTCTGGACTGTCTGACTGATATGCGCACAAATATCAAAGGGCCCAGTGCGGTATAGGCGTGGCCGGATTTGCCTGAATTATGATCGTATGGTACGGAAATTAACTAAAACGCTATGTTAATGCAGAGGATGCCAATTCTGTTTTATATATATATATATACTGATATGCTGACAGGAATGCTCCTGTGTTCTTCAAAAAAATCATTAAAAATAGAAATAAAATTCCAAAAATGGTAAAATTGCATATTCATGAGTCATGACCCTAATACAATATATCACAAGTCTATAATAAAACTTTGCATGATTCATAAAATAAATTCATGAAATGAAAATTATTTCAAATATATGCATATATAACATGTACATTAAGGTTTCATATCGAATCCGAGTTTAAACCTTTCCCAAACTGAAACTAGAGTCCCTGTGACTTTCGATATATCTCCATGAACATAAACTAAACTCAGTTGAGCCCCTAATCACCTGCTAAGATCACTGTGCCAAGTTCCATGTTGACTCGGTACCGAGTCAGATAAGGATGAAACCGACATATATCCAATTCCTCACCTCATGTGTTGAGCTTTTGAAATCATGATCTTAACACGATGTTGACACCTGAACAAGACTACTGGAGTCCCAGGTTATATCCTAAAGCCATTGTGTACCATACCTACATTATATTGGTACCGAACTGAGAAGTCAAAAGCTCAATCATGCCTAGACTTTCAATTAGACCCCAAATTGGTGATTATTTAATCTTAAACATGCCTTGACGATGCCAAGCAAGCTTCTAATTGAAGAAAACTGTAATCCAATCAAGAAGATTAAGCAAAGCTCTAGTCGGTACCTATACACATTGCTTTGCCAGAACCTCCACCTCCGATGATCTCTGACCACCGATAATGGGTCCAATCAAGCCCCGAGGTCTAGCTCCACCGAATATGCCCGGATCTCCGAGATCCTGGCCATGAAATGGAGAAGTCCAGTGCGATCAAGTTCATATCTGAACCCGCACGATAATTGATGAAATATAGCCAGCGCACGATGAAGGTACCAAAGTGAAAATTTAATTGGAATGCACGGATCTTGATGAGATCATACGATCCGAAGAACGAAATTCAAAACCAATGTTAATAACCTCTGTCAGATGGGCCCCGCAAGTTAGAGACCCAATGCATGTGGTTTTCTGCGCGAATATTAATGAGATCCTAAAGCCCAAAGCTCAATTCGTGTAATTAAATATCCAGAGCCCAAGTTCGAAAGCCCAATGTCACATGACCAAGCCTAAATACTAAACAACACAAATCTCAAAGCTTTGCACAAATCCCAGAGTCCAATATCTGAATCTTAAAACCCATGTTTTAATCCAATGGCTATAAACCTTTATCTGTAAAGAAATAAAATGAAAATTACATCCAGGTCCCTCTGACAATAATAAATTAACAGCACGTTCCCTGGAAAATTACAAATCAGTCCCTAGAAGCATAAAAACTCCTCAAATGAGTCCCTGGAAACTTAAAATTGTTCTCCAAACCTTGTCAAAAGCTCAAATCTAGGGATGAAAACGGATTGGATACGGATCGGATAGTGGTAAAACCATATTCGTATCCGTTTTTTTTTTTCCGGATATGGATACGGATCGGATATTAGACGGATACGGATCGGATCGGATATTTATTAAGAAAATGTATAAATATTATTAAAAATACCAAAATTCATAATATTTATCTAATTATAACGGTGAATAACATAACTTTTTCATAATATATATTAAATTATGTGGTATATATCTACTATTTCGGATACGGATAATTAAAATTCAAAACCATATTCGTATCCGTATCCGCACGGATATTCAGATATCGGATATCCGCATTTAATTTTCGAATACAGATCCGGATACGGTCGGATAATATCCGACCCGTTTTCACCCCTACCCAAATCACAATCCCAGGCCCTCCAATGTTTACAAACAAGTCCCTGGAATTATAAAATCTTCACAAATAAGTCCTTTTTAGCCATAATTTCTTTATATAAAATCCAAATCAACTCAAACCAGTTCCAAATGAATCCAAATAAAATTTTCTATCATCCATGAAATTGTTATAAGTATAATATTTGTGTTGTGCTTCGATTTGAATAACTGTTACAACTTTTATGGCATTATGGAATATTGATTTCTGAAATTTTGACTGTTTGATCTATTTGGAAATTTGATTGATTGTCGAATTTGTAATATTTGTCATTCGTGGTACTGTTGAATTATCATCTGGTATATTTATCTATCTGACAAAATTTATATTAGTATTGAGATTAATTGTAAATGAATGTATGAAAAGTTAGTAAATTTAGTCAAATTGATGATTTAACTATCGTTTGTTTTGTCCCAATTGATTTCAGTGTGATCCGTGTGAATTTTGAGGACAAAATTCTTTTTAGAGAGGAATTTGTAACAACCGGTAATTTTTATATATATTTATCTAAAATTATATGTGGACTTCTTTGCATTTTTTGAAAATGTGAAGGTTTAAAATTAATATATGAAAACAAAAAATATATGAGCTGGCACCCATGCCACGCGGCTTGTTTTGGCCAATCCCTATAAAAACCTTCCTTTTCTCTTCTCTCTTATAAAAGAAAGAAAGATAAACAAATAAAATCCAAAAAAGAAGAGAGAAGAAAGAAAATGGAAACAGAGAACGAAAAAGAGAAATAAAGAGATAAATGAAGGAAATATTGTGATAAGTATATTGATATTTGATTTCATGTTCGATTAGAAGATGAAGGAGAAAAAAAAAAGACGTTTGCAGTTTTAATTGGCAGATCTAGTCTGGGGTCCGTCAAAACTGGATCCGTCAAATAAAATGGTGGATTTTTACTTTTTGGTCCGCCTATCAAATTGACAGATATGTCAGATTTATAATTTCAATTTCAATTTATTATTTTTTTAATATGGTATAAACAAAAATTTCAGTCAACACTAAAATAACTGCATCAACGACGACTTTAAACAATAAAACAACACAACAAAATACATACGCACTCAGTACTGAAGTATTTTCTCTATACTAGGCCAAAACCCCTAGACATGTTTTGATTGTTAAAATTCTTTTATATACTATCTATTGTTAAACAATTTGAATATCTAATTATATATTATGTTGACATTTTTAGAAAGATAAATCGTACAAAACATACAACATAAAAGTAGAAAAAATATGTTTTTCACACAGAGTTAAAATTTTCAAGAAAAAAATAGACAATATGCGTTACATGTCAACCAAGATAAAAGCAAAAATAGACAATATGGTTGAAATAATAAATAAATTTCGAAATTTATCGAATATTAGACTTGTTATGGTTGAAATAATGAAACATGCTTTAAGAAAAAAGTCATTTCACTCTGATGTGCGGACCAAAAGATATATACATAAAGAGCAAATAATTTGCGTCATATTTAAAAATAAATGAATTATGTAAATTTTTCTGATAGGAAAATATAATATACATCCTTTGAATTGGTCTCAAGAAATTACCTCATCCCGCAATATTAAGTATGGGTATGTTTGAATCGTGCAAGGAATGATTTTAAAAGATAAATGACCTCATTTAATTCCGTAATACACAGAAGATTGATATACGTCTAAAAATTAGAAATAATCGTGTATAAAAGGGTTTTGCAATTAAAAACCTCCTGGGACTTAGGTAAAAAAAAATAAATATATATATTTTAATATAAAATCAGAGAAAATTCAGGAGACACTAAATGAGTAAATGACACATTTAGATACACCAACAAAACATTCAGGAATAAATAGCACGGGAGGAGGCGTGCGTATTCTCTGAGATATCTCAATTTTTGCGTGACCGACGTGTCCGGTTCCTATTAGGGAAACCGTAGGGGGCAGTATTATTTGAGCTTTGAGATTTGTGTAGAATGTATTTGAACGATTGAGATATTCCAAAAAGTCACGCAAAGTTTGAAATATCTCAGAGGATGCGAATTCCGGGAGGACATCCTGGGGATACTATTGGGATACGATTATCAACTACTAAATATTATCTAAAATAATTCTATAAATCTGGCGCTCTTGAGAAATTTCTATAGACCAGTTTCTTTTCTGAGCAGTACTCCTTGCTTTCACTGACACGTGGGCATATTCTGAATTGTCGATGTAAATCACAGAGTGAACGGCGTACAACACCGGACCTACCAAATTCTGGCGCGCTCTCTTAAATCGTCTTTCCCCTCTCCTTTCCCATCCTCTCCTGTAATCTCCCTCTTTTCCATAACTTTTTCTCGAATCGTTTTACACCTAAACCCCTCAATAAGACCGAACTTCATGCTTACAAGTTCAAATTCTAACTATATGAGATGAGCGAAAAATCTCCCTATGCATCCTTACATGAGGGGGAACCTGGTGCAAGCAACGCCAAGCCAGACCCCGGTGATGCTGGTGCCACGTTTGTGCTCGAGTCTAAAGGTCTGATCTTTTCTAAATCCAGTCCGACCCGAGCCGAAAACAATTGAATTTGAACAGAGTAACTTAATTTGGTCTTTCCTTCGAATTTTCTTCCATTACTGATAGGGAAATGGTATCATGCGGGATTCCACCTTACCACGGCGATCGTGGGACCCACAGTTCTGACACTTCCATATGCCTTGAGTGGCATGGGGTGGGGCCTGGGGCTGACGTCATTGACGGTTGTGTTTTTCGTTACATACTACAATTATGCGCTCATGTCGAAGGTTTTGGATCACTGCGAGAGCCAAGGGAGGAGGCATATACGGTTTCGAGAGTTGGCAGCTGACATTCTCGGTTCGTTTTCACCTTAATTAGTCCCCATGTTTGTAATTTTTGTAATTTCTGTTGTTTTAGAGGGTGACATCTTAAAAGTTTTGCATGCTGTTTTTCTTTGTTTCTTTTTGAAGGATCTGGATGGATGTTTTATTTCGTGGTAATCGTGCAAGCGACAATCAATATCGGAGTTAGCATCGGCTCAATTTTACTGGCAGGAAATTGCCTCAAGGTTAGAACTTATAATCTTTTTATTTCTAGGTTTTTTTTTTTCCTCTAAAAAGTAAATAACTAAACGCATCCTATTTTTTTATCCGGAAATATATGTTTTTCCTTTTTTTTATCTTTTTTTCGCGCTTTTGATTGTTAATTTTCAGGATTTTGTTTTATGTCATCTTAATGATATACGTAATTGGTGTCATTAGTGTTGGTACCGACGAAAAAAGTTTCAAACGACAAATTCAAACCGTTGAAATCATTTTAACTTGCGAGTGATGTGTTTACAAAATCATAAACTTTCGAATTAATCTAGTATTAAGTCAAGTGGGAGAAAAATAAAGTTTATAAATTACTTTCAATTCATTCATTCTCATCGTTTTTTGACCGCATGACTTTACACGAAATCAATTCAAATATATGAATTTTACATGTAACACGTCACGTAAAATAGATTGATTTTAACGTTTGAATTCGTCATTAGAAATTACTCCGATAGATTTTTTACTTACGATCACCCTCATTCTACTTGATCATGGATGGTCAATAAATTATGCTGATATGATAATCAGCTCATAAAAAAATTGAAGCAATATATACCATATGCATGTTGGCTGTACGTACTAAAGTCACATTAAATTTTAACACAAAAGTTGCCTTGACCAATATTAATTGAGTTATAAATGTTTGGTATGCCATTATTGCACATGGATTTGACTGCATAGTCTGCATTGAACAAATTTTATCTCCTGGAAATCTGAAATTGTAGCCAGATGCATCTCCAAGCTGATTTTATGCGAAATTGTGTAGCAGCAGTTAATTAGATCTACAAATCTGACAAAGCTTTTATGACTTGTATTTTTTTTTGAATTTATTTTTATGACGAAACTTTTATGACTTGTAAGTATGTCGAAAAAGAGAGTATACTATATTGAAAGAATACAATCCGGATGAGATCCAAAAAGAAAAGATGTATCTTGCCCAAAATAGACATGGAGTGCAAATTTTGCTAACCTGTTGCGTGTGTACTGTCCATTGTATTTGTATTAAATTTTGGGCATGTGTGATGGATTTTTTTTTTAAATAGAATCATATTTAAATATTTTAACCAAACAGGTACACTGGATTGGATTTTTATGAAAAACAGCTCCACTGATCACTGTAGCTGTTTTTCATAAAAATCCAATCCAGTGTACCTATTTGGTTAAAATATTTAAATATGATTCTATATATAAAAAAAACTGTGATGTGTTAGCACCACTATTTGTTGTCTTTTTATTTTATTTTATTTGGGCCATTATTTGTTGTCAAGTGCATCTGCATTTTTTATGACGAGGACAGAAGTCAGAACTGTTGTTTTCATTTAGTCTTTTTTTTTTTTTTTTTTGATGCAAATTTAATCTTCTATCTTTTATATCCCTGTTACTGTTATTGTGATTAAGTAACCCTGTGACTTTTGCATCTCATCAGATCATGTATTCGGATCTGTATCCTGATGGCCCGCTAAAGCTGTACCATTTCATAATAATAGTGACGGCTGTCCTAATTATACTATCTCAGCTGCCTTCCTTTCATTCACTGTTGTTTTCATTTAGTCTTTTTTTTTTTTTTGATGAAAATTTAATCTTCTATCTTATATATCCCTGTTACTGTTACTGTGATTAAGTAACCCTGTGACTTTTGCATCTCATCAGATCATGTATTCGGATCTGTATCCCGATGGCCCGCTAAAGCTGTACCATTTCATAATAATAGTGACGGTTATCCTAATTATACTATCTCAGCTGCCTTCCTTTCATTCCCTTCGACACATCAACCTTGCCTCCCTCCTTCTCTGCTTGGGCTATACCCTTCTTGTCGTTGTCGGTTGCATTCGAGCAGGTAGGTATATATCCTCCCTCTCTTCTTTATTTCTCTTAAACATCAGAAAGTGTATCGCATAAGCAAAACTCGTCATACCCAGAAAAAAAAATATCCTACATGAAATGGTATACCATCTCTAAAAGATGTCCGGCATATGAACTTTTGTGGATATTTGTATATTGGAAATTACTAATGAAAAGATGGAATTAGTGATGTATCAAATTGATATTCATGATATCAATGTGCCACTTGTCGGATAAAAACATAAAAACCCTTCATATCATTAATTGCTAGGGCAGTAGATACCGTTCTTTTTTTGACAAGTATATATGAGTAGAAAGAGACATGCACTTACAATTAAATAGGAGCACTAAAGAAGGTTCTAGCTTATAGTTATACTAGAGGGAATAAAAGCAGGGGCGGACCCAGTGTAGTCCGGGGGGGAGGGGGGCATCAACCCTTCCTAGATTTTGAGTTTTAGTGGAGATTTATCGGTTCCGACTGGCTTTGCCTCTCCTTGAAATTTTTTTTGCCTCTCTCTGTATGTTTAATTAGTAATTCAGAATAAATTTATAGTTGAAATTAAAATAAATTTCTTAAATTATGATCGGTTATTATAATTACAAGTCAGAATGTCAGAAATTATAAGTTAGAGCATTATAAAGTATAAGTTAAAACATTATTTTTTATCAAATACTCAATTAGTTAATGGGTTTAAATCCGATTAGCTATTTAAACCCAATTCGATATTTTTTTTGCCCTCCTGATGAAAATTCTGAATCCACCCATGTCACCTACATTCACAATGAGTTATTATAAAAGTCTGCCCTCTTTGCGTAAATAATCAGTCCAAAGATAAGAATATTTTTGACACCTACATTCACAATGAATATGACAATGACAAGAGCTTCACATGTCTGTCAGAATACAAGTAAATGCAACGTCTTATTCTTGGGGTAAGCAAGTTAATACTACATTTACAATAATTAATGCACCTGCAGATACAGTAAAATCGGAGGTAATTTAGTAAAACAAAACTCAAAATATTAACACACAATTAACGGAGGTAGCAAAATGGCAGAGTAGTTCAGCTCATGCAAAATCTTCTCGAGCCTTCAGGTTCACGTCAAATTTGGGTACTCAGTTGAGTCAGTTTGAGTTATTTCGGATTCTGGATAAGCCCTCATGGCTAGGTTATGTCACCTAAGAACTGGATTAAGCCCAGCATAACCTAGCAAAACCAAGCGCCAAAATGTTGAATATAGGCAATATTGCACCATTGGTCCATTAGCTCAAAATCCAAATTAAATTAACAATAATATTTAGTCAAAAGTTTGAGCTCATCTTCTAGAAATTAGATATTTCTAGAAGGTAATTAGATATTTTCTTAGACCCATTGGCATCAAGCATTAGCAAATGATGAAATTCCTCTCCACACAAAAAAAATAGTAGTTAGGTGGAGGTTTTTAGTAAGAAATTGTAGTAGTTGTTGTGCTAGGAAGTCAAGTAATATTGTGCAGCAGAGACAATTTGTGTTGTAATATTTGTAATATAATGAAACTATATTTCAAATTTATTTGTTTCTCTACTCAACAAAAAATAAAAGGCAATATAAATGCATAACAGACGCCAAGGAACAACTACAACCAAAATATGACAAAAATACAACTTCCTTTGCAACCAGGGATTGCATCTCTTCATCAACATTTTTGCTTCATAGTTATTATTGTCAGAGAGTTGTGATGGCGGTGATTACATTTTGTTTATTGGAATCGTTCACTTTTGTGCAAATATATTTTGGTGCTTGTTTTGTATTTATCACACATTCTGTTCGAATGTTCCCTTTCACTATTGAAACAGAATTTTTGTCAGTATAGAATGTATTTAACAACTATAATTGCAACACACCTCTTTGTCCTAAACTCTACAGCTAAATTTCAAGCCGCATTGTACATCTTTTGTTGGAATCTGATTTCTGAGGAGATCAAAAAAGTTTGTCTTTGTTCTATAAGCCCAGTCAACCTGTCTAATGGCATCTCTGTGGCAGATTGAACCAGAAAGCCATTCATTGTATCAGGCTTTCCAGTCTTGTTGCCTTTTACCATTAATAAACCACATGCAGATAAAAATGTACACTGTGTTGTTTCCCTGCTCTTTTTCTGTTTAAATCTTAAATATTGGATTATAATGAGGTCATGATTTTCTGTTATTCAACAGGAGCATCAAGGGATACACCCACAAAAGACTACTCCCTGAGCTCATCGAAGTTTAATCGAGCATTTGATGCATTTTCATCCATCTCCATTTTGGCATCTGTGTTCGGGAATGGAATACTACCTGAAATCCAAGTAAAGTTTTCTTAATACTTCAATGTTCGTTTTCATAAATCTCCATTTTTTTAATCACTACAGAAATTTGTAGAGATAATACATAGAATTCTTCTATCCTTTTCCTCAAGGCCAATTTAGTATAAACAACTTGAGCAATCAATTTATCTAATTGGAATTGCAATTTTGTATTATAGGCGACTTTAGCGCCTCCAGCTGCAGGGAAGATGGTAAAGGCACTTAGCCTTTGCTATGTCGTCATATTCCTCACCTTTTACTCAGCTGCTATCTCTGGCTACTGGGCCTTTGGTAACCATGTCAGTTCAAATGTACTACAAAGCCTCATGCCTGACAGTGGGCCCTCTCTGGCTCCTACTTGGCTGCTCGGCCTTGCTGTTGTCTTTGTCCTGCTCCAACTTCTTGCCATTGGACTAGTAAGTAGAGTTTGTTGAATGATTTGAAGGATATTGTACTTTCGGAAATACACTGTTTCTTTATGTTTTTCTTTTGAATTAATGTGTGGATATTGCCATATTTGTGGTAAATTTTGGGGTTCAGATAAAAGGTTATTTCTTCCAACATAACTTTAATTTTAGTTGCCTCTAGTTTTTATGAAGAAATTGACTTATCAAATATTGCTTCAAATGCAGGTGTACTCGCAAGTAGCGTATGAGATTATGGAAAAGAACTCAGCTGACTCGACCCAAGGGGTGTTTTCCAAGAGAAACCTAATTCCAAGGATAATCCTAAGAACAATTTACATGATCTTTTGCGGATTCATGGCTGCCATGCTTCCCTTTTTCGGTGACATTGTAGCAGTTGTAGGTGCTGTCGGATTTATCCCTCTAGATTTCATACTTCCCCTGCTTTTATACAACATGGAACTACGGCCTTCTAAAGCAAAACCCATTTTTTGGGTAAATATATCAATAATGGTTATATTTACTGCGGTAGGTATCATCGGTGCAGTTTCTTCAGTTAGGAAGCTAGTTCTTGATGCTAATCAATTTAAGCTTTTTAGTAACAATGTCGTAGATTGAATCGCGTACTCAAATAGCATTCTGTATTTTTTTTTTTTTTCGTTTCAATTTTGCGTAGACAAAATACACATTGTAAATATCAATAGACAAGTCGTTATAGTGGAATATTGTTTCATCTATTTTCTACAACCGAAACAATTTTTTCTGTGAAAAAGGATTTTGCTAATTGTCTTTCTCACAAAAAAAAATAAGAAGAAAAAAGAAAAGAAAATGATTTTCCCAATTGGATGATTCTATGAAGATGTTTGGACCTGTATATATAGAGTCCTTTCAATTGGTATACCGTTTCTGTGATTTGCTTGGTTGGGAATATAATGAATAAATAAAAAAAAGGTTATAAACTTATGATTTATGAACATCTTCTAGCTTCTGTTCTCATGTATGAAAACATATATTAATTAGATAACATTTCCATTATGCGTACCTGAATACAGATCCTTAATGTGCAAGAATATATATCAGAATGCATTATGATGGTTTGGTTCAGTCAATTCTAATCAATATACCAGAATCCCATAATATGTGCAAGAATACCAGAATGTTAGATGAGGTTTTTGAGTGCATAAATTCAGTCAATTTTGATTAACATCGTCCATTCTTAATTAGATACAAGATGTAAACAAATAAATGAGAGAAATTACAGGATACTGTTTAGAGATGAGGACTTGGAAAGTAACCATAATACTGAAAAATGTATGCATGCAAAGAAATGAATTTTCCTTCAGTAAGAAAATAAAAGACATAATGTTTTGGACATGAACTATAAAATATAATAACATGAGAGATCCCTAAGCTTTTTATTTGTAACATGTAATAAAGCTAACTTTTACTTTTGACAAATATATATCCTCCTGAACATTTTATTCTGTGATAAAATTTACCCTTATTTCAATATTTTCTTAAATTTTAGCAATTTACAATATTCAATACTAATTTTAGATTAAAAGTACTTCTTATTTCATGTTGCTTGATAGGATTATTATATCAATTTTAATTGTTAAGGGGATCGATCACTTAACAATTTTTTATTTTTACAATTTTGACAATCCTAGAAAATAAAGCTTAAATCAAAATCTAACATTATAAGTTGATCTATATTTTTCAAATAACATATCTTTAAAAATGATGATATTTGATGTATGTTAGGCTATGTATGCGTCCAATACCATACTTATAAATTTAACATTTGATTTCTGATATTATTTGGTTTTCTTAAAATCATTCTTAAGGTTATCAAGAAAATCATTGTATTCACGAAATTATATATTTTGTATAAGAATAAAATAACACATACCTAAAATTTTAAAAGAAAAACCTTATTAATTTTATATAAATTAAAATCTTAACTAAAATTTTGAAGGATAGTTTGATCCTTTTGTATAATTGTCATGGATTATACTCTTTGAAAAATGATTGTCAAATTAAAAGAAAAATCGGAATACTACTTAATCACACATTCTTATTACATTATCCTAAACAAAATATCAAGAATAGCTGGACTCGGTAGAGTTGACTTCTTGTACTTGCCACATAAAAGTGGAACTTGTACACACGTCATATCCTTTTGGCTCTTTCTTAGAGTTGACTTCTAAATTGTGTTATCATCTTCCCAACTCCATTAATAAGAATAATAATTATATTATCCCCTCATTTCAGTTTCTCTGTATCTCTGCAGTTACAGTAGAGAAATATTGTAATATGATCTTTTTTTTTTATAAATATTTAAAAAATAACATATTAATATTTGCAAAGTAAGATATTAATATTTGTATGCGTAACTTGTTATGATGATTCTCTTTTTTAGTCATTGGTCTAATGGTCCCCGCATCAATCTTTCTCTAATGAATTAGTGAAGACCTCGTATCTTTGCATCAACATTCCTATAACAACAATAGTTGATCTCATAGGTATAAATACTTTAGTGCGTGGTATTAATACTTGCTAAATAAGATATTAATACTTGCAAAATAAAATATTAATACTTTGATTTGTAATTTGATATGATCAAATACTTAAAGATTAAACTTTGTACAATGTATATACATACAAATGCTTCAGTGCATAGGTATTAATACTTTCAGATGTCATCCAGAGCCATATGTAAACAAATATTAAGTATTGCACCCCCCATATAGTTATGGCAATATTGATATTTTAAAATATGCGTGGTCCCCCCTCCTATTTAGTTTGAGGGGTCTCCACATGTATTTATGGTGCGGAGACAATTTGAGAGATTTAGGAGGGGAGAAAATTATTTACATTAAAAATACTTTCGTGCATAGGTATAAATACTTTTATTCATATGTATTAATAGTTTGTAAATTGTGCAGAGATGATACGAATTATATAAGGAAATTGTACGGAGACAGTCCTCCTAAATTAGTTATGGAAGCTATGTACGAGAGCAGTACGGAAACATGGATGCGGAGACTGTTATTAGTGTCCTAATGAGAAATAGTAATTCATACAGAAAAAAGAAAAGAAAATAATTCCCAATCCTACTTTAAAAAAAAATCTCTCTCATCGTTTTAAAAAGAAGAATCTCTTCATTTATTAATGTACTTACTTCACTTCTACTTTCATCATGTATAATTAATTAATTATTTACCACACTTTTGTTTCGTTCCTTTAAATAATAAACGCGCTGGATGTGCTACAATAATTTTAAACTCCATGATAAGTGATTGCTCCTCCGTGCAACAAGAGAAGGAAATTTGTCTCGGCGTGACTAGTCATGTCATGTCACGTTATGTGTGTCGATTACATTACGTGACTCGTGTGTCACGTGACGTAACCACATTCGAGCGAAAAATACACGTCACATCACGTCACGATATGCAACATATAGTATCCAACTTTTTTGATATGTATAGAATATTCAGATTTTTCTTTTAGTATAAGGTCAGTGATACTGGTACTAAATACATATTTTTATTTTCTCTAATTTAGTCTAATGAATATTTGTAATTTGAATTTTTAAAGTAATGTCAGATGTTTAACAGCTTTTTCTATAATCTTTGCAACATTATTTATTTATTTTAGAATTTTTCATATTTTTTTTCTTAATTTACAACAATTTAAATTAAAATATAAAAAAAATTGACATAACTAATTTACGTCACGTGTGATCACGTCACATGTGGTCACAGCGTGACTACGCGTGACGTGACCATCCACCACTATTTTAGTCACATAAAAAAAAGAGTTGATCACATCACGTGATCAAATTATGACATGTTTGTCACGTCACGTCACATATTTCTTTCTCTACGTGCCACCAACGGCTCTAGATTTGACCATCCAGCATTCCGGGGGATAATATTTGGTACCGCTTATCAATACTAAATTTTAATATTTGAATAATTCTCAATAATGTCTGGCTGAAGTTCATGGACCAGTTTTGTTTCTAGCAATACACCATTTGCCACTGACATATGAACCAAATATAACTTTTGTCACTGTCCACCGGAAGTCATCGTCCAACACCGGGTCTACCAAATTAAAGATCGCGCTCTTAAATCGTCTTCTATACTCCCTCTCTGTTTCAATCGTTGAACACCTAAACCTTCAGCAAAAGGAATTTCATGCTTCAAATTGAAATTCTAACTAAAAAAACCGAGATGAGCACAAAACCTCCCTATGTTTCCTTGCATTTCGACGAATCTGGTGCAAGCAATAGCAATGCCAAGCCGGACACTGTTGATGCCGGCGCCGCATTTGTGCTCGAGTCTAAAGGTCTTTCCTGATCCCAATCCAAAAACCATTTAAAATCAAACAAAGTCACTTGATCGGTTGATCCAAACTTTCATCCAATCTCTTCAACTTTTCTCATAGGGACATGGTATCATGCGGGATTCCACCTGACAACGGCGGTCGTGGGGCCTACTGTGCTGGCTCTTCCGTACGCCCTTAGTGGCATGGGGTGGGGCCCGGGGCTGGTGTCGCTGACCATTGTTTTCTTCGTCACATACTACAACTATGTGCTGATGGCGAAGGTTTTGGATCATTGTGAGAGCGAAGGGAGGAGACACATACGGTTTCGAGAGATGGCAGCTGATATTTTGGGTTCGTTTCTTTTTCTCACCATATTTATGTCAATTCGGATTTTTTGAGGGTTTTTCTGAAAATTTTACTGACATGTCCTTCTTTGAAGGGTCTGGATGGATGTATTATATCGTGGTGAGCATACAAGGTACGATTAATACCGGAGTTGGCATCGGGTCAATTTTACTGGCAGGAGATTGCCTCAAGGTTTGTCTTTTAAATTCTTTGCATAATTGTTTCCTATTTATCTTTACTATTAATCCGAATACTTGTATTATTTCATTTTCTTTTCTTTCTGGTGTTGTTACTTGTTAGTGGTGTTTTGAATATACAACAAGTATGTAATGGCATTAAAAGAATTACACAATAACAGACTAACAGTGGGTGTTAATTGGAATTTTGGGTTGAACTACTAATATATATTAAAGCAGCTATGTGGTATGACAAAAGAGAGATACTGTGCAAAAGTCAACTACATCGATTAGTACAAGATATTTTTTTAAGCGCTGTGATGGGTTGGTGAATAAGTAATGGCAACATGATAACCAGCTTAATTATTAAGAAAAAGTTAAGCAACAATAACAAATTAGTAAACCTTAAAAAAAAATAAACAAATGATTAACCGTATTAAAATGACGTTTTCGTCAGAGTTGACTAAGGTTCAATTATTTGATTTAGGGTTGTCAACAGATTAATGGGTTTGGACTGAATTTGATTAACATTTAAGGATCCATTTCGGATTCATATCGGTTAGCGAATGTTGAAATTGTTTAGATGGTACTTTGCTCCATTTGTTGAAAATTTTGAAATAACAAAATGCATCGCTGAATGTAAGTAATAAATAAATATTATTTATAAAATGAATCAATAATACCAAGGTTAACTAACCAAATTTATTTGATAACATAGATATATTTTGGTAAAATAAAACATAATGACCATAGTAATATTATAAAGACAGGTGAATTTAACTATATAAATACAAGCCATCATTCACAATACAATAACTAATTAGGGTATTTTACTGTAAATTCTTTAATATTGTTGTTTTGCAATTTAGTTACCCTAAACCATATTTAACTCAAAAATCTATAAAAAATTCTTTAATTTGCATCTTTTATATAAATTGTATATACGATTCATATTGGATTTCATATTATAATATTGCGAGCTTATGTGCCAGCACAAATTAAGAAGGTTTTCTTTCAAATTCATAGGTAGATCCAATACACTAAATTCATTATTGAGATTTACATGTGGATGCATCCGAGTTATGGGATCACAAGTATATATTGGCATTATGAAACTACATTAATTGGTGATTGATTTGCCGTTTACTAAGCAAGAAAATTATAGTCTCATGCTTGACCCTGATTTTTACTCAACAAAAGAAAATAAATAATCTCATGGATCTGTACAGGTATCTACATGTCCTGGCAAATTGATCGTATTCCAAAACTGTTGTTCTCTTTCAGTCTTTTATGTTCTGTTCCTCTGTAATTGTTATTGTAATTAATTAACTGTCTTTTTTGTGTACCATCAGATCATGTACTCGGATCTGTATCCTGATGGCCCACTAAAGCTGTACCATTTCATAATAATAGTGACGGTCGTGCTAATTATACTATCTCAGCTGCCTTCCTTTCATTCCCTACGGTACATCAACTTCGCCTCCCTCCTCCTCTGCTTCGCCTACACCTTTCTTGTCGTCATCGGTTGCTTTCGAGCAGGTTGGAATTGGATTATACCTCTCTTTTATTTCTTATCTTCTCTTGTAGGAACAATAATTATTGCCATTTATAATCATCATTGTTAAATACATGCACCAGCAAGTCCATAGATGTAGATGTGTATTGCATAAAAAAAAAAAGTTACACCCAAAAAAGTTTATCATATCTAATGTGAAATGGTATACCATCTTGAAACGATATGCCATCTGTTGGAACTTCTAATAATCATAGGTAGTGCTGTGTTTATTTTTTCTTTTAAGGAAAATATGATCAGTTTAGTGTTATATGGGAAATATCTGGTGACCACAGACAACCTTGAATCAGTGCAGTAACTGGTACATGCATGTGGATGTGCTAAAGTGACTTTTGAAGGAGAAAACAAATATAACTTCAACAATCAGTTTGATAGGGTATTAGATGCCATTCATTAGCAAGCTGATTAGCAGAATGACACGCTCATTTATATGTAGAGCACTAAAGAAGGTCTAATTTATTTATGCTAATGCGGGGATTAAGGGAATAAAAATACAACTCGCCCTTTTTGACTAAATAATCAGCCAAAAGTAAAAGTAGGAATATTTATATGCTAATATTGTTCCATTTTACTTCATCGAGTTGCACTAGCACCCGAATGAATATTGCAGCAGTGTCACATATCTGTCAGCATATAAGCAAAGCAAAAGCTATGTTAATGCGAAATCTAACCAAAAATTAATGCATTTGTGAGTACACTTAAAATTTGATAATTTAAAGAGACAAAATTTACAAATTAACACAATCTGTTGAGTACGCAAGGACAGACAGTGGGTAGGGCTAATTATGTCTTTGAGTAAGCAATAGGACAGACAAAGTTTTTGGTTACCAACTTTATGTTGTTGTTCTGTCGAGATTGATTTGAAGTTCCTACTGAGTTTTCTAGCTATAGAATAGTCGTAAGTTGTATAGATGTTGAGTCTGTGGTGCCAGACAGCTCAGTTTCGAATTACATTTCAGTCAGATTTCTAGTTGCTTGGGTTCTTAGCTTAGAAGAATCTAATTAAGTTGGTCATGTGGATTTGCAGTGTGGATCAGGTTTTAGTTAGGTCTTGCTAGCAGAATCAACATTTTTTTAAAGCCGTTCAGGTCGATTTTAAGTTCAAATTGGTTGTGCCTTGTGCCCGGTTTCAGGCGAGTTAAACTATGACATTTCCAATATCAAATGGCATTACATTAATAAGCAAAAACAAGGAATAATATATATAGGTGATTCACTACATGTCTCTTGAAAGCATTAATCTCTAGTAGTCCAGTCACTTTTAGTATAGTTGGAATTCTTCAGCAAATTGCAATGAAGCTTGCTGAATTTGATTTTTGCAGCTATTTCATACTTTTTTAAACTAAAAAATTTTCAATTGTATTTCGGTTCTTTATTTTGGATTTATTTTATATTAGATAACATGTATTCTACATACAGTTCATAGTAACAAAATTGTCTTATTTTGGTTCCCACATGTACAATAATCTGTGGTACACGAAAAAATTTGTTATTATTTTTTTAAACAAAATGATGAAACAAACGACGCAGTAAGTCATTGACAGACTAGGCCTGGTGACAGTCGTTTCATTGGGCTGTCACAAATTTATTGGGCTTTCCAGTATTGTGGCCCAATTTAGAAAACCCATGCTTACTACATTTCTCTCTCTGTCTGTTTTTTTTTTTTTTTTTATAAATTGATTATAATAATAAGGCAATGTTTTTGTATAATGCAACAGGAGCATCAAGGGATGCACCGCCAAAGGATTACTCTCTGAGCTCTTCTAAGTTTAACAGAGCAATGAATGCATTTTCATCCATCGCCATTTTAGCTGCTGCGTTTGGCAATGGAATTCTACCTGAAATACAAGTAATAAATCTTCCTTATTACCTCATTTCATACTTGTAATACACAAGTACACAACTCTAATTATTTCCCCTCTCTAAAAATGTATCCATGTAGCAATAGGCCAACAAGCACCAACCGTTGTTTCTCTAGATCAAGCCCTTTGAACAAAATTTAATTAATTAACCATATAGTTAATAACTTCTTTTAGGCGACCTTGGCACCTCCAGCTGCCGGGAAGATGGAGAAGGGGTTGAGAATGTGTTATGTCGTCATATTCTTCACCTTTTACTCAGCCTCGATCTCTGGGTACTGGGCCTTTGGTAACCAAGTTGCTTCAAATGTACTCACAACCCTCGCACCTGACAATGGGCCCTCTCTCGTTCCTACTTGGCTGCTCGGCCTTGTTGTCGTGTTTGTCCTCCTCCAGCTCTTTGCCATTGCACTAGTAAGATATATTATTAATTTTTGCTGAAACTAGTAGGTGACTTTTATTGAATAGGGGTTGGAAACATGCATATATGTAATTATACTTTTTCTGAATATTCTTCTACTTTTTTTTTCCTTTTTTTCTTTTGAATTAGTGGGCAAATTTTGAAGATTCCATCATGAGGAAAACTAACAAATTGACAGTAAAATTAAATGACAAATAGGAAGCATACTTTTTAACTTGACAAATGTTGCTTCCAATGCAGGTATACTCGCAAGTAGCCTATGAGATACTGGAAAAGAACTCGGCTGACTCGACCCAAGGGGTATTTTCAAAGAGAAACCTAATACCAAGGATATTCCTAAGAACGCTGTACATGATCTATTGCGGATTCATGGCCGCTATGCTTCCCTTTTTTGGTGACATACTGGCGGTTGTAGGTGCTATCGGGTTTATCCCTCTAGATTTCATACTTCCCGTTCTCTTATACAACATGGCATTACGGCCTTCAAAAACAAAGCCGATTTATTGGTTCAATATATCAATCATGGTTATATTTACTGGAGTTGGTCTTATCGGAGCATTTTCGTCAATTAGGAAGCTAGTGCTTGATGCTAATCAGTTTAAGCTCTTCAGTGATGATGTGGTGGCTTGAATCACCTACTCAAATTGTGTAGTATGATTTTCATTTTTCCAACTTTGTGCTCACAAGATCCATATATATATATATAAAGTAAATACCTGACAGATTAGTCAGTACTCTCTCATGTAATTTCAATATTTTTTTGGACAGTAAAATGCACGTCCTTATACATTTTTTTTTGCCTATTTGTATGCTTATGTAAAATGTTAGAAACTAACGGGTTTTGTGGATGCGGATTTTGCGGGTGATTTGGACAAGAGGCGTTCTTTGACGGGTTATGTTTTTACCTTTGGAAATTGTGCAATTATTTGGAAGTTTATACTTCAAGCCACGGTTGCACTCTCAAGTACCGAGGCCGAATACATGGCAATTACCGAGGCTATTTGGCTCAAGGCGTTTGTTGGTGAGATGTCTTCTTTTGAGGGTCCTATTACGGTTTTTTTGACAACCAAAGCGTGATTCATTTGACCAAGGACCGCATGTACCATGAGAAGACGAAGCACATTGACATTCGATATTATTTTGTTCGAGATGTGATCTCGGAAGGCAAGGTTGCCGTGAAGAAGATTGGTACCGAATTGAATCCGGCCGATATGCTCACAAAGCATCTTCCAATTGTAAAGTTCAAGTTTTGTTCAAGTTTAGTATCGGTTGTTTGTAGCTTGTTTGAGCTAGTATTGTTTCTAGCACGTATCTTTATATTTACCTTTTGTTTAGGTTATGTCTGCTTTATGTTTTAGTTTGTTTTAAATGCAATTTGATTCAAGGTGGACATTGTTATGTTCAGGGGCGGATCCAAGTCTAGCTGCCCCTTCTGGATTTTGTGTTTTAGTGGAAGTCAGGATGTTTCGATCGACTCTGCCCCTCCCTGAAAATTTTTTTGCCCCCCGCTGGATGTTTAATTTGTAGTTCGGATTAAATTTAGGGTTAAAATTAAAATAAATTTCTTCAATTATGATTAATAATTCGAATTATAGATTGAAATATCAGACATTACAAGTCAGAGCATTGAAAAGTATAAACTAAAGTATTATTTTTTATTAAATAATTAATTACTTAATGAATTTGGACCCATTTAGTTATTTAAACCTGATTCGATATTTTTTTGCCCCCCTGACGAAAATCCTGGATCCGCCCCTGATTATGTTTTGACCCAAATTGCTATTCGGATCCGTTGGACTTTGTATCTTTAATATGTTACTTATATAATGACTCTTTGCAAGAGAAAGAATTAAGTCTAATAAAAATCAATTGCAAAGTTCAAGTTTTGTTCAAGTTTAGTGTCAATTTGTTTGTAGCTTGTTTGAGCTAGTATTGTTTGTAGCATGTATCTTTATATTTACCTTTTGTTTAGGTTATGTCTGCTTTATGTTTTAGTTTGTTTTAGATGCAATTTGATTCAAGGTGGACATTGTTATGTTCAGGGGCGGATCCAAGTCTAGCTGCCTCCTCTGGATTTTGCGTTTTAGTGGAAGTCGGGATGTTTCGATCGACTTTGCCCCTCCCTGGAAATTTTTTTCTCCCCCGCTGGATGTTTAATTTATAGTTCGGATTAAATTTAGGGTTAAAATTAAAGTAAATTTTTTCAATTATGATTAATAATTCGAATTATAGATTGAAATATTAGACATTACAAGTCAGAGCATTGAAAAGTATAAACTAAAGCATTATTTTTTTATTAAATAATGAATTACTTAATGGATTTGGACCCGTTTAGTTATTTAAACCCGATTCGATATTTTTTTGCCCCCCTAACGAAAATCCTGGATTCGCCCCTGATTATGTTTTGACCCAAATTGCTATTCGGATCTGTTGGACTCTGTATCTTTAATATGTTATTTATATGAGTATAACTAGGGTGCTCCTAAGTTCACCCAACCTCTTGTGAACTTGACTCCAAAATATATTGAATCGACTTTAAACGATGAATCCAAACCGTTGAAATCCTTCTACCTAATGATTGATGCGTCTACATGTGAAAATTTTAAATTTTGAATTAATTTAATATAGAATCAAGCGGTCAAAGGAGTCCAAAAAATGAATACATTAAAATTAATTTATAAATCTTAAACTTTTGACCAATTGACTCTATATTAAATTAATTCGAAACTTTAAAATTTTTACATGTAGACGCATCACTCATTAGGTAGAAGGGTTTCAACGGTTTGGATTCATCGTTTAAAGTCGATTCGATATATTTTAGACTCGAGTTTACAAAAAATTTGGTGAACTTAGGAGCACCCTAGTTCTACTCTACTTATATAACGACTCTTTGCAAGAGAAAAAAATTAAGCCTAATAAAAATCAATTTGTCTATGTCTCTTCTCAAACCCTAAAAACCGGAAGTCATCGTACAACACTGGGTCTACCAAATTAAAGATCGCGCTCTTAAATCGTCTTCTGTACTCCCTCTCTGTTCCAATCGTTGAGCACCTAAACCTTCAGCAAAAGGAATTTCATACTTCAAATTGAAATTCTAACTAAAAAAACCGAGATGAGCACAAATCCTCCCTATGTTTCCTTGCATTTCGACGAATCTGGTGCAAGCAATAGCAATGCGACGCTGGACACTGATGCCGGCGCCGCATTTGTGCTCGAGTCTAAAGGTCTTTCCTGATCTTAATCCAATTCCCTACCCAATCCAAAACCCACTTAAAATCAAACAAAGTCACTTAATCCAAACTTTCATCCAATCTCTTCAACTTTTCTCATAGGGACATGGTATCATGCGGGATTCCACCTGACAACGGCGGTCGTGGGGCCTACTGTGTTGGCTCTTCCGTACGCCCTTAGTGGCATGGGGTGGGGCCCGGGGCTGATGTCGCTGACCATTGTTTTCTTCGTCACATACTACAACTATGTGCTGATGGCGAAGGTTTTGGATCATTGTGAGAGCGAAGGGAGGAGACACATACGGTTTCGAGAGATGGCAGCTGATATTTTGGGTTCGTTTCTTTTTCTGGCCATATTTATGTCAATTCGGATTTTTTTGAGGGGTTTTGTGAAAAAATTTCTGACATGTCCTTCTTTGAAGGGTCTGGATGGATGTATTATATCGTGGTGAGCGTACAAGGTACGATTAATACCGGAGTTGGCATCGGGTCAATTTTACTGGCAGGAGATTGCCTCAAGGTTTGTCTTTTAAATTCTTTGCATAATTGTTTCCTATTTATCTTTACTATTAATCCGAAATTCCGAATACATATATTATTTCCTTTTCTTTTCTTTCTGGTGTTGTTAGTGGTGTTTTGAATATACAACAAGTATGTAATGGCATTATAAGAATTACACAATAACAGACTAACAGTGGGTGTTAATTGGAATTTTGAATTGAACTACTAATATATATTAAAGCAGCTATTTAATGTGTCAGCCAGATCTCTTATTTCTTTGGACTTTCAATAGTCCTAATCGCTCCTTATGTGGTATGACAAAAGAGAGATACTGTGCAAAAGTCAACTACATCGACTAGTACAAGATTTTTTTTTTTTTTAAGCAGTTGTGATGGGTTGGTGAATAAGTAATGGTAACGTGATAACCAGCTTAATTATTAAGAAAAATTTAAGCAGCAATAACAAATTAGTAAACCTTAAAAAAAATAAAATAAATGAGTAACCGTATTATAAATTTATAGTTACATTTTCGTCAGAGTTGACTAAGGTTCCATTTCGGATTAATGGGTTTGGACTGAATTTGATTGACATGATAACCAGCTCAATTATTTGATTTAGGGTTGTCAACAGATTAATGGGTTTGGACTGAATTTGATTGACATGATAACCAACTCAATTATTTGATTTAGGGTTGTCAACAGATTAATGGGTTTGGACTGAATTTGATTAACATTTAAGGATCCATTTCGGATTCATACCGGTTAAGAATATAAGGATCTAATTTTAGGATCCATATTCATTACATTAGCGAATGTTGAAATTGTTTAGATCGTACTTTGCTCTTATTTGTTGAAAATTTTGAAATAACAAAATGCATCGCTGAATGTAAGTAATAAATAAATATTCTTTATAAAATGAATCAATAATACCAAGGTTAACTAACCAAATTTATTTGGTAACATAGATATATTTTGGTAAAATAAAACATGAGGATCATAGTAATATTATAAAGACATAGGTAAATTTTACTATATAAATACAAACCATCATTCACAATACAACAACTAATTAGGGTATTTTACTGTAAATTCTTTAATATTCTTGTTTTGCAATTTAGTTACCCTAAACCATATTTAACTCAAAATCTATACAAATTCTTTAATTTGCATCTTTTATAAAAATTGTATATACAATTCATATTGGATTTCATCTTGTAATATTGCTAGCTTATGTCCCAGCACAATAATTAAGAAGTATTTCTTTCAAATTCATAGGTAGATCCAATACACTAAATTCATTATTAAGATTTACATGTGGATGCATCCGAGTTATGGGATCACAAGTATCTATTGGCATTATGAAACTACATTAATTGATGATTGTTTTGCCGTTTACTAAGCAAGAAAATTATAGTCTCATGCTTGACCCTGATTTTTACTCAACAAAAGAAAGTAATAATCTCATGGATCTGTACAGGTATCTACATGTCCCGGCAAATTTATCATATTCCAAAACTGTTGTTCTCTTTCAGTCTTTTATGTTCTGTTCCTCTGTAATTGTTATTGTAATTAATTAACTGTCTTTTTTGTGTACCATCAGATCATGTACTCGGATTTGAATCCTGATGGCCCACTAAAGCTGTACCATTTCATAATAATAGTGACGGTCCTGCTAATTATACTATCTCAGCTGCCTTCCTTTCATTCCCTACGGTACATCAACTTGGCCTCCCTCCTCCTCTGCTTCGCCTACACCTTTCTTGTTGTCATTGGTTGCTTTCGAGCAGGTTGGAATTGGATTATATCTCTCTTTTATTTCTTATCTTCTCTTGTAGGAACAATAATTATTGCCATTTATAATCATCATTGTTAAATACATGCACCAGCAAGTCCGTAGATGTAGATGTGTATTGCATAAAAAAAAAGTTACACCCGAAAAGGTTTATCATATCTAATGTGAAATGGTATACCATTTTGAAACGATATGCCATCTGTTGGAACTTCTAATAATCATAGGTAGTGCTGTGTTTATTTTTTCTTTAAGGAAAATATGATCAGTTTAGTGTTATATGGGAAACATCTGGTGACCACAGACAACCTTGAATCAGTGCAGTAACTGGTACATGTGCAATTTGCGGAAAACTACTAACACACGATTTCAAAAACTACTAACATGTGCAATTGTACATGTGCAGTAACTGGTTTCATATATCTCTGGCTAAGGGGAAAACTACTAACACACGATCATATGCGTGTCAGGGGAATTAGGTGTGATCTGAGCTGTGCAATTTGCGGCAACTGCCTCATTGAAACAGCCATGCATCTATTTTTCCAATGTTCATATGCCACTGTGTTTTGGGCCAGGGTCAACCTGGTAATTGGCCACACAATTATGCTGCCAGGCACCTCACTTCAGTTGACCTATGATAGATCCTGGAGAAGCTGTAGAGGACGCATAAGCAAGAGAATCTGGAGCACACACTTTATAGCGGCCTGCTGGATCCTTTGGAAGGAACGAAATAGCAAAATCTTCAACAGTAAAATCAGAGATCCGAGATGGGTTGCTGACAGGGCAGTACTGGAGGGGAAGACATGGCTGGCACACTGCTAAAATATGGACATATTGTTGTCTTTTATTTTATTTTTATTTTGAGGTTTAGATGTTTCTGATGTGTACATATACTGAAGTGTGGTTATTCTTACTGTTGTAATTGAAACTGTGGTTCAATACAAACCTGATAGCCTCTATCAGGATTTCAAAAAAAAAAAAAAAAAAAAAAAAAAAAAACTGGTACATGTGGATGTGCTAAAGTGACTTTTGAAGGAGAAAACAAATATAACTTCAACAATCAGTTTGATAGGGTATTAGATGCCATTCATTAGCAAGCTGATTAGCAGAATGACACGCTCATTTATATTTAGAGCACTAAAGAAGGTCTAATTTATTTATGCTAATGCTGGGATTAAGGGAATAAAAATACAACTCGCCCTTTTTGACTAAATAATCAGCCAAAAGTAAAAGTAGGAATATTTATATGCTAATATTGTTCCATTTTACTTCATTGAGTTGCACTAGCACCCGAATGAATATTGCAGCAGTGTCACGTGTCTGTCAGCATATAAGTAAAGCAAATGCTATGTTAATGCGAAATCTAACCAAAAGTTAATGCATTTGTGAGTACACTCAAAATTTGATAATTTAAAGAGACAAAATTTACAAATTAACACACAATCAGTTGAGTTCGCAAGGACAGACAGTGGGAGGGCTAATTATGTCTTTGAGGAAGCAATAGGATCATGTCAAGCGGATCATTCCAAGTTTATGGTTACCAACTCTATGTTGTTGTTCTGTCGAGATTGATTTGAAGTTCCTGCTGAGTTTTCTAGGGTATAGAATAGGCGTAAGTTGGATAGATGTTGGGTCTGTGGTGCCAGACAGCTCAGTTTCAAATTACATATATAATACATTTCAGTCAGGTAATTCTAGTTGCTTGGGTTCTTAGCTTAAGAAGAATCTAATTAAGTCGGTCATGTGGATTTGCAGTGTGGATCAGGTTTTAGTTAGGTCTTGCTAGCAGAATCAACATTTTTTTAAAGCCGTTCAGGTCTATTTTAAGTTCAAATTGGTTGTGCCTTGTGCCCGCTTTCAGGCGAGTTAAACTATGCCGTTTCCAATATCAAATGGCATTACATTAATAAGCAAAAACAAGGAATAATATATATATAGGTGATTCACTACATGTCTCTTGAAAGCATTAATCTCTAGTAGTCCAGTCACTTTTAGTATAGTTGGAATTCTTCAGCAAATTGCAATCAAGCTTGCTGAATTTGATTTTGGCAGCTATTTCATATTTTTTTAAACTAAAAAATTTTCAATTGTTTTTTTTTTGAGAAAAGTGGGATCAAAAGCCCACCGATTTTCATTAATAAACGAAAACCTTACAATCAATGTGAACCAGTACCAGTGACTTGGTACCAAACTGCAAAATACCTCAAAATAACTAGAAACTTGGCATCAAGATAATACCACTAAAACAGCTAACCTAGAACATATAATACTCTCTGTTGCATCATCAAACACAAGTTGATAACCACTATTAGCATAAAGAAACCCTAAAACAAAAACACAAGCTGATCACCACTATTAGCATAAAGAACCCTACAAAAAACTATAAAAGATGACTTCAAAAGTAGCTTCTCTACTTGTTTAGATCATATCTGTCCTTTCAGCCTCCAAAAGTCTTCCTGTCCTAGGTGTAGGGGTTGTAGCCAGAATATCCTCCAAATAGGAATCTATTAAAACCCTTGCTAAAGCCTTTGCATCGGAAGGTAACATATAGGTTAGTACCTAATCTGCATTATAATTCTGGTTGGAACTCCAGAATTTAAAAATGGATAAAATTTGGGTACCTAAAGATTGGGGAGATTTAGCAACACCCCCCCCCCCCCCCCCCCCCCCTAAAAATTAACCTGTTCCTCTCTAACCACACAGTCCACAGGACTGCAGTGATAATCATGATAAGCACATTATTATCCTTCATCGGAATACAAGTACCTATTTCCCACAGTTCATCCAAGGTAGTACAATTAAAAACAAAATTATTATAATTGGCTATCCACTGTCATATCTGAAGTATCCAAGGACAACAAACAAATAAATGAGAAACCGATTCTCCTTCGGAACAAAATACACATGTATTATTACCATTCCACCATCTTCTCATAAGGTTATCTTTAGCAAGTATGCAGTTCTGTTTCACTAACCAAATAAAAATCTTAATTTTTAAGGGTAGATGTGCCTTCCAAATATTAATAAAACTAGAATTTGGTACCCCTCCGAAAGAAAGCCATGTATATAAAGAGTGTACACTAAAACGACGTGTGCTAGTCCATCTCCAAAGTAATTGATCATTAGTTGTATCTAAGTGAAAATTCTGAAATTGATCTAACAAAGCACACCATTCAGTATGGTACTGACCCACTAATTGCCTACAAAATTGCAATCGAATACCTGATGAACTAAAAACTTGGGATACTAAAACCTGTTGATTATAAGTAATATCAAATAATTTAGGGTATACAGATGCTAATGCACAAGTACCTATCCACCTATCCAGCCAAAAGCATATAGAATGACCATTTCCAACTTTCCAATCTGTACATACTCCAACTAACTTTTTACCTTTCATAATATCCTTCCAAAAAGGGGAGAGAACCCCATACTGCCCTGTAACACTATATTTCTTCCAAGTACCTCTTATTTTATCATCCAAAAATCTAACCAGCCATTTAGCTAATAAAGCTTCATTCATATTTGACAAATTAAGCACACCCAACCCTTCTAATTGTTTACTACGACAAACTTTGCTCCAACTAATCAAAGAATATCTTTTCCTCACTGTGCTTTCCCCATACCAAAGGAATCTCCTCCTAAGTTGGTCAATTTTATATCGTATCCCAACCTGCATACGATATAAAGATAGCCAATATAAGGGGATGGCCGAGACAACTGAATTTAATAGAATCACTCTCCCACCCAATGACAGTAGCTTACCTTTCCATGCTTGTAGACGTTTTTCAATTTTTTCTAATAAATTGTGCCAACATGCTACTGGCAATTTCTTCCAATGTAAAGGTACACTTAAGGTATTTTATAGGCAAACTCACTAGCTTACAACCTAATTGATTTGCTAACAACAACCCCTCATGTTCATTTAAATTTAACACCACCATCTCACTTTTATCGAAATTAACCTTCAATCCTGATAAATTTTCAAAACAAAGTAAAATCCACTTCAATGCATTAATCATGGACCTATCAGCTTGCAAAAAAAGCAAGTATCATCAGCAAATTGAAGGTTCAAAACCTCTCCAAAATTGGGAATATTACCTAACCCCTTTATAAATCCAGCTCTTTGAGCATTTTGCAAAATCTTATTCAGAACATCCGCAACTAGGTTAAATAAAAAAGGCGACAAAGGATCCCCTTGTCGTAACCCCCACTTACAAGGAAAATAATCCCCTAACTCACCATTGATATTAACACAAGACTTCCCTGTAATCAACAATTTATGTATCCAGGATATAAATCTAGCGCCAAATCCCCTAATTTTCAGAATATCTAATAAGAACCCCCAATTCACCCGATCATATGCCTTTTCGAAATCAAGTTTAAACAAAACTCCTCTTATTTTTTGAACACGAACTGAATGCAAAATTTCATGTGCTACTACTATATTTTCCATGATATACCTACCTTTAATAAATGCCGTTTGAGACGAATCGATCAACGAATCCATACATATTGTAAGTCTATCAGTTAAACATTTAGTAATAATTTTTAGACTACAATTAATTAAACTAATAGGACGAAACTGTTTAATATCTTGGGCATCCTCCTTTTTTGGTATGAGACATATAGAGGCCATGTTAATTTTACCTAAATCCAACTCATTATTATAAAAGGCATGAACTAGTTGCATAAAGTCCAACTGAATTATATCCCAAAACTGTTGGTAAAAAAGAAAAGAGAATCCAGCGGGACCAGGGGCCTTAGATGAGTTGCAAGAAAATAAAGTTTTCGAGATTTCTTCTTTTGTAAAAGGTAACTCCAAAGCCAAACATTGGGCAGCACTTAACCTTTCTGAGCTATTCCATAAATTGGAATGAATAGAAACTAAGCAATCTGTAGAAGTACCAATAAGATCTATGTAATATTGGGTTATATGTTTTTTTAATAATAGTCATATCATATGTTGGAACCCCATCAATAGTCATAGAAAATATTGAATTTTTCTTTTTACGAACCGAAGCCTGAATATGAAAAAACCTACTATTAGCATCCCCTTCAAGAAACCATTTGGTTTTAGCCCTCTGTTGCCAATAAATCTCCTCTTCCTTAAATTTTTTTTTCAAAGTTGACATGTTGTCCAACTATCAATATCAGTTATATCTAGAGAATTGGACTCAGCCGGTTTTTCAAATCTATCTAAATCAGATAATAAAGCCTGTTTTTCCCTATGCTGATCGGCCCTTAAATTACTATTCCAACCCCTAAGTTTTTGACGCATAAATTGTAGTTTCAAACATCAACCATTACCTATTTCTGGTCTAATATGAAAGCTAGACCACCATTCTTTTACCAAATCAACAAAACCTACTTGAAAAAGCCAATTTTTTTCAAAACGAAAGGACTTGGTAGTTGTCAAAGAGATAGCCTGAGTGTGTAATATTATTGGATTGTGATCAGAATGAATCCGAGGAAGAGAAAAAACCCCTGAATTATTGAATTTGGAATTCCATGCTAGAGAGCAAAGAAACCTATCCAATAAAGCATGAGAATGCGTTGTACTAGACTTAGACCAGGTATAGTTACGATCATGCAAAGGTAAATCTAATAATTGAAAGTCAGCAATAAACTCATTAAATCTCCTACTAACCACATGATTATATGTATGTCCAATCTTCTCAGATCTACGCCGAATCATATTAAAATCACCACAAATTAAAAATGCAGAACCACCTAACGCCCCTATTTCCCTTAACTCTTGTAAGAATGCCCCTCTTTGAGAAGAGAGAGTCGGACCATAGACAACTGAGAACAACCATTCAAATGAAAAAAAAATTTCAATTGTATTCGGTTCTTTATTTTGGATTTATTTTATATTAGATAACATGTATTCTACATACAGTTCATAGTAACAAAATTGTCTTATTTTGGTTCCCACACGTACAATAATATGTGGTACACGAAAAAATTTGTTATTTTATTTTTTTAAACGAAATGATGAAACAAACGACGCAGTAAGTCGTTGACAGATTAGGCCTGGTGACAGTGGTTTCCTTGGGCTGTCACAAATTTATTGGGCTTTCCAGTATTGTGGCCCAATTTAGAAAAACCATGCTTACTACATTTCTCTCTCTGTCTTTTTTTTTTTTTTTTAAATTGATTATAATAATAAGGCAATGTTTTTGTATAATGCAACAGGAGCATCAAGGGATGCACCGCCAAAGGATTACTCTCTGAGCTCTTCTAAGTTTAACAGAGCAATGAATGCATTTTCATCCATCGCCATTTTAGCTGCTGCGTTTGGCAATGGAATTCTACCTGAAATACAAGTAATAAATCTTCCTTATTACCTCATTTCATACTTGTAATACACAAGTACACAACTCTAATTATTTCCCCTCTCTAAAAATGTATCCATGTAGCAATAGGCCAACAAGCACCAACCGTTGTTTCTCTAGATCAAGCCCTTTGAACAAAATTTAATTAATTAACCATATAGTTAATAACTTCTTTTAGGCGACCTTGGCACCTCCAGCTGCCGGGAAGATGGAGAAGGGGTTGAGAATGTGTTATGTCGTCATATTCTTCACCTTTTACTCAGCCTCGATCTCTGGGTACTGGGCCTTTGGTAACCAAGTTGCTTCAAATGTACTCACAACCCTCGCACCTGACAATGGGCCCTCTCTCGTTCCTACTTGGCTGCTCGGCCTTGTTGTCGTGTTTGTCCTCCTCCAGCTCTTTGCCATTGCACTAGTAAGATATATTATTAATTTTTGCTGAAACTAGTAGGTGACTTTTATTGAATAGGGGTTGGAAACATGCATGTATGTAATTATACTTTTTCTGAATATTCTTCTACTTTTTTTTTCCTTTTTTTCTTTTGAATTAGTGGGCAAATTTTGAAGATTCCATCATGAGGAAAACTAACAAATTGACAGTAAAATTAAATGACAAATAGGAAGCATACTTTTTAACTTGACAAATGTTGCTTCCAATGCAGGTATACTCGCAAGTAGCCTATGAGATACTGGAAAAGAACTCGGCTGACTCGACCCAAGGGGTATTTTCAAAGAGAAACCTAATACCAAGGATATTCCTAAGAACGCTGTACATGATCTATTGCGGATTCATGGCCGCTATGCTTCCCTTTTTTGGTGACATACTAGCGGTTGTAGGTGCTATCGGGTTTATCCCTCTAGATTTCATACTTCCCGTTCTCTTATACAACATGGCATTACGGCCTTCAAAAACAAAGCCGATTTATTGGTTCAATATATCAATCATGTTTATATTTACTGGAGTTGGTCTTATCGGAGCATTTTCGTCAATTAGGAAGCTAGTGCTTGATGCTAATCAGTTTAAGCTATTCAGTGATGATGTGGTCGCTTGAATCACCTACTCAAATTGTGTAGTATGATTTTCATTTTTCCAACTTTGTGCTCACAAGATCCATATATATATATAAAGTAAATACCTGACAGATTAGTCAGTACTCTCTCATATAATTTCAATATTTTTTTAGACAGTAAAATGCACGTCCTTATAAAAAAGATTTTGCCTATTTGTATGCTTCTGTAAAATGTTAGAAACTAACAGATTTTGTGGATGCGGATTTTGCGGATGATTTGGACAAGAGACGTTCTTTGACGGGTTATGTTTTTATCTTTGGAAATTGTGCAATTATTTAGAAGTCTATACTTCAAGTCACTGTTGCACTTTCAAGTACCGAGGCCGAATACATGGCAATTACCGAGGCTATTTGGCTCAAGGCGTATGTTGGTGAGATGTCTTTTTTTGAGGGTCCTATTACGGTGTTTCTTGACAACTAAAGCGTGATTCATTTGACCAAGGACCGCATGCACCATGAGAAGACGAAGCACATTGACATTCGATATTATTTTGTTCGAGATGTGATCTCGGAAGGTAAGGTTGCCGTGAAGAAGATTGGTACCGAATCGAATCCGGCCGATATGCTCACAAAGCATCTTCCAATTGCAAAGTTCAAGTTTTGTTCAAGTTTAGTGTCGGTTTGTTTGTAGCTTGTTTGAGCTAGTATTGTTTCTAGCATGTATCTTTATATTTACCTTTTGTTTAGGTTATGTCTGCTTTATGTTTTAGTTTGTTTTAGATGCAATTTGATTCAAGGTGGAGATTGTTATGTTCAGGGGCGGACCCAAGTCTAGCTGTCTCCTCTGGATTTTGCGTTTTAGTGGAAGTCAGGACTTTTCGATCGACTCTGCCCCTCGCTGGAAATTTTTTTGCCCCCCGCTGGATGTTTAATTTGTAGTTCGGATTAAATTTAGGATTAAAATTAAAATAAATTTCTTCAATTATGATTAATAATTCGAATTATAGATTGAAATATCAGACATTACAAGTCAGAGCATTGAAAAATATAAACTAAAGCATTATTTTTTATTAAATAATTAATTAGTTAATGGATTTGGACCCGTTTAGTTATTTAAACCCGATTCGATATTTTTTTGCCCTCCTGACGAAAATCCTGAATCCATCCCTGCTTATATTTTGACCCAAATTGCTATTTGGATCCGTTGAACTTTGTATCTTTAACATGTTACTTATATAATAACTCTTTGTAATAGAAATAATTAAGTCTAATAAAAATCAATTTGTCTATGTCTCTTCTCAAACCCTAAAAACCGGAAGTCATCGTACAACACTGGGTGTCTGGGTCTACCAAATTAAAGATCGCGCTCTTAAATCGTCTTCTGTACTCCCTCTCTGTTTCAATCGTTGAACACCTAAACCTTCAGCAAAAGGAATTTCATACTTCAAATTGAAATTCTAACTAAAAAAACCGAGATGAGCACAAATCCTCCCTATGTTTCCTTGAATTTCGACGAATCTGGTGCAAGCAATAGCAATGCGACGCTGGACACTGCTGATGCCGGCGCCGCATTTGTGCTCGAGTCTAAAGGTCTTTCCTGATCTTAATCCAATTCCCTACCCAATCCAAAAACCACTTAAAATCAAACAAAGTCACTTAATCCAAACTTTCATCCAATCTCTTCAACTTTTCTCATAGGGACATGGTATCATGCGGGATTCCACCTGACAACGGCGGTCGTGGGGCCTACTGTGTTGGCTCTTCCGTACGCCCTTAGTGGCATGGGGTGGGGCCCGGGGCTGATGTCGCTGACCATTGTTTTCTTCGTCACATACTACAACTATGTGCTGATGTCGAAGGTTTTGGATCATTGTGAGAGCGAAGGGAGGAGACACATTCGGTTTCGAGAGATGGCAGCTGATATTTTGGGTTCGTTTCTTTTTCTCACCATATTTATGTCAATTCGGATTTTTTTAGGGGTTTTGTGAAAATTTTGCTGACATGTCCTTCTTTGAAGGGTCTGGATGGATGTATTATTTCGTGGTGAGCGTACAAGGTACGATTAATACCGGAGTTGGCATCGGGTCAATTTTACTGGCAGGAGATTGCCTCAAGGTTTGTCTGTTGAATTCTTTGCATAATTGTTTCCTATTTATCTTTACTATTAATCCGAAATTCCGAATACATATATTATTTCCTTTTCTTTTCTTTCTGGTGTTGTTAGTGGTGTTTTGAATGTACAACAAGTATGTAATGGCATTATAAGAATTACACTATAACAGACTAACAGTGGGTGTTAATTGGAATTTTGAATTGAACTACTAATATATATTAAAGCAGCTGTTTAATGTGTCAGTCAGATCTCTTATTTCTTTGGACTTTCAAAAGTCCTAATCGCTCCTTATGTGGTATGACAAAAGAGAGATACTGTGCAAAAGTCAACTACATCGATTAGTACAAGATATATTTTTTTAAGCAGTTGTGATGGGTTGGTGAATAAGTAATGGTAACGTGATAACCAGCTTAATTATTAAGAAAAATTTAAGCAGCAATAACAAATTAGTAAACCTTAAAAAAAAATAAACAAATGAGTAACCGTATTATAAATTTATAATGACGTTTTCGTCAGAGTTGACTAAGGTTCCATTTCGGATTAATGGGTTTGGACTGAATTTGATTGACATGATAACCAGCTCAATTATTTGATTTAGGGTTGTCAACAGATTAATGGGTTTGGACTGAATTTGATTGATATGATAACCAGCTCAATTGTTTGATTTAGGGTTGTCAACAGATTCATGGGTTTGGACTGAATTTGATTAACATTTAAGGATCCATTTCGGATTCATACCGGTTAAGAATATAAGGATCTAATTTTAGGATCCATATTCATTACATTAGCGAATGTTGAAATTCTTTAGATCGTACTTTGCTCTTATTTGTTGAAAATTTGAAATAACAAAATGCATCGCTGAATGTAAGTAATAAATAAATATTCTTTATAAAATGAATCAATAATACCAAGGTTAACTAACCAAATTTATTTGGTAACATAGATATACTTTGGTAAAATAAAACATAATGATCATAGTAATATTATAAAGACATAGGTAAATTTAACTATATAAATACAAGCCATCATTCACAATACAATAACTAATTAGGGTATTTTACTGTAAATTCTTTAATATTCTTGTTTTGCAATTTAGTTACCCTAAACCATATTTAACTCAAAATCTATACAAATTCTTTAATTTGCATCTTTTATAAAAATTGTATATACGATTCATATTTGATTTCATCTTCTAATATTGCTAGCTTATGTGCCAGCACAATAATTAAGAAGGTTTTCTTTCAAATTCATAGGTAGATCCAGTACACTAAATTCATTATTAAGAGTTACATGTGGATGCATCCGAGTTATGGGATCACAAGTATCTATTGGCATTATGAAACTACATTAATTGGTGATTGTTTTGCCGTTTACTAAGCAAGAAAATTATAGTCTCATGCTTGACCCTGATTTTTACTCAACAAAAGAAAATAATAATCTCATGGATCTGTACAGGTATCTACATGTCCCTGCAAATTGATCGTATTCCAAAACTGTTGTTCTCTTTCAGTCTTTTATGTTCTGTTCCTCTGTAATTGTTATTGTAATTAATTTACTGTCTTTTTTGTGTACTATCAGATCATGTACTCGGATCTGAATCCTGATGGCCCGCTAAAGCTGTACCATTTCATAATAATAGTGACGGTCATGCTAATTATACTATCTCAGCTGCCTTCCTTTCATTCCCTACGGTACATCAACTTCGCCTCCCTCCTCCTCTGCTTCGCCTATACCTTTCTTGTCGTCATTGGTTGCTTTCGAGCAGGTTGGAATTGGATTATACCTCTATTTTATTTCTTATCTTCTCTTGTAGGCACAATAAATTGCCATTTATAACCATCATTGTTAAATACATGCACCAGCAAGTCCGTAGATGTAGATGTGTATTGCATAAAAAAAAAAAAAGTTACACCCGAAAAGGTTTATCATATCTAATGTGAAATGGTATACCATCTTGAAACAATATGCCATCGGTTGGAACTTCTAATAATCATAGGTAGTGCTTTGTTTATTTTTTCTTTTAAGGAAAATATGATCAGATTAGTGTTATATGGGAAATATCTAGTGACCACAGACAACCTTGAATCAGTGCAGTAACTGGTACATGTGGATGTGGTAAAGTGACTTTTGAAGGAGAAAACAAATATAACTTCAACAATCAGTTTGATAGGGTATTTGATGCCATTCCTTAGCAAGCTGATTAGCAGAATGACACGCTCATTTATATTTAGAGCACTAAAGAAGGTCTAATTTATTTATGCTAATGCTGGGATTAAGGGACTAAAAATACAACTCGCCCTTTTTGACTAAATAATCAGCCGAAAGTAAAAGTAAGAATATTTATATGCTAATATTGTTCCATTTTACTTCATCGAGTTGCACTAGCACCCGAATGAATATTGCAGCAGTGTCACGTATCTGTCAGCATATAAGTAAAGCAAATGCTATGTTAATGCGAAATCTAACCAAAAGTTAATGCATTTGTGAGTACACTTAAAATTTGATAATTTAAAGAGAAAATTTACAAATTAACACACAATCTGTTGAGTTCGCAAGGACAGACAATGGGTAGGGCTAATTATTTCTTTGAGTAAGCAATAGGACAGACAAAGTTTATGGTTACCAACTTTATGTTGTTGTTCTGTCGAGATTGATTTGAAGTTCCTACTGAGTTTTCTAGGGTATAGAATAGTCGTAAGTTGGATAGATGTTGAGTCTGTGGTGCCAGACAGCTCAGTTTCGAATTACATTTCAGTCAGATTTCTAGTTGCTTGGGTTCTTAGCTTAAGAAGAATCTAATTAAGTCGGTCATGTGGATTTGCAGTTTGGATCAGGTTATAGTTAGGTCTTGCTAGCAGAATCAACATTTTTTTAAAGCCGTTCAGGTCGATTTTAAGTTCAAATTGTTGTGCCTTGTGCCCGCTTTCAGGCGAGTTAAACTGTGCCATTTCTAATATCAAATGGCATTACATTAATAAGCAAAAACAAGGAATAATATATATAGGTGATTCACTACATGTCTCTTGAAAGCATTAATCTCTAGTAGTCCAGTCACTTTTAGTATAGTTGGAATTCTTCAGCAAATTGCAATGAAGCAAAAAATTTTCAATTGTATTTCGGTTCTTTATTTTGGATTTATTTTATATTAGATAACATGTATTCTACATACAGTTCATAGTAACAAAATTGTCTTATTTTGTTTCCCACACATACAATAATATGTGGTACACGAAAAAATTTGTTATTATTTTTTTAAACAAAATGATGAAACAAACGGCGCAGTAAGTCATTGACAGATTAGGCCTGGTGACAGTGGTTTCATTGAGCTGTCACAAATTTATTGGGCTTTCCAGTATTGTGGCCCAATTTAGAAAACCCATGCTTACTACATTCTCTCTCTGTCTGTTTTTTTTTTTTTGAAAAAAAAATTGATTATAATAATAAGGCAATGTTTTTGTATAATGCAACAGGAGCATCAAGGGATGCACCGCCAAAGGATTACTCTCTGAGCTCTTCTAAGTTTAACAGAGCAATGAATGCATTTTCATCCATCGCCATTTTAGCTGCTGCGTTTGGCAATGGAATTCTACCTGAAATACAAGTAATAAATCTTCCTTATTACCTCATTTCATACTTGTAATACACAAGTACACAACTCTAATTATTTCCCCTCTCTAAAAATGTATCCATGTAGCAATAGTCCAACAAGCACCAACCGTTGTTTCTCTAGATCAAGCCCTTTGAACAAAATTTAATTAATTAACCATATAAGTAATAACTTCTTTTAGGCGACCTTGGCACCTCCAGCTGCCGGGAAGATGGAGAAGGGGTTGAGAATGTGTTATGTCGTCATATTCTTCACCTTTTACTCTGCCTCGATCTCTGGGTACTGGGCCTTTGGTAACCAAGTCGCTTCAAATGTACTCACAACCCTCGCGCCTGACAATGGGCCCTCTCTCATTCCTACTTGGCTGCTCGGTCTTGTTGTCGTGTTTGTCCTCCTCCAGCTCTTTGCCATTGCACTAGTAAGATATATTATTTTGTTGAAACTAGTAGGTGAGTTTTATTGAATAATGGATGGAAACATGCATATATGTAATTATACTTTTTCTGAATATTCTTCTACTTTTTTTTTCCTTTTTTTCTTTTGAATTAGTGGGCAAATTTTGAAGATTCCATAATGAGGAAAACTAACAAATTGACAGTAAAATTACATGACAAATAGGAAGCATACTTTTTAACTTGACAAATGTTGCTTCCAATTAATGCAGGTATACTCGCAAGTAGCCTATGAGATACTGGAAAAGAACTCAGCTGACTCGACCCAAGGGGTGTTTTCCAAGAGAAACCTAATACCAAGGGTATTCCTAAGAACGCTGTACATGATCTTTTGCGGATTCATGGCTGCTATGCTTCCCTTTTTTGGTGACATACTAGCGGTTATAGGTGCTATTGGGTTTATCCCTCTAGATTTCATACTACCCGTGCTCTTATACAACATGGCATTACGGCCTTCAAAAAGAAAGCCGATTTATTGGTTCAATATATCAATCATGGTTATATTTACTGGAGTTGGTCTTATCGGAGCATTTTCATCAATTAGGAAGCTAGTGCTTGATGCTAATCAGTTTAAGCTATTCAGCGATGATGTGGTGGCTTGAATCACCTACTCAAATTGTGTAGTATGATTTTCATTTTTCCAACTTTGTGCTCACAAGATCCATATATAAAGTAAATACCTGACAGATTAGTCAGTACTGTCACATATAATTTCAATATTTTTTTACTGTAAAACGCACGTCCTTGTAAAAAAGATTTTGCCTATTTGTATGCTTCTGTATATTGTTAGAAAACTTATGGTAAAAAAAAAAAAATGTTACAAAGTTGTATTTTATGACCCATTCAATCGGCTGTTATTACAATCCTCATGTTAAACAGCTTTCAGAACTTTTATTAAAAGAAATCAAGACAGGAGGTAGTAAACGACGGATATGTTTGTTCAATTTCTCTTTTGGAGAGATGAAGAAAGAATCTTCCATAATACCTCAGCATAATAAATGGTTATGCAAGGAATGAAACTGTTTAAAGATTTTTTTTTAAATCTTACCTGAACCAAAGACCATAGTTGAGGGTCAAAATCGACCTTTTCTGACAAACATGCTATTCCATCATGCGCCAACGAGGAAAGAACTGAGTACTCGTAAAAATGTGTCATTCCTTCATGGCCCAACTCAATCATAGGCCGAAGGCCCTTTATAATTAAAAACAGCGTAGTAAACACCAGTGGGCTGGGCTCCGTTCGGTCATATATTCATATCACTATCCGAATCTTCTCTCTTTCAAGTTTCAAGAAGCAGCATCTCCTCTGTCCAACTGTCCCCTCTGATGTAAGGTTCAATTTTATTAGAGAGAAGTGGGTATACATGCTGGTGCAGGATTGGAAAGTTGTCATGGATTACCAGGATTAACTTTTAGATGAAAAATGTATACTATCTTTTGTTTATAGGTCCTGGTACAGCTTCCGTTCAGATATCCACTGAACGTATTCCATACCATGTACCATCTTTAATCTTAATCAAATGCAATACTCGGTTAATCAATCAACTTTCTCTTGAATTCATTGATTTGGAGTGAAATTGAAAAGTTAGCTATTGGTTCAACATCAATCAGAGTCTTTCCTAAAATGAAGGGAATGTCGGCTATACAGCTATCTCTTCCCCAATTTCTTATTTTGTTTTCTATCTGCTTATCCATTTGGTTTCTTTGAAGATAAGGCAATAAACGCCATTTTCACTTGAAACCAGGAATATATTACGAACTATCTTAAGCTGCCACATACCTACTACTTAATATTCTGCAACTAAACCCAAGATGGAATCTGTTTAGGCCTCAACACTCAACACCAGCGTCCTTGACAGAATAGGCAACCATCGACTCAGACCATACTTAAAAAAGTTGGCAATTACCTTCAACAATATTAATTAATCTACTGTACTATACTATTATCAAGTTGGGAATTGATATATTAAATTATGAACGCATCAGTTGAAGGACAACTTCTATTGTTTTGCATTTGAGGTACATTGATCTGAATTGCACCATAGTATGCATATCTAAACAGAGCTTCAATCTTAGATAGAACTTCTCTCAAGGGGCTATAAAACCATTTCAACTTTTTTTTTTTTTTATGTTACAGTGTTTACACAGGGGAACTGATGGTGTTTACACAAGTGCACTGATGGTCTTTACACTACTCCAGCATTCTTCTTCCATTTGTTTGCCACCTCTTCCAGAGCCTGATAAGAAGTTCCACCAGCTTCTAGTGCAGTTAATCCTGCCTCTTGCAGCTCCTTCACCTTGCTCCGCACCATTTTCCCGCTCAACCCATCCATTAGATCTCTGACAACCCTCGCAATTTCTCCTCTGTCCACTACCCCATTCTCTCTTTGCTTCGGCCTTAGTGCAATCCCGATCCCCTCCACCAACATCACTGCGTTCATGTGCTGCTCTGCATAAAGTGGCCATGCAATCATCGGCACACGATGACACACACTTTCTAGTGTGGAGTTCCATCCACAGTGTGACAAAAACCCACCGGTTGCCTCGTGGCTTAGAATTTTCACCTGAGGTGCCCATGAAGGTACAACCTTGCCTACCTCTTGTGTCCTCTCCACGAATCCTTCAGGCAGATAGCTCAATGGGTCGTCCTGATGTTTTAATCCGAAGAAGGTACCATTTGATTCCTTATCGCTCGGTGTATGGACAACCCACAAAAACCTCTGCCCACTTTCTTCAAGACCAAAAGCAATCTCGTTCATCTGCTCAATACTCAAGGTACCGCCACTACCGAAAGAAATAAACAACACGGAGCCTGTTGGTTGTTTGTCGAGCCAAGCCAAGCATCCTGATTCATCTCTTTCAGCTTCGCCCCTGTCAGATCGCACAAAAGGTCCTACTGCATATGCTGGTTGAGGTCCGTGCTTCCCATCATTGAATGCTTTGGCAGTTTCAGGCTCCATTTTCTCAAAGCTGTTTACGAGAAAGCCCTCAGCATTGACATACCCCTTGGCAAGACGTAACACCCATTTGTAGACCTCACTAGTACGGTCCTTTGCTGGGTCGATAAAGTCTTTTCCCCATAATGGGACACAACCAGGGAGGCACAAGGGCTCCGGGAGGTCATGGTACTGACACGTGGTGGTTTCATGTAAATAAGGGAGGTGAAGCACGAATGCAAGGAATGCCAAGTTGCTAGTAACAAAGATATAGTGTGGTATGGACAGCTCTTTTGCAATAGGAAGGGTATCTGAACAAAAGAAGTCGGGAACAAATGCAACTAGTCGATTTGATTGGTGCAGGGATTGAAGGGCTGACCGCACGTGTGGAACCGACCGGTGGAGTAAAACACAAATACAAGTCTCTATGTTGGTACTTGGAGGGAGATCGTCTAAGGAGATGAAAGGAATGGGGATCGAAGAGATGGAAGGGGGAAGGGAGGTGAGAAAGGTTGATTGTGTTGGGGAGGAGAAGTTGGAGAAGGTAAGAAATGTGGCTGAGAAGCCATGATGGTCGACGAGTCGCTTCGCAAGCTCAACAAGAGGGATGAGGTGACCCATGCCTGGGCTACTAAGGAACGCAACGTGAGGCCTTTGGTTTTGGTTTTCAACTTTGTCCTTCTGCATGGCCATGTTTTGATTGGAGGGATGAGAAACTGAAGGAAATGCAGTCTTGGTGCAGTTGTAAGACTTTAATTATCATATGAATTGGGTTTTATGGACTTTTAGGTATAGGTCACTAGAATTATACATGGAGTTGGCAGTTTGTCTTTTTAGAAATTATTGGAGCTGATGTGTGATTTAGAACCGAAATTTTTATTAATATACAAAAGAAATAATAAATTTAACAACCTATACAATTTGTTGATGAAATTTGAAATCTATCATCAGTTTCAGAAAGCTAGAACCGATGACAATGTCATCGGTTTCAGCCAAGCACGATTTTTGATGCAGAATGCACACTTTTTTATGCGAGAATTATATCAGATTAAAACAACGAACGACTTAGATTAAAACACTGTTTGGTAATGGTTACAAAGTTGCGGAAAACTTTTATTAAATTTTTATTTTTTTAAGCCAAGCAAAATTTTTGATGCAGAATGCACATTTTTTGATGCGAGAATTATATCATATTATAACAACGAACGACTCAGATTAAAACCAAAAAGGTAATGATTGCATAGTTCTGGAAAATTTTTGCTAAATTTTTTTTTTTTATGCCAAGCACGATTTTTGATGCAGAATGCACACTTTTTGATGCGATAATTATATCAGATTAAAACAACGAACGACTTAGATTAAAACCAAAAAGGTAATGATTGCATAGTTGCGGAAAATTTTTGCTAAATTTTTATTTTTTCAAAAATAGAAAGACCATAATATTTTCTTTATTTATCTAGAAGTGACTTTTGAACCGGGATCAATAATTCAGATTCAAAGCATTTTTATTTTTTTTCTAATAACACACAAAGAAATATTTTAATTTTTCCTACAGCCACGAAAAATCCGATCTGAAAAATATTGATCCGGGTTATTTGTTTAAGTCTTTCTAATAAATCAAATTATATGGTATTCTATCTAATTTAAAAAAATATATAAAAATATTTCGAATATTTTAATAAAGTAAATAAATAAATTATAATCTTTTCTAATTAAATAAAATAATTAAATGAAAAATTATTTTAATAATAATTTGGATGAAAACCGATGACATTGTCATCGGTTTTGGGATGGGTGACATTGTCAGCGGTTTCAATTTTATGTGACCAACGAGTTTGTGATCGGTTTGATCTTCTGAAACGGATTACACTGTCATCGGTTTGGATACTTTTTAAATTCTTTATAAAAATTGTATAGTTTGTTAAATTAATTTATTAATTTGTATATTAATAAAAATTTCGGGATTTAGAATATAGTTTTGGGTCTGTTCACTTCCCACATTTTGATTTCTAAATAGAGAAAAAACAATATTGAGAAATTTATATATACCCATCATAAATTCTTAATCTAGATATTTTCCCATTAAAATTTCAAAATTAGTTATTTCCCTATCTAAACTGATCACTTAATTTATTGATATCCCCATTTCTTAATTAAATAAGTTAAAAATAAAGATTAATATTAATAAAAAAAATAAAAGGACAGTTCTGCTCTTACCTTTAAACCTGTGTCTTAATTTTACCGCATTAGACTCGATTTATCCTTAATTGTGTAATTAAGTAATAACATGCCAATAAAATGTTTAAAAAAAAAAAAAACAGTTCATGAGCAACTTAATATCAAAATAATCTAGTAAGTTATATATAACCCTGTAAAGTTCGACACATCTGCCTAACAAGACTGAGACCTTGATTTCTTGAACGATCCATGTCAAAGTTTTCGTTCCCTTACCTTCTTGAAGCGAAATAGGGTATTTACTATAAGCACTTCATCATTACTTATATTTAGATCATTAATAAATATGGACTCCTATTTTAATACTACAGCTTGGTACTGAAAAGGAACCTTAAAGCTTCTGGCATAATTTTCTAATATTTTGCCTATCTCTTCTAATCTTTTAGGGACGTCAAATCTTGTCAAGGGAACTCTATGCCGGTAATTCGAAGATTTGGAGGGGCCCTTTTTCTTTTAGCAATAACCAGTGTTCTAAATAGGCTATAGCTCCGCTATAGCAGTTTTGGACCTCATAAGCTAAGCTACAGAGTAAAACTGCGCTAATTGAGCTACGGCCGCTATAGTGCGTAGCGTAATAGCGGCCTGTGCTACATGAGCTTATTTTTCTATTTTTTTTCAATTTAAATGAGCTTTAAAGTCCAAACTGAAATTAAATTACATGGTTTTTTTTTAAATTAAAAGGCTCTATCAATAAACAGGAACATTGTGCGTTGACCTATATCAATTAAATTATTTGTATATGCATTGTGCGTCAGAGAGAAATTGGAAGAAAACCTAGACGCGGAAAAATTTGAAACAAAACCAAATTGCTTGAAAGTTGAAACGAAACCAAAAAAAGAAATTAAACAGACGTGCGAAGCTAACGCAAAGCAGCAATTAAAAAGCTAGGGTTTTCATGAACTCACTTCGTTTTACTGGTACGTGCACACAAAAATTCTCCATTGCTTGATATTTTCTTCATTATGTAATATTTATCTTATTTCTTTCTTAGAATCAGTGTTTTTTCTTGTTGTCTGTCGAACTCGTAAGAAAAGCACTAAAAGTTCGTGTACTTTTAATTTCTTGTGATATTTGCGTACTGTACGATGTAACACTGCGAATTTTCAGTGAGACTTGAACCTGTCAAAATATGTGGAAATAATATATCAAACTGTGAAATTGTCAAAATAGAAGTGGTTCCTTCTGTTATACGGTTGTGAAATTGGCAAAGTAGAAGTGGTTCCTTTTGTTACAGGTTGTGAAATCCCCAGTAATTATTGCAAATGTCACAAGATGTTTGTTAAAAATCTGAATTATGATCCTAAATTAGTTGTCAATTCGTTATTGTTTCAGAATTCTGATAGACATGTCAACCACCTCAACAGTAGCTCCAAAGTCAGTAACTCATTAGATCCTGCTTGGGAGCATGGGCACCTGTCCAGATGAAACTAAAAGTTATTATGTGAAGTGCAATTATTGTTGGAAAGTCTGTAAAGGTGGCACTTGTCCTACAAAGCAGAAAAAGAAGATCATTCCAACTGAAGAGGAGAAAGAAGAATTTGTCTCATCCTCTTCATCTGGAGATGAGGATATTGAATTGCTTATTAACATTGACTTAGATAATGTTGCGTCTCAGTCTGACTAATTTAAAGAATGGTTGATTTGAATATGTATTAAAATGATATTTAATATATGATAGTATGATATTTTGAATATAAAATATATTGATAGTTTATGAATTATAGAATTAGAGATATTTTTAATGACAATTTGAACTTTGTATTAGTTCAATATAAATAGTATAACTTCTTAATTAATTTGGTGTTTTTGTTGCTTTATGAGATTTCATATAGATAATATTTATTATTAGTAGAAATATAAAACATAATTTTAAAAATAAAAAAACAATATGGAGGAAAGCTTTCGCTATAGCTTTTTTTTTTTATCTTTCTGCTACGCTGCTATAATCACTATTTAGAAACTTGACAATAACATATAGATTGGAAGTGGCCATCAGAAACTATAGTTAATTCCAAGATCAACTTTGTGAAGTTTTGAAGCAATACCTACTGCTTTTAAGACTTGTTGTTAGCCAAACATAGTATAGTCTGAAAAAAGGAGCTGCTGTAAGGTCAAAAACTAAAGATGGTATGCTTTTAGATAATAATAATTTTACAATGTCATCTCAAAAAAAAAAATTACAATGCAACAAAAAAAAGAATAAAACCTTAAAATAAATTAATCCCACTATTATTAAACGAATTCAGAGTAGGTCCAATGTCCATCAGGCCTACTTTGGTTCGATGGATGTAATGACCATTCAATCTACATCAAGAATCGTGTGAACTAATTAAAATCCGTGCATTTCTGTTTCAATTTCTGTCTGTATAGATCTTAATGTTAATCTTACGGTGTTAGAGCTAATTGGACCTAAAAGTAGATCCGATGGGCATTGAACCTACTATCTCCTACTAAACATATGGTCCGCTTAGAAAAGAATTTTGTATATGTTGGTTAGAAATTTTTCTTTACAGATTAGTTAGCACTTAGCACGTACGCCTGCTCGAATCAGCCGGATTCGAGTCCCAATAAATACCATACAAACACAAAAAAAATTGGATGTGGATATGTGATAACATTAAATTTCCCTTGATTGGGACAATGGTGGTGACTTGATTCAATGATCAACCACTCACATACTGACATTGCTCCTAAGTCATTGGCAATAATTGAATTTATATGGCTCTCTACTCGTCCACGACGTCCAGCACCAAATATCTATGTTGTAATATAACGATAAGCTCTTTTTATCAAAATTTTCCAAATTTCGTGCACATTTTTGGTGTCTACCATAAACTGATTGTCTGAATTTACTTGCTCGACTTTGTCCTTCACGCCCTTTTCTGATTTGTTGTGCTGGTACAAACTAGTACTTTTTAATTCAACTCTTTTCATAGCCTTTGGAAACCTGAATAATATTATTTATAGACTTTTCCTTATAACAGGATTTCCAGTCATTTTGTGTGGTTATTGTGCATCTAGATCAATCTCTTTACTGTTTATAAACATGGTCATTCCTTGATAAATAAATCTGCTCCTGTGATTCCAATTTCAACCGTTCATTTATTAGAATACATGAATCTCAAAAGAAGTTAATTTTTATATACGAATCTCGAAACACATGAACGGTTGGAATTGGAATCGTAGCAGAATTATTTCCCATTCCTTGAACCCTACTGGACAAGAAAGAATAAAGACACGTTGCTATATTTCATCACACTGGCTTTTTATGGACACTAGCAAGTAGGGCTGTCCAAAAAGCTTGTAGCTCGTGGCTCGCTCGTGACTCACATCTAGCTCGATCGGTAACAGCTCGTTCAATAGTGGACCGAGCTGTTAACGAGCTGGTTGGCTAACAGCTCGGGCCAAAATTAATGAGCTGAGCTAAGGCCTTAGCTCGCTCGCCAGCTCACGAGCTCGCTCGGCTAGGCATCAATTTGTGAATTTGTATGAATTTGTGTGTATTTTATACTGTCAAACTTGGTCTAGCTCAGTCCAAAAAGGTTTGTAAAATTTATTTTCTTCTTAAAACAAGGTCCAACAAAACCCAGTGAGCCAACTCGTGACTCGTGAGCTAGCTCGCGAGTTGGCTCGTCACGAGTTGAGCTGAGGTTTTAGCTCGTGAGCTGTTAACGAGCTGGCTCACTAACAGCTCGGTTCAGAATTAACGAGCTGGCTAAGGCCCAGCTCGGCCCGAGCCAGCTCATTTACAGCCCTACTAGCAAGTGAGCCAATAACAAAATATTTAAAATCATTATAAAAATCAACTGGAGCAAGCTCCCAAACATCGGAATGAACAAACTCAAATATTTCATTACTTTTAGCATTTGAAATTACAAAAAGAAGTCTAGTATGCTTTGCTAATTTGCATATTTCACAATTACTACAATCTAAATTTGAAAAATCAAACAAATATTTTAAAATCTTATCGGAAGGATGTCCAATTCTTCGATGCCATAAATTCTCATGTCTTGAAATTGTGTTGAAATTTAATTTTTATTATTTAAAAAATAGAGTCCAATTTGAAAAAGAAAAAAAAAAACTTTCACCAATCACCTTCTCGGATGACATATCTTAAAAAAAATACATTTTTTTAAGAAATATAATCTCACAATTTATTTCGTTTGAAATTTTCCTTATAGAATAAATTGGATGTGCAATTTTTTAAATATAAAATATGTTTAATTTCTTTTGAAAAAAGGTTGATTGATCTATGACCACAAATTTTTATTTTTTTTCACCATTTGCAACATAGACAAAATCTTGATCTTTGTTTTTTTGGTAATTATGCAATATATTTTTGTTTTTGATTATGTGATCGGTTACATCGAAATTTAAAATCCAAATTGAATAATATTGGAAATATCCTGATCTAAACTCTCTAAATTTGTGCATTTTACTTTTGTCTCATTTCACCATTACTTTAGAACTCATGTTGGTTCGGCCTTGTAGTTCTTCTATTTGGTATTATATAAATATTGTGATTTGGGCTTCCATTGTTTTGGGCTTTAATTAAATTATTGTTATTTAGAAGGACTTGAATTCGGCAGACCCTGTTGAGAAGCCCGCTCAATAAGGAGAGAATTTGGGATATTATAGAACGGGTCAGGTCTGCGCAGCGGATGTGGATCCATTAGAAGTAGACCCGTTAGTTCGGACCGCTGTTTCTTTCGTTATTTCACTTGGTCCGACAATTTGCGCTGCTGCAATAAATTTGTTTAAAATGTTTGTTTGATGCTATGAATGGGAGTCAATGAAAAATATTTGTTTGAAATTAGCATGTAAAATTAACTCTCATATAGCATAAAAAAAATTGTTTGATGCTGTAAACAGATTATCAAATTCAATAAAATTAAAAAAATTTTATTCCAATTCGTGTTCTCTGATGTTGTCTGAACTAGAGGTCATCACAGTTTCATGTTATGAATGAGAGTTAATTTTACAGTAATGTAACATTTTACTCTAAACTATATGAAAAATTGAGTTTAAGTATAAAAATTTTGAAAATAAATTAAATCAATTGACCCGTAAAGAGTATCTCCATCTCTGTCTCAGCAGATTGACAACTTGGTCAGAAGAGGATAATTGACCCATATTCATGAAGAGTAGCTCCGCCTCAGCTTCAGTGGATTGAGGGTGTACGTTTTAACAGCGGTATTTTGCCTCAAATTAGCAAAGAGCTGAGAGAAAATATTTATTTGGACCATTCTGTCCAAGTTTAAGAGAGGAAACTAATATATAGGACTGTTTGCTTCTTTAATGGACACCTCATTAATTGAATATAATTAATTGTTGATTTTTTTTAATTGACAGCCAATTCTAGTTGATTTTTTCTAATGAAAAAAATAAAAAAGTTGATGCCTGAAGAAAAAAAATCTGCTTTAAATTCGGTGTGCCACTTTTTCTTTCTTTGACGGAGAGTCAATTCTCATATTTCAAATCTCTAAACAAAGGTAATTTAAAATATTTAGTCATTTTTTTGTTTCAAATGTTAGATGTGTACGAGAACTGACAATATAAGTTTTAGACAATCTTTGTGAAAAATAAAGTTTAACTCTTTCATAACAAATTATAGTATGACACGATAATGAAGACAAAGTTTTTGATATTTGAAAATGGTCTATGAAATTTAATTATTCTTTATTTAGTAATTTTCTTCATTTATTTACATATTATTTTTGTTTAATAGATGGATATTGATGTGTCGGCAATTCCATTCGAACAAGAGGCCGAAAAACTTGAATTAATGATGTTCATTTAATGGTGTTAGTACATTTTACTCAGCTAAAGGATATGCATTATCTATTTGTGGTTCAATTTCAAAGCTAGAGAAATATGTTGTTTTACAATGTCATAGAAGTGGTAAATATCGTGATGCACTGGGTGTGCCCTTAGATGAAGAAAAAAGACAACAGGGGCACCACGGATCAATTGTCTTTGAAAATAATGTTACTACAATGCCTAATTTAAATGAATTTCCTATTTTCTAACGGGTTTTAGTTTTATTGTTAGTATAATGAATTTTTCATCAAAAACTCTATTTGAATTTTTATTATTAAAATAAAAATTTAAGGAATAATAATTGTTATTTTTATGCTACTACATTTATAAAAATTGCAACATCTATAATTTGTGTCATGCTGAGATTAGATTTAATTTTTTTTCATGCTCTTTTTGCTAATTTGTGTCATAAAATTGGTGAAGGTTGGATTTACTTTAAGAAATTTGACTTCACCGGTTTCGAGAAAGTAAATCGTTCAATTTATTTAAAAAATTAATTACACCATTAATTTAGATTGTCTATTAGTGTTGCTTTATCAATTTCCTTTTTAAACATGGACATAATGGTCCAAAGAAAAACAATTCTCTTACCTCGTTGCTGCCTTAAGCCAAAATCCTGCTGTTGAAATCCTCACCCCGGATCGACAACTTGCTAGATGGTTCCTTTTCTTCTTAGCGTAAGCTATCTTTGACAAAGCGATGCTGATTCAGTTCTGCATCAATTCAAATAGAAAAATGAGCCGGAACGAGCCGATTTAATTTTGTTTTATAGCATTAAAAAAATACCTATGATATCACCGTATTCACAAAAATAGTATATATAGATGTCGTAGGCCCTAGATCAATCTCTTTACTGTTTATATACAGGTCCATTTTAGACCCAACCAATCAACTAACTACTTGACATAAAGTCATGGAAGAAGATCAGAAATGTTGCTTATAGTCTCCATACTCTCCAACACCCAAGTCTCCAGCACCAGCTTTTTCTAGACGCAATCAAGTGAGTCGACTAAAAAGAAATAAATTTGTCATCGTTCTTGACTGTTTCTCACAATAAAGTAAGCTCATAAAAGAGAGATAGTAATGCCATCGATATCCTATATTTTTTTATTTATAAAGCAATTGACTCTCATGTTACATTTCCCATCAAATTAATTTCGACCTTGCGCGTCGGATCAAACAACTCTATCCAATAATTTTATGCCAGATTTCCATCCATGATCAATTAATAATTTAATATCAACTCTTTCCAAGCATATCACTGTCCATGGTCTATTCGTGTATATACCCCGAGCAAGCAGGGCCTAGCTACTTAAGAAAATTATATATCATTACAAAATCAACAATGGAGAAAGAAACAATAGTGACTGAATTACCCCATGTAGTATTTCTTACAAGCCCCGGCATGGGTCACCTTATTCCGTTTGCGGAGCTTGCAACGTCGCTCACGTACCACCACGGCTTCTCCGCCACCTTTCTCACCTTCACAAACTTCTCTTCTCCCACACAATGCAATCTTCTCGCCACCCTCCATCCCAACATATCCACTGTTTACCTTCCATTCATCCCCTTAGATGACATTCCAAACGATGCTCATTTTATCACCATCCTCGCCGCCTTATTCACCCGCTCAGTTCCACACGTGCGTGATGCCCTTGTCTCCCTTAAACAGAGGACCCACCTTGCCGCATTTGTTCCTGACCTCTTTGGCACTGACTTACTTCCCGTAGCAAAGGAGCTTTCTATCCCACATTATATATTTTTCTCCTGCACTTGCATGTGTCTCCTTTTCTTTTTTCACTTCCCATCCCTTCACACGACCACCACATGTGAGTATCGTGACCTCCCGGAGCCGTTTCACCTCCCGGGATGCCTCCCACTCCCTGGAAAGGATTTCATAGATCCTGTTATGGACCGTAAAAATGATATGTATTCATGTATCCTTCAAGTGATGAGGGCACATACTAGTGCACAAGGAATTCTGGTGAATAGTTTCGAGACGCTGGAACCAGGTGCTTCAAAAGCCCTCCAAAATGAGGAGGAGAAGCATCTGCCGGTTTACTTGGTAGGGCCTTTCATTCGATCGGGCTTAGATGAGGCTGATGAATTAGGCTGCTTAGAATGGCTGGATCAACAGCCAAATGGTTCCGTCTTATTCGTGTCATTCGGGAGTGGTGGAACATTATCCATGAAACAAACAACTGAGCTTGCATTCGGCCTTGAAGCGAGTGGGCATAGATTTTTATGGGTTGTCCGTTGCCCGAACGACAGTGACACAAGTGCTACTTACTTCAATTTAGAAAACCCTGACAACCCTTTGAACTACTTACCGGAGTGCTTTGTGAACCAAAACAAAAACAAAGGCATGGTAGTTCCGTCATGGGGCCCTCAGGTAAAAGTTCTATCACACAAGGCGACCGGTGGGTTTCTATCGCATTGTGGGTGGAACTCGATACTGGAAAGCGTGGGTCATGGTGTGCCTTTGATTGCATGGCCATTGTATGCAGAGCAAAGGATGAACGCGTTATTGTTGGTGGATGGGGCGGGGATTGCAGTAAGGCCGGTGACACGGGAGGACGGAGTGGTGGAGAGGGATGATATTGCTAGGATCGTGATGGAACTGATGGATGGAGAGAGAGGCAATATGGCGAGGCGCAAGGTTAAGGAACTGCAAGAGGCCGGAATCAGTGCATTGTCGCCGGAGGGATCTTCGCACTTGGATCTGACGAAAGTTACCAAGGAGTGGAAGGATGCAATTTTAAAGAATTCATTTGATAAGGGAATTTGACTGAGATTGCAAATAGCATCAAGTATCTTGTATTTGTCTAAATTAATCTTATTAGCATCAAGTATTTGTTGTTAATTATTAGTCTTGTGTATCATATCTAAAAAAAAAAAATTTATCCATATGCTTACCCATTATACTAAACGAATATTTTTTATCAATTTCCATCTTACGTACTGACACCGATAGAGTAAGCACAAGGATTTCACGAACACACCCCTATTTTGTAAGCTAAATTATTTTACGGGTTCTGATTTAGAAAAATTGGTGTTAAGAGAAAGTATATTGGCCTGGATGCTCTGTTCATGCATAGATTTTTGTAATGCTCTGTTCACAACTAGCTTGCTGATCAGAAGAGGATGGTTAATTTGTTTTCTTCCTAACATGCATATGGGTGAATCTGTTTTCTGCGCATCACTTCAAAGAGAGAATAAAATGAGCCGATTTTTTAGACACCACCTTAATATTTAAAAATTCTAACATTACCGGCGATTTCTAAAAAATTGAAAAATTATCATGACCCTATTGTGATTCTGTAAATGACTTGTAGCTATGTTACCTCTATACTTCATAAATAGTCACGCACCCGTATCCAATATATATTGTATTGCCGTATCAATATAGATATCGTGTCATCCGATATCTATCGTGTTAAAACTTATCGTATACGATACTGGTATCTCTATCCATACAACATAATTTGGGAGTCATGCACGGAAACAAATCAGCTGTGATTCTTGGGGATCGCAGGACCCTGTTTTTCCATATCCAATTTTTAATTTTTTGAAATACATAAATCTCTAAAGAAATTGATTTTCATGCACGAATCTCAAACAAAATTAAAAATTGGATATGGAAAAGCAGAATCTTGCGATCTCTTCAAGAATTGCAGCAGATTTAATTTCGTCATGCACAGTACGTGTGGTATTACGCTAAACCATGATGCGCATGACCTTTTTTTTTATTCTTTGTTATGTTTGTTCCGGATGTGAATTAAGTCTAATTAAAGGGAAAATTGGTTATTTGTCACTCCAAAATCTTCAAACCTGAAAAATACCATCACAAAACTATAAATATGAAAAATGTCACTCTAAATTTAGTTAATTCTTAAATTTGCTACAAATACACAATTTTTATACTTTTTTTATTAAAAATTAACTGAAAAAATACAGTTTTGAGATACGTATTTCTGTATTTTCCTATATACCCTTCAGACTCCTCATTATATGTATCTCAAAACTATATTTTTCAGTTAATTTTTAATAAAAAAAGTATAAAAATTGTTTATTTGTAGCAAATTTAAGAATTAACTAAGTTTAGAGTGGTATTTTTCATATTTATAGTTTCGTGATGACATTTTTTCATATTTGAAGGTTTTAGAGTGGCAAATAACCAATTTTCCCCTAATTAAAATAAGATGAGAGATGGACCGCAAACGAATCAAACTTAATTCAGTTTGAATTCAAGTTCGAACTAATTTCCAATCAAACTGGTTTGAAATTGAAGCAGGATTTCAAACTGAAAATAAAAGTGTGAGTTTGATTCGGTGCGATTCGAACTAGTTTCAAAATGAACTGGTTCAAAATTGAAGCAGAGTTTAGAACTAAACATAATAGTTTCGAACCGATCGAGCCAGACTCAGTTCGAGTTCAATTCGAACCAAATTGAGTTTGATTCATTTCAAAACCGAGTTGGTTTGATTCATTTCGAATCAAATTTTTTTTAAAATTGAAATCAATTAAATTGCGCGCTATGAGCTTTTTATGCATCCTAACCCATTACTTGAAAGAATGAGTGGGCTACTGCATTCATGGCAACACTCTGGTTCTTGTGGAAGCAAAGAAATGAAGTTATATTTCGAGGTTCGAAATGGCCATCATGGTTGGTAGCCGATCAAGGAAAGAAGGAAGCGGTATTGTGGATTCAGTATTGTGGTACTTCTCGGACACGAGGAAGTGGGTCTATTGTGAGAACAGTGACATCTTAATTTGATTGTAATTTAGAATTGAATGTTATAAACAATTCTATTATTTCAATATTAGCAGCCGCTACCAAGTTTAAAAAAAAAAAACCATTACTTGCTCTACTACTTGAGGAATAAGGATGAGTGATTAGTGGAATCCACTATGAAATTTTTATTCTCTGTTGAAGAATGAGTGATTTGTGGAACCCACTATGAAATTTTTATCCTCTTATTTTTATTCTAAAGAATGAGCGATTGGTGGGACCTACTGTGGATTTTTCAATCTAATGGTTTCTATTTTCTACCCACCACCATTTGAGAGAATTTTTTCCTCTAGAAATTTTAAAAAAAAAAGAAATAGAAAGAATACATTAATTTTTTTATTAATAGAAATATCGGTAGAATTTTTACTAATTTTGAAAAAAAAAAAGTTTTAAAAAAACCGTAGAAATTCTACCAATTCAAATTATTTCTTTATTTTATCTAATAAATAATAAAAAGATTTACAAATATATATAGAATATCTTAAATTTTAGATATTTTCTACAGGGTAAGGTTACTCTTTTGAATGCAGTGGTTTTTGGCTTTCTGCTATACCATTATATTGGTTGTCTCTGTATAAGATGCCATGTAAAATTAGATACAAAATCGATAGACTTCGACAGAAATTTTTGTGGTTTGGAGAGAATATTGTCAGGAAAAAATATTCCCCTATAACTTGGGATAAAGTAAGTTGTAGTAAGAAAAAAGGTGATCTTGGAGTTTTAGATTTACATAGAATGAATTTGGCTTTGATTGCTAAGTAGTTGATGAGATTTTATGATTGTAGATAATAGGGTACATGGAAAAGAATCTTAATTAATAAACATTTGTTAACATGTGAGTTTGAGATTAAGTCGACCTTATGGAAATTTATTCTAACACTTAAGTCAATTGTGAGTGTTAGTTCCAATTAGAAAGTGGGTTAAAGTACTTTCGTCTTATTTTGGTCGGATCGATGGTTATATAAAATTCCTTTACCAGATTGGTGGTATAACAATGTATGGACTTTTGGTTTTCATTTTAATAAAAATTGTTGGCATGACTACTTCTTTAAAAAAAGAATCTTAAAATTTAGAGACAACAAAAACTTTCCATTTGCATTTTGAAAAAAACATTTAATAGACTAGAGATCTAATAGAAGAATTCCCTCTATCAATACATTAAATTAAAAAAAAAAAAACTAAGTTTAAACTGGTAGAATTTCTATCAATTTAAATCTTTTAATTTTTAAAATTCTACTAATCTTTCCATTAATAAAAAATTTAATACTCTTTCTTTTCTATTTTATTAATTTTTATTAGAAACTTTTCCTCATATTGGAATTGAGTGGGACCCACTATGTTTGACTACTGCGCAAATTGTTTGGGTAGGTAGAAAGCAAAAGAAAAAACCCATCTGGTGATAACAAAAATTGTCTCATGCGTGGGTCCAACAATTTTTTTTTTTTTAAAGTTGGCGGCGAAGAGCTGCCATCAGTTGTATTAATTAAGAAAAGAGTAAAGATTTTGTCCCCATCATTTGGTCTTCTAAATGTTTTCCTAACTAACTTATTCATAAAGTACAATGGGGACCACTAACTAATTAGGGGAATACAATAATTACTTGGGGGACCACTTAAATTTGAATAAATTTACAACTGGTGCGCACATGTATGAACACTTATGCGCACAAGTATTCCTATATAATATATCAAGTATTCATACCTAAGATATTAAGTATTTAAAAAAAAAACTAGACATCAACTTTCTTTTCTCCATAGTCACACACCCATCTTTTACATGTTTTTAGAAGTGGATTTTTTTTTCTCCGTTTAATCTAATTAATATTTCTAACAATCCGCGAGGAATTTTGCAAATCTAAAATCACGAATATTTTATACGTAAATTTCTCTTTCAAATGAGATCCATGATGAAGTACTTTCGGGTTCTTCGTCGTTCAAGTACTCATACCTCGGCATGCAAGTATTCATACCTCGTCAAGTAAGTATTCATACCTTGCAGTGTGAATACTTTCAATCTTATATTGTGAATACTTATATTATTTTAGTAAGATTAATTTTATTGATTTTGTTATGTATACTTCCAATGTTCTAGTATGAATATTTTATATGTTTTAGTATGAATACTTTGCAATATGAATATTTTATAGTAATGATACTCTGAAAGTTATATTATGAATACTTTATATGTTTTAGTATGAATACTTTTTAAAGTTTATTCATTTGTGTATTATTTTGTAGGACATTAGACCACTCTTTTGTGAAATTATTTCTTGCACAGGTAACTTTGTTCTCTAAACAATTTGAAATAGCAAAATGGCTATTTATTGAGTAAGTATTAATACTTAACAAGATATGAATACTTGTTCGTTGAAGTATGAATACTTGTATGCTGAGATATGAGTACTTGAACGACAAAGAACCCGAAAGTACTTCATCATGGATCTCATTTGAAAGAGAAAAATATGTAGAAAACATTCATGATTTTAGATTTGAAAAATTCCTCGCGGATCGTTAGAAATATTGATTAGATTAAACGGAGAAAAAAAAACTCATTTCTAAAAACATGTAAAAAGTGTGTGACTAGAGAGAAAGAAAGTTGATGTCCAATTTTTTTGTTTAAATACTTAATATCTTAGGTATGAATACTTGATATATTATATATGAATACTTGCGCACATAAGTGTTCATACATGTGTCCGCCAGTTGTAATATTTTTTCAAATTTAAGTGGTTCCCCAAGTAATTAATATTTCTCTTAGTTAGTTAGTGGTCCCCATTATATTTTTTTATGGATAAGTTAGTTAGGGAGACATTTAGGGGATAGAATGGAGGGGACTATTAGTCGCTCCCTTAAGAAAAAGAGTTATTTATAAAGAGACAATATGCCCACAAGTATAGAAAATATAACGCTCAACTACCAAAAATAGCCTCTAAAACAAAACAAAAGGGACCGCCTTGAACCCTCTTAGAAATGGATGTTCACTGTTCAGTGCCGTATCATTAATTAAACAATGCACTAGTTTTCTTTTATCCGAGAATAGTCTTCTATTTCTCTCTCTCCACAACGCTCAAGCGCTTACTGTCTATACCCCGTTTCTATGCAATGTCTTCTTTTTTGAACAATTCAGCTGCGTCAAATTCCATATTTCCATGAAGTTTCCACCACCATGATAGAGAATGTTGTATTATGCAAGCAGTCCCTGTAAGAAACGTTCCGCATATGTACAAGCAGTACCCACAAAAGTTAACACTGACAAACAAAAATATCAAACCAGCAACATTTGACGAGAAAAAAAATACAAAGTAGCCATGCGCATCGTGTTCCGCGCATAATCAGGGGCAGATTTACATTCACCCGTACGGGTGCCAAGCCACCCTATGATTTTAAAATTGTAGTTATATATATTGAAATTTAATTGAAAGTTATTATTTTAAAAAAAATTATATAGTCTAGCCTCCCTCATAAAATATCACATGTTCACTTGTGACATAGTGGTTAGAGTTTATCTTATAGTTGTGGAGAACTTGAGTTCAATTCCCACTAACAACATATTTTGCTTTTAAATTTTAGCACCCCTATTATGATTTTCTAGTTCCACCCCTGCGCATAATTTGAGAGTCATGTATAGAACCAAGATGCAATAATGATAATTTTTGAAAAATTGATTGCAACAAGATAAATGCCTCTCTTTGTTTCAGCAGTGACTGCTGAGGACTTGGGTTTGATGGGCATCAGACTTATTTTGGTTCAACGGGTTCAATCACCGTTCAATATACTTTAAAATCCATACGCAATGTTTTAAATTCCCTATGCATCTGTTTTGATTTTTGCATGTACATATTTTAAAATGAATCGGACGGTCATAGGTCATAGAGTTCATTGATCCTAAAAGTATGACTCACTCCGTTCTCCTTGTTACATTTCTCTTTTATAACCCTAAAAAGTAACACAATTCAATCTTCTCTTAGGTGATATGATTATTTTGATATTGAACTCAGAAAAAAATAAACCTATGTATTTTAGATGTGTGCCTCGTGTTGCTTTGACAATAGTTGTTGAAATTGATAACGCATTTGATTTTTGACATTATATAATTTATAAAGGTCTTTAACATGATTAGTTATCATCACTAGCACCCATAGTGACAAATGAATTATTCGGATTTAGTTTGGCGAGGTCAAAAATTTGTGATTCGAGAATAATTCAGGTATAATTCAGAAATAATTTGGTATTATTCGGATCATAAATCTCAGTCTTGTAAGGGAGCAAAAAAAATTAACAAAAAAAATTTCTGGAAAAAATTCGAGAAAATTTCGTAAAATTCGTGAATTATTCAGAAATAATTTGGTCAAAATTCGGTCAACCGAATAATTCAGCATTTGGTTCGGCATCACCAAAAAATGAATTATTCACAATTCACAAATAATTCGTGGATCTTGTTACTATGCTAGCACCTACCAAGAAATCGCGGAAGGTTCTCTACTCTATTATTTGCTGTTACTTTTATCATAATTACTATTGTTTTCACAGGCTTGTTCAGCCGCTCCACTGTTCCCGCGGGAAAAAAAAATTCAGTTCAATTCCCACGTAAACAGTAATTTTTAGTTCAATTCCCGTGTCTATGTCCATGTCCAATGGCCCGCCGAACAGGCCCCACATGAATGCGATGTGGAAGGAAGTTGTTATTGAGAACTGTAAGCCGAACAATCTCGTAGAGGAGAGCATGGGGTTGTATGGTGTTTGGTGTGGGAACCGTATCCTCTGCTGCAAATTTAATTTGCAGCATTCTGCTGCACTTTCGGACGGTCCAGACTTAATCTCAGCCGGTGAGTGCTCGGATGATGGAGGGGGCAGTATTAATTTTGCTTTAAAATTCGTACCAAAATCTTATTTCGTCTGTCCGATAAAAAACGAACGGACCAGATTAAATTTGCAGCAGAGGATACGGTTCTGTTTGGTGTGTGGCCGAGCAATGTAAAAGTTAGAAAGCCTAAAATGAGAGCCCATGGGCTTACATAATAATAAAAATAAAGGCTAAACAGAATAGAAGCCCTAAACATCCCCCTGTCCAGTTACCATTTTTCTTCCTTCACTCTCTTTCCTCACTGTTCGTTTCTTGTCTCTCATGATCTCATCGGACCTCGACCAAAGAAAACCCTAGCAACGGCCGGTAGCCGCTTTCCTTGCGCCTGACGCTAGATACCCTTCCAGAGGTGATTTCGCGCCTCTCATGTAAGTTTAAGTGCGCTTATCTTTTTGTCTTTTTTTCCAAGTGATTTTGAATGGAATCCAAACACGCACCTCTTTCTTGGCTGGAAATGGATAGTTGGGTTAACAGTGACTAGCTTCGTTACATTTTTTTGAGATACTGATTTTTTTTTTTCGATTTGAACTAGGACTGTGATTAGAAAAGGGGGGAACCGGGGAGGGGGTGATAATATTTAGAAGTACTGACTTGATTTAAGGTGCGCTTGACCTGGTTTGTTGCATTGATGCTGTTTTAGTGTTTGCTTGAACTCTTGTTAGTTATGCCTTTCTTTGTAGTTTTGAGCCATACCTGTTTGTATTTTCATCTTTCATTATAATACTTGAACGACTTCATTTTGCAGCTGAATTGATGTTTACATTTTTATATTTTTCGTTTGTTGCTTGACTGGCCTTTATATTCTACAAGGTCTAAAATGGCTTGATTAGAATTTTACAATTTTAAGATTTATGTTTGTAAATCAGGAGGGGTTCCATTACACGACCACCAACTCCAGATGGGGATGAAGAGCCCCAAACAGAGCCTTCTCTTAGAGAAATCATCAATATTAAGGTAGTCTATTATTTTTTATAATTGTTATTATTTTTTCTTATTTTTAGCCACAAGGTGTAGTTAAATCCAAATATTGCAAATTAAGACCCACTTCAGCCTGAAGCCCCTATGTTCTTCAAATTAAATCGATAGTGTAATCTTTTGGCTGACAGCAAGTACCTATTTAACTTCAAACTCTATGTTGTTTTTGTTGAACATCAGTTGTGTCAAGTTGTCAATTTTAAAATGGTTGTTTTGTTGGTAATGAATTAGTAATTGCTACTCCCTATGATTACCTGATTCCCTTATACTTAAAGAAGACACTTCAGTATAAGTCAGTTCTTATGTTATTTATTATAAATACTAAAATGGGGTTATTTGGTTAAGTTGATAGAAAGTGGGGAGAAGGAAAAGTTAATGGAGCTACTAAGACAGAGGCTGATTGAATGTGGATGGCGCGATGACATGAAATCTCTTTGCCGGTTTCTTTCTTTCTGAACCCCAGTCATTTCCAATTTTCCAAACTTCGTACTGTTTCCTAAAAGAATTTTCAAAAAAAAATATTAAATCAATTTTAAAACAATTATTATATATTGCCCTTGCTTCATTTCTTTTTCCTACCTGGTTGTTTATTTTTTGTTTTTCCTCCAATTATGGTAAATCCTTTGTATGTTTCACTATTACTATTCACTAAATTACAAAATGAATGGAATAAGTAGGGCTTATGCTAGGAAAAAGGGGAGGAATAATGTCACCGTTGATGATCTTATTCACGTTATTACACCTAAAGGAAGAGGTAAGTTTTGGCAATATCTTTAATATGACATTTTTCATTCTTTTATGTGATTTCTTATTTTGCAATGTGTATGTCAGAATTGGAAGGTAGTTGCAACATGTCAATAAATATTCCATAGTACTGCAATTCCGGTACCATAGAACTACTAAGTGCTGCTGATGTGATGAAATGGCACAGTACAACATGTGTTATCTTTAGACAACAGAAGAGCTGATTTGATATTAGAATTCCTTTTTTTCCCTTATAACTAAAACTTGACCCGGCCATACTATACCAGCATACTTTTACAGTAAGGGGCCCAACCAGTGAAATCAGTAGGGTACTAAAATCCAATGTTGTAACTTCTGATGTTAGATATGGTATGCTGTGTGGACTAGAATATTAACCATGGATAAGTTAACGGGTGCCTTTGTAATGAGCAAACTTGAATGTCGTAAAGTTATTGTTATTAAAATAAACATAAGTTGCAAATGTGCTGCAGCATCAGTGCCTGATTCGGTGAAGGCAGAGCTGTTGCAACGCATCAAGTCTTTTCTTATGTCGGCATCCCTTTGGTAGAGTTTACGTAAATGGAGTTTCTATTTTGTAATATGTGTAAATTGGATGTCATTGTTATGATCCATGTAATGTTGAAGAAATGGAGAATGGGTAAATTTGGGCTGTGTTTGACGCATGTATAATGGTTGAGTGGATATGTTGATAGGGGACAATGACACTATCTTCTGCTTTTATTGGAATTTAAAAAAATATTCTGACATGCCCAAACCAATCTAGGGATTAAAAAAGGCCACGGTGTGACCGGATAGATCATGGCACGACATGACATGTGTTGGTCATGTGTTATGACTTGTGTGTTGTGGTTATTTGTGTACCGTGATCATCTTTCAAAAAATAGCATTGCATGACATGTGATTGCCCGGGTTGTGGCATGGGATATGACATGGTCCTTGTTGTGACCAAATTTGTCTTTATGTGACCGAAACAACATAAATCTATGTTATTATTTACTTCAAACAACAATTGAAATTTTGAACAGTAGATTACTTGACACAGTTTTATTTTCAATATTATTTCTTTCACAACATGGCACATGATTCATAACACGACATGACTTGAATTTACATTCGTCAGTTTCCAATCTTGTAGCTTTTATCCTTTGGATTTAAAAAAATATATATATATTTCTTAAAGGTTAGTCTATTGGACTAATTAATTAAGTAAAAAAAAATGAAGTGTTAGCCTTTATTTTGAAAGATGAAATGTAGCTAAACAGAATCAAAATATACATAATACTTGTAAGAAACCACTCGGAAAGGTGGAGAGTAGTTTTGTGAAGATAAAGGTACAAATATATTTTTGTAAATTGCACTTAAAAACATTGTAATAGGACAAAACAATCCTCAAGTATTTTCATAAACAAGTAGACAGTTGCATTATAATTATTCCCAAAGAAAAAAAATAAAAATTAGGGAATCCATTTTCTTATGCGAAAATAATGGGAAGCGATTAGAAAATAGCATTAATGTATGAAGAGAGGAGAGGACAGAAAATCGTTCTCTTGTTAATTTAACAGTAATCCATTTTCTCATGTTGATTTCCTCTGTTGTCAATTGAGTACTCATTCTAATTGGTTGGCATATTGGGGTTCTGCTGCGTGTCTTGTTTTGTTTTATAATACAAATTTGGAATTTCATTTCAATATTGAATGATTTTCTAAAAGAAAGAAATAAAACAAGAAAAAAAGAACCAACTATGACCACAAAATTTCATTTGATACATTTTATTTTAATCAAATTTATAGTAAATGTGAATTTAGTACAAATTTTAAATCTACACATAATTCGGATTTTATTTTAAAAGATTATAAAATTGTTCAGATAGTTAGGGATTTAGTAAAAATGTTATAAAATTGTTCAGATTTTTAGGTACACCACTGTACCGAAAATTCAAATTCGGTACCGTATTAGAAAGGTTGTAAAGGATCTGTTTGGTGGTAGCTATTCATGCAAAGGAGTGTACAGAAATACAATTTCAGTACTCCTTTGTTGTACCATATTTGAATTTCGGTATTAATGATTTTTTTTAAAACTCACGCTATCAATATAAATCAAAGTTTGTGTACTGAAATTCAAAGTTTTCCATACACGAATCTCAAGAAAATTTTTATTTCATGTGTGAAGCTAAAAAAAAAATCAACGGCTGAGATAAAAATAATAGGGTCCTTATAGGGTCCTATTATCCCTTTGTAATAACAGCAGATTTATTTCCCATTTATTCCTCTGATCCTGTGTTTGTCTATTTCTGTCGTATCATGAATTCTCAATCTGTTTTTTTGTCAGTGACCATATTTTTTAACAAGAGAAGAATAATTAACGGGGGCAAACGGAAAACTATAAGTCAGTTAAAAGTACATATTTTCAAACTATTTTTGTAAAATTTACTAGGATCAATTAACTTCATTAAGCTTTATGTGCGTTTGCACTAATAATTACACACAAAAATTTGCACAATATCAATTTCTATAACCTTTCTACTTCGAGCGGGGCGATGAAACAACCTAATTGCAGGCTTGGGCCTTGAATCATAACAAAGACAAACACAGCCCATAGCCGCCTCACTTGGTTCACTGATTCACTCCAATCTATGGCCGTAAACCGAGAACACACATCATCTGCGGATTCCGACAGTAGACCCCTTGTGAGTTAATGAATTTCAACCGTCTGATTTTAAACGGAGTCAATCCGGCTCCTGCTTATGATATTGGGGGCCTTTCAATATTAGTGCGAATCTAGTTACACGAATCTTGAGACAAATCAGACAGTTGAAATTTATTAACTCAAAAAGACAGAGGATACGAATTCACAGTAGACCTCCACCTCATGGGAAAAATATCCCTCAGTTACCCGCTACACCTTGTGATCATACGTACCCGACTCAGAAGGTTCGGACTCCTCGCTTCAAGAGCTGGAATTGAGCGCGGCGGAGCCAATTCACGAGTCGCGTTTGTGGTAGTTTAAATGGAGGCTCAACAGCAGCGAGGGGTGGCGGCGCTGGAGAAAGACGCGGCGTGTTGCGGCTGGAACTTCTGCGGCCAGCGGCTCGCCGTCGGCTCCTTTGACGGCACCGTATCTGTATACGACTCTCATGACTCCTCTTCCGCCGCCGCCTCCCGTCCGTCTCACAAGTGGAAGGTGAGTTACTGTTAAAGTTCAGATTGTAGCGTGGTCTTTGATGTAGTATCCCTTTTCTAACTGAGATATCATGTCTGTGGAGTGCTTAGTCTGTAAGAGAAGTATAATTTTAGTCTTAGTTATTCATTTTTTTTTTTCAATTGACTTGTACAGGTGCACACAAATGGCATTTCCTACGTGGTTTGGCTTCCCCCTGAAGCTGGAGATGCAATAGCATGTGTTTGTGTTGATGGTACATTTTCGATCTGGGAGGAGGTTGGAGAAGGTCTGATTTTTTTTCTCATCTTCATTTTTTCTTCTTCTTGTACTGATGCCATGGTGTGCAGTTTCTGATGATACATCCATATTAGGTATAATTCATTGAAATTTGAAAATGGAGGGTAGTTCTGTTATCTTTTGAAGAAATGTTGATAGTAGAGGCATGGGTTATATTAATTATTAACCATGTGAAAGTTTACTTTTTCTTTGGGCTGTTATTTCTTCTTGTAGATAATCAGACAATTGTGTGGAGGAGGTGTTTCCTACTAGAAAGCACCAGCTGTGGCATTCTGGATGTAAAATTTAGAGTATTTTCAAAAAGCATGAAAATGGTATATATTTTTAACTTTTCTATAGTCTCCTTAGTCTTTTGATGAAGAACTGTCAGAAATGAAAGGCCTCAAACTGAACTGTGGAGATCTCAGAACAATATCTAAAGCATAAGATATTATTTGGAGGCAAAAAGCTTTTAAGGGTGCTCAATATAACTTTCAGGGTTCGAATACACATTTTTTGAAATATAAATTTAGAGAGGTAATTTTGAGAAAGCTTGGGTGAAGTTAGCAAAATGTCCCAACATTAGTGAATGTTTTTGTTGGTTGGTTACAGCTTTATTATGGTTTAGAAAGCATGTGTTTGTATATTTTAGTCTTCTCTAATAAAGTTAGAGAACAATTTGACCCTGAAGATTGCTGAAATTTCTCAAAGAAAGTGATTCATTTAATTTGTTTTCAAACAATTATTTTATTATATTTTGTGTCAGAGTAGATCACTGCATATTCTGATGGCCATGTGAAGATCTTTGAGCTTGTGGATGCGTTAGATTTAGACAAATGGCAGCTTCAGGTTTGACTTTGAGAATCTCTATTTGATTGCTTTCAGCTATTTTGAACTCCCTATGTTATTTACCAATTACTATTAATTATTAGTGAGAATTGAAAGCCCTGTTATTCGCTTTTCTTGACATACATGGGGATAGCTTGCTGTAACCTCTTGTGCACAATCTTGCGTTGAATATATAACATGAACTAAACCAACTCAAAAGTGAAGTGGTCACATCAATTAGTGAACTAAATTTACTACGTCAACTAATTTGCTTGCTTCACTCTTATAACTGAAAATTCTCAGCACAATCCTTGGGCTGATTAAATTCATTGGGGTTGGGAAAAAGTGGGGATAATTAGAGCTAAAAGGCCAAAATTTCCAGAGTTTAACAAATTTTCTGCTCATCTTAATAGTCAAATTATTGGTTATTTTTAAATATCTCTAGAGATTTGGATCGTAGCTGATATTATGAAAAAGACTGGATATTCTGAAGATAAATAATGGATTTTCCTGAAATAAGAGAATTGCCTTGTTATATGGTTTATATTGCAAGTGGTTAAGCCATAGCTCCTTTTGCAAATACCAAATTGAATGAGATTAAAATTAATTGTTTTGACATTGCATTATCTGTTTTGTTTGGTATAATTTTATATCTGCCAACGAGAACAGTCCATAATATCAGGTAGACAGTAGACTTGTGAAGCATCTCATGGCTTCCAAAGCATGCTGAATATTCACAGATACTCTTCTTTTAATTTGTCCAACAACACCAACTGTAGAATTTTTGTGGCTATTGTGAAGTAAATTGGGTGAATGTGTATTGACTAATTAAGTTTTGTAGTAGAATATAATACCCATGATGTCTTCTTTGCTTTTTGGTCGGTTTTGGTATTCATAGCTTTTTAGATGTAGAGATGAAATTAACCCCTTCTTTTGGCAGTCAGACTTCCAAAATATGGTTGATTTGGTCTCAAGATTTGGAAATTATGATTGTTTCTCTGCATCCATTGCATGGAAACAAATGGAAGCACAAGTTCAGCAGGCCCCAGCTAGTTTTGTTCTTGGTTTCAATTCAGATTCTCCCCAGCTCAACTCATCAAAGGTCCGGACCTTTCTCTTTTAGTTTTGAACACGCCCTTTTAAAGTGCTTTTTCGAAGAACACCAGGAATTAACATTTTTTGACAAACATTAAATTTGCAATCTCTCTAAAAACTGTTGGCTAGTTGTTGGATACCGAGAAATGGGGGGTGTTGATAGCAAATTGTGTGAAATAAAATATTTGAATTTTGTTTCCAAAATTATAACCTATGTAATACATACAAAATGCATAATGCATTTTTAAGTCCTCAAATAGGATGGTTTGGCTTAGGCATAAACTGGGGAGTTCTGATTTGCCTGTGTTAAGTTTGAATTGATTTTTATACAATCTGGTTAAAAGATACCTCCAGATATATTCAATAAAAGTAAAAGTTAGTCGGTACCTTACAACTCTAAATTTAACAGATTTGGGAGTTTGACGAAGCACATCATAGGTGGATCATGGTTGGGGAGCTTGCTTTGCCTGAAGAGAAGGGTGATGGCGTAAATGCTGTAGCATGGGCCCCAAACATTGGCAGGTTATACCTTCTTATTATGAGAACCCAACGGACATATTTTGTTAATGATGTCAATTTGTGAATGACTTGGTTTTTGGGCCTATCAGGTAATTCGCATCCTCTGAGATTTCTCAAACTTAGTGTTTTTTTTGGGAAAATATCAACCGTTCAAATACGTTCTGCACGAATCTCAAAGCACAAATGATACTGGCCTCGTGCGCTATCCCGAATAGACACCATACTCGTCGGTCACGCAAAAGTTGAGATATCTCAGAGGATACACACTCCTATGAACATCCCTTGGCGTAGCTGGAATTGCAGTCTGTAGCAGTTGTCCCAAATAAAAATTTGTCTGTGCTTTTAAGTGCTTAGTTGAGGCTTTTTAAGAGATCAAGGCATGAATATCAGTAGTCCATGGCCGAGTAATTGAAGAAGAACCCAAACAAGTATACCGGCCTGTATCAGCCAATACTGTAAAGTTTGCTCTAGTACACAGATATACTGGCCTGTATATGATATACTCTCAGTTTATTGTCCATCTTACGTAGTTCCTAGCATTTTACCTCAGTAAAATAGGGATGTTTGATCAAGATTTGATAGATTGATTGTGTGGATGGGATCAAGACAGGTGGCTCAGATCAAATCCTACCACTTGTTTTGTTTGATTTGCCAAATCTTCGGCCATAATATTTTGATTGAACAATTTCATATTGGTTGCTCCGTTGCTGGCTCCTTTGGGTTTATATAGTTGGGTAAAATTCCATTCTGACTTCTGTTCATTTATTTATTTATTAGGCCATATGAAATAATAGCTGTTGCAAATTGCAAAGGAATTGCGATATGGCATGTGGGACTCAACCCCGGAACTGATGGAAGGCTGTCAACTAAAAAGGTTGCATTACTCTCTGGCCATGATGGCGAGGTATGATCATTTGCTTATGGTATTTTGTTTACAATTTTATTTATACCCTGCATAATGCCAAATGCTCCATTTTTGCCCCTTTAACGTGATTGCGTGATCCTATCCCCGTCTTCTCGCGAGTACCAAAGAATGTACATACTATGCTTTATACAATTTTTTTCTACTGAAGGAAAAATAGGGGGTTAATATCGTTACTTCCAAAGAAATTATGAAGGGGCTTAGGTAATATTTGTCATCTTCTATAGGGGTGTACAATATAAGTTTGTTCCCGGTTATGCACGAAGTTTTAATCATGGGTGACTGTTGAAGTTACCCTTGTTCTTGTCTTATTTTATTGGATGTTTTACATGTGCTTATTTCTGATTTGGCGGGTAGCAGGTTTGGCAGTTGGACTGGGACATGAGTGGCATGACACTGGCATCTACAGGAGATGATGGCATGGTTCGGCTCTGGCAATGCAACTTAAATGGAGTCTGGCATGAGCAGGTTGCACTTGACTGTGGCACGGTTCAGACTTAAATTTTTGTTTAGGTCAGAATCAATGTTAGTCTAATGGGAATTTTGTATTTTTCGTTTTAAGTAATAAATATGCTGATCAATTTTTTGGAGGGATTGTGGATCAGTCAGTTACAAAGCTGTTTAGTACTTTTGACTGTACCCATACCTCATTGTTGTTCTATTGGACGTCTTTCTTCAGTTATGTTAATCTTATTTTATAATTAAATGATTGCTTCTGAAGCAAAAGAATACTCATGATCCTTACGTAGTACATTAGATTGTAAATTAATCTTTAAAAAAAGGAAGCTCCTAGCTGTTCTCATGATCCTTTTAAAAAAAAGGGAGTGCCTAGCTGTACCATGTAATAATTTCCCATTTTCTCTCGGACATTAATTATACGAGGAACCACTAACTATTTAGAGGATCATTAACTATTTAGAGAATCGCTTAATATTTGAAAGCTTTTACAACAAGCGCAGGCAAATATAGATACCAGGTATTAATATATAATACGTCTATCTTTTACACATTTTTAGTAATAGGTTTTTTTTCTTCATTAAATCTCGTCAATATTTGTTGTAATGCATGAGGAATTTTGTGAATTTAAAACTACAAATGTCTCCTATACAATTTTCTCTTTCAAATGAGATACATGATGATATACTTTTGAGTTGTATGTCGTGCAAGTATTCATAACTCGTCGAACAAGTATTCATACCTCATCGAGAAAGTTTTTGTAATGCAAGTGTAAATAGTTCATTTGTCAAGTGTTTGTACTTAACATATTCTATAAAAAAAAAAATTCATATGACACTGGATGACGTTTGAAAATATTAATATCAAGTATTTTAATTATTTATACCTCATCATACAATTATAAATAGTTTATATGTCAAGTGTTTGTATCTAACATATTCTATGAATTTTTTTTTCCATATGGCACTGAATAATATCTGAAAGTATTAATATCAAGTATTGCAAGTATTCATATCTCGTCATTCAATTGTGAATAGTTCATGTATCAAATGTTTGTATCTAACAAATTCTATCAATTTTTTTTCTCTCATATGGCATTGGATGATGTCTGAAAGTATTAATATCAAATATTGCAAGTATTCATATCTCGTCATGCAAGTGTAAATAGTTCATGTATCAAGTGTTTGTATCTAACAAATTATATCAAATATTTTTTCATATGACACTGGATGTCTGAAAGTATTAATATGAAGTATTGCAAATATTCATACCTTATTATACAAGTGTGAATAGTTTATGTTTCAAGTGTTTGTATATAACAAATTATATCAATATTTTTCTTCTTCTGGTTGATGCACCATAAAGTGCTGAAATATATATGAATAAATTGCATTTTCAATAAAATACTAAATGTAATTTGTGAGAAATAAAATCATGAAATAAATGAATTACAATACAGTAAAATATTCTAATTAAATTGCTGTATTAAAAAGTATTACAGCGTTGTTATATGTACAACATCATATTACATCCAAAAGTATGCTCTGAAAAAACCTGTCTGATACTACCAGATTACCCATAAAGCATATCAGCAGCACAACATAGTGCAATTTAATAAAATACATAACATAGTGCAGTGTAATAAAATTACATGGCAGTCCAGAGTAACACACAAGCTACTGATTAAAAAGGTGCACGAGTTTAAGCCAAAGGCAGAAGGTGGTGCCTGAATTCATTTGTAGGAAATTTGTTCAACAGTTACAGGAAAAAAAAACAGTTAGACAGAAGATGGTGCCTGAATTCATTTAACTTACATCTCTCAAAATAAAGACGAGAGCTTGTGTCACTGCACTAAGTCTGCAGTTTTTTTTTTATTTGTTAGATATATGAGTTGGAAAAAAAAACAAAAAGAAATTGAGCGAAAATATTAAAAAAAATATGTGATATTCAGCAATGCCTGTCCTGAGAGCGATTTCCATTTTATATCCTATACGGTCTTTAGCAAATCAATTTTTTTGAAGGGAAAATGTGCAAATTATATGACCTCGTAACTTGGAAATGAAAAATATACGAACCTAAGAGTAGGATTTATATGTTCCTCTTATTTAAGTGGCCTATCATTAGATGCATCATGGCTATCTATCTGTAAACTGAAAGAATATAACAAGCGACCTTTGATTGGAGGTCAAACCGTCAAACCCAATGTGTGTTGACCTTTCTTTTGTCCGGGTTCAAACTTCAAATACTAGTTTGCTATACAAAATATAAAAATAATATAAAAAATATTAAAATTCATAATATTTGGTGAATAACATAAATTACTCATAATATATATATTAAAAATATATATAGTATATAACCTTCAAAAATAAAATATATAGTATATATCTACTATTCGGATACGGATAATTGAAACGTAAAACTATATCAGTATTCTTATTCACACAGATATTCAGATATCAGATATTCACATTTAAATTTTTGAATACAGACCCCTACTCACAAGTATCAAGTTCAGATATATTTGGATTGGGTTTGAACGTTTTCTTTTCTATCATAATAATATGTGTTTCTTCAAATTCAAAAATTTAATGATAGATTGATTATGTTCTACTTCTGAAGTACACAAAAAAAAAATGAAATCTTGCTTTTGTTTTGTACAAAATCAGAAGGTAAATAAATCAACGGGGCAAATAACCGTTGATTTTTTTTTTGTTTACTTTAATTTGAATGACTTTATTTTGAAATAAATAATAATCAATAATTCATATTTTTTTATTTAAATGTTGAATTTAATATTAATAAAAATGGGTTGCGGTAATGGTGAGCACCAAACTCCAAAGTCCTAAACATCGTAAATTAATAATTGTAAACAAGAAGAAGGGCAACATGCGAAAAGAAGGGCTTTGACCATGTACAGAAATATATATAGAAAGATGTGTTCCACATTGGTTTGTTGAGGGCAAATAAATCTGCTGTAATTCCGTGAAGTATGAATAGTAATTTTGAAATTTTTACAATTCGAATTAGTTGTTAAATTTTTTTTGAGAACACATTTCAAAATAGCTAGTTTTTCTGTGTACGTATCACGAAATAATTTGATAGCTAGATTCAAATTGTAGAAATTTCAGAATTAACGTTCATGCATCTCAGATTACAGCAGATTCGCATCCTGTTAAGGGCCACAACAGATGACGAAACCTCAGAGGAGTACAATTTTAATCTAGTATTAGTTTTAATTTCAAGCTTATTATAATTAAGCAAAATTAACATGAAAATGAGTTGTAATGCACAGTATAGAGAATGTTTACAATGCATTTCCATGTTCATTTTGCTTAATTATATATAATGAGTTTGAAATTATTAAAATTAGTTTCGGTTGTACTCACTTTCAAAAACAAGTTAATGCAATTTGTTTTGCGGGACAGTAGTAGGAGTGAAAACGGTATGGATGATATCCGATCTATATTCGATCTGTATTCAAAAACTTAGATGTGGATATCTGATATCCGAATATCCATATAGATAAGAATACTAGTATAGTTTTACGTTTCAATTATCCATATCCAAACATTAAATATATATCATATATTTTAATATATATTATGAAAATTTAATATTTTTTAATATTTTTATATATTATTTTAATAAATATCCTCTCTGATTCGGACTCTTATTCGTACCCGTATTGGTCTAATATCTGATATCCGTTCCATATTTGTATTTAAAAAATAAAAATAAAAATATAAATGTAGTTTTATTACTGCTCGCTCCGTTTTAACTCCTAAGTAGTAGTGTTAATTAGCGTGCATTTTATAAATATATAAGTGTACTAATGTACATCAATGCGAAATGCGAGGTGCATTTTATAAGTGTATAAGTGTACTAATGTACATCAATAATGCGAAATGCGAGGTGCATGCATGAGTGTTGTTTACTCTCGCTATGGATTGCATGTGATATTGGCGTTGCCTCCAAACCCATGCATGTGTTTATCCACGTGCTACACTTAAAACGAACAACAAAATTGTACTACTTTTATTAGAAAAAAAAAAAAAAGATTCGGCGTTAACCAACAGATCTAGTTCGCATCTTCTGCATTAACACACGAAAATGAATATTTTGATTTTATTCCATCTCGGCCGTCTGATCAGGATCGGAGCTAACCCGGCTTACGTTTATAATACACGGAGCTCTTTAATATTAATGCGGATTTCAATCGGATGGTCCAGATCTATTAATGCATGTTCTGGTAATACAGAGGATACAAATTGTAACCAATTCAGAGTGGTATGTATCATATGAAATTTGCCTCTAATGTCCGCTATATAAGAAGAGCTGTGTAGTACAATTAGCAAGAAAAAAGAGAGTATATTATACTACTAAATCCATCCTTGATCTTATTAGACCTTAACCATGGGTATGGATTTGATCTCTATGAACACTTTTTTTGGCATTTTTGTCCTTATTTTGATCACAATTCTCGTCAAGAGCAAGAGCAAGAGCAAGAAGAAGCTCCCTCCCGGCCCGCCGGCTCTTCCTATCTTAGGCCACCTGCATCTTTTAAAAGCAACAGAACCACTCCACCAGACACTCCACAAAATTTCGAACAAATTTGGACCTGCGGTCTTTCTTCGTTTCGGTTCCCGGCCAGTATTGGTGATCTCCAGTAACACTCTGGCCGAACAGTGCTTCACCACCCATGACCTAGCATTCGCAAACCGGGTCCACTTGCCGACCGTCAAGATAGCACCTGGCTTGATTGTTTGGGCCAATTATGGTAACTACTGGCACACCGTACGCCAAGCTGCAGCAATTGAACTACTTTCAAGCCAGCAATTGAATGCTTCCTCACATATCCGGGCTAAGGAGTTCACTGGCATGGCACGTCAGCTATTTACGTCATATTATGAATCACAAGAGAAATCAGAGGCTAAACCCGATAGTTTCATAAAATTGAACTTCAAAAAGATGTTGTTTGAGTCGATGATGAATGTAATGTTCATGACGATTGCCGGGAAGCGAGCTTACGGGGAGAACAATGAGGATTTAGACGACATGAAGAAATTCAGTGAATCACTTATCAGCTGGTTCGAAATTAACGGAGCCTCCAATGCAGAGGATTTCCTTCCCCTGTTGAGGATTCTTGATTTGAAGGGAACAATGAAAAGGATGAAGCATGTGACTAAGGTGAATCAGGAGTCGGTGCAGAGGCTGATAGATGAGCACCGGCTTGCGGGGATCGGAAAGAGGAAGACAATGATCAACAGTTTGCTCGAGTTACAAAAGAAGGATTCTGAGAAATACAAAGATGAAGCTATCCGGGACATTGTTATAGTAAGTGTTGCTCCCTGTTCATAATGTTTAGAAAATTATATTTGTTCTATACAATTCCAAAAATGTTATGTAAAATATCAAATAATAGGAAAAACAATGAAAAATAAAAAAACATACATCTCTTCATAAATTAGAGCATTGCAAAGTTTCTCCTTTTTACAAAAGAAAAATAATTATATAAGAAATGACATGAAAAATACTTCTATCAAAACCTCTATTATCTGCAAATTAAATTGTAACCATACCACTATTAGATTTTATCTGTATATAATGAAAGATGGTGTTGATAGAAATCTCGTTAGTCAAAAGTATTCTGATCTTGTTCAGCAGTTACAGGAAAGAGACAAAAAATGAAAAAAAAATAATAATCAATATTGTTAAATGCTCATCTTCTATGTGTAGGCCATGATGTTGGGAGGAACTGAAACTACATCGACTACGATCGAATGGGGAATGGCCGAGTTGTTAAATAACCCTCAAATCCTGGAGAAGACAACAGCTGAGATCGATGCACATGTTGGAAATAAGAGGTTGATACAAGAATCTGACATGAACAACCTTCCTTACCTCAATTGTATCATTAGTGAGATCTTTCGACTCCATCCAGTCGCACCGCTCCTTGTGCCTCACGAGTCACGTGAAGATATCAAACTCGGAGGTTACAACATTGATAAAGGAACAATGCTTATTGTGAATATTTACCCAATACAGAGAGACCCCGAGATATGGGAGGAGCCGAACATATTCAATCCAAAGAGGTTTGAGAACGGGAATTCAAACGGAAAGTTGGTGATACCATTTGGAATGGGGAGGAGGAGGTGCCCGGGAGAGACATTCGCAATGCAGATACTCGGGGTATTGTTAGGAACTCTTATTCAGAGTTTTGAATGGAAAAGACTCAGCGATGATTTAATAGACTTAACCGAGGGTTGCGGGTTAACCACTCCTCTGGCTACTCCACTAGAAGTTATGTATCGGCCGCGCCTCGCCATGAAAGAACTCCTGTCGGAGTTTTAAGTGACGTCTTTTATTATCAAATGAAGGATAATGCTTGATAGTTTCTCGTCTACAAATAAATTTGTATAATTTATTTTCTTATAATCGATCATGCATTTAAATTACATAAAGAGGATTATATTCGTACCAGTATGTCACTTTCTTAGGTATATCGTTTGCATAAACAATCAGTGTTGTCATACCATCTAAAAATCATGTTTAATATTGTTTCTCCTGAATGCATTTTACGCAAACAACATGTATGACATAAAAGCCCATGCTGGCTTCTCTCACCATAGTGTTCTTCAATTTTCTCTTTTGATTTTCTTCAGTGATAGGAGGCCCTTTTACATAATGGCCCTTTAATTTTCCGACAATATAACACAATATAAAACTATTAGTCATATAATACCTTTACTTGTATGGATAAATATTTAACAGGTCCTACCAACTTGGGTCGTCATTAAAACAAATCAAGTTAAATTTTTTAAATATAAGTACAAAAAAAATCAAATGCGAAATGATGAAAACAGAACTGACTCGGACTCGTGCTCAGTACAAATTAATTGTTTTTCAATCTTCTTAAATGACTAAGTACAAGTCCCAAGAAGGAGGTCCCATGGGTCCCACTAATTCATCATTTTCTATGATGAATAAATGCAATATTAAATTATATTGTGTTTTCTATGAAACTTTATTATGTTGTTATTTTATATGTTTGACTATTTCTATTTTTCATATCATTTTAATTATGTTAGAATTTTCAAGAGTTAGTTAGTATTTCTAAATTTATTATGAGGTGTTAGTTTCTAAGTTGGACTTTTAGTTTTTCTACGTGATGGATGTATTATAAAATATTAATGTAGTAAGAGAGTTGAAAAATATCAATATAGTAAGAAATTTTATGCTATTCCTCTTCTCCTTACTATTTGTCTCTTCAACTAAAAATAAAATATAAAACAAAACAACAAAAGATCATGAATAGACCAACAGCAATCAATTCTAATAAACCGGTACAAGGATCAAAGTGCTAAATGCACAAACTTTAGCTGAAGATTTTGTATCATTCACCACATAGTAAATGAATGGAAAACATAATTTTTTTTATTTATGTTCTTTTTTTAAATGATAAAAGTAAACAAAATGCGTTTTTCAAAGATATCAATAGCGGGACTTAAAAAATCAGCCTTGGTGTAGTGGAAGAGGTAATGTTCTCTCTATGAATGAAAAACTGTAGTTATGTAATCTATTTAAAATAAATAAAAAGAATAGGCAAGATAAGCGGGACTTAATTTGAAACAACATCACTCTGATTATATATATGTTTTCATCGCTTCCCCCATGAATCATCGAATCGATCTCCTACCTTCTTATTACGTACAAAACCATTACAGAATGGATCCAATATTTTGTAGAATATATAAGCCCGGAACCACAGTTGAACAACCTAACAACCCCGCACGCATTTTGAGCCGTTCGATCGATATCCCTGGAGGATATATGACTAAAGGAGCTGTTTCCAGGAGTTCGATTGGCATTTAATATTTATTATAGGCTAAAATAATTTGTGGTGAGAACTACCCATCTAAATTATAATTGTGCAGCATGAGGTAATGCATGGCAGCTGAAATGGGATTAAAGCGGATGCTTGCATGGCCTCTACTCATCCGTTGATCTTCATCTTGAATGATGACGCATAATATTTTGCAAAATATATATATATATAGAGGTTGGCTAATATACCAATGTTGGTATAGAGCAGTTCGTTATACCAAGTGGATTTTGTGATTTTGAAGTTCAAATAGCTGATCCGAACGCTCAAAATGTTCTCCATATTGAAATGTGCTTGGAGACCAAATTTTACATTTTTTGAAATTTTTTTACTATTTATTAAGCCACTTTGAAAATTGTTGACCCGATGGTCCATAAATTTTTACTTTTTTTTACTGTTCACAGTGGATCAGCGATTTTCAAAGTGGCTTAATAAATAGTAAAAAAATTCAAAAAAATGTAAAATTTGGTCTCCAAGCACATTTCAATATGGAGAACATTTTTAGCGGTTCGGATCGGCTATTTGAATTTCAAAATCACAAAATTCTCTTGGTATAACGAACTGCTCTATACCAACGTTGGTATAACGAATTGCTCTATACCAACGTTGGTATATTAGCCAACCTCTATATATATATATATATATATATATATATATATATATATATATATATATATATATATATATATATATATATATATAATTCTTATGTAGCAATTTCTTTTATACAATAGAATATGTCACTTTCTACTCTACAATTCTTCTGGTTTCAAAATAGAATACGATTTAAACAAAAATGTTATTTGATTTCTGGTGTTATAGCCCAGCAAATAAAAAATAAACCGATCCTTCTTTTTTTTTTTTGTTGGAAGGACATTAAGTAATTAGAAAAAATGTTGCAGATATTTAATATCCATGACATATTGTCTTCATTTGCTTGGATCCATTTTTATATCAACAAAACTTTTTGCAATATAAATTTCATAAATTAACATGATATAACAACTATTATTTATTTGGTGGAAAAAGCAAGGATTGGCTCATTTTATTCTATCGCAATTCTGAAAAGTAATCGCTCGATGAGTACAAATTAAAAATAAATAAATAAAACATATTTTTTGAGTAAAGATTGGAGGAAAAAAATATTATTTGTATAACTATTTTTTAGTTGACAACATAATTCAAAACAAAAAATGAACGACAATCATCTTTATTTTATGCCCTTTCGGAATTTAACTGTACCATATTGGAATTTGCAAAACAAAGTGAGATAAAAGTTTTAAAAATTAGCCATTTTACTTGAAAGCAGTGTTGTAAAATATGGTTCATGCGGCCGTATATGCTTATGCAGTTTAATTCCGCATAAAAATCTTCATGCAGTCCCATATATGCGGTTTTGTATGAAAATTGCATATTTTTAGTTTGAAGAGACATATTGATTTTTAATCATGCAATTATTTGCATCTGGCATCATGCAATTCTATCAGTGAGTGTCAATTAATTAATTGTTTGCATCTAGTTTAGAAAAAAATGTTTGCATCTGATTAATTTAGTGAGTTACTTTAGGATTAATGTCTCTGCTCAGACCCAATTCACTAAATAATTTTAATATGATTAAATGATTTTAATATGCTGGAATTCGATGTAATTCTTTCCTCTGACATGTGACACAAGTTATTTTTAATAGTAATATATTGCATATTTTGAGTAGAAATAAATTGATATGTTGTTTAAAATCCGCTAAGTCCGTAATAAAATATGCATATGCGTTATTTTTTTCTTGGAACAACCTACTGAACAGAAGTTTCTAGAAACGATTAGTCCATTCTTCAGATATTTAATAAACTTTTTTTTTTGCTGCTCTACGCAAATTGCAACCATGCAGCGCACGTGTTGAGACTTGAGACTGTGATTGACAACAATCTCTAATCAGGTAACAAACAATTCACTTGGATGTTTCCAGAATTACCATGCACATTCTTGAGTGCCATGATATTTTTGCACGATTATATAGGCTCATGAAATTTGCTTAAATTTTTAGAGAAAATTGTATGTATATTCCTCAAAATTTTGGAAATTACTTATCTTCTAAATTTTATAAAACTTCCATATTTACTTAATTTTTTATTATTAAAACTCATTTTAAATTTATAATATCTCGTTTTATTTTTTATTAAATAAATAAAATAATGTTACATGTGTAAAAGAAATGTTCGGTCTGAGCAAATTGTTATTTTTTTACTTCTAACGCACTCACAGACATATACTTAAATGACACCGTGTATAAGTCACAATTTGAAAAATAAATTATTTGTACTCACAATCTGGATAATTAGAAGACTGAATATTTCTCTTATACATATTATTTTTTAATAAAAAATAAAATAATTTTTACTAAAAGAAAAGGAGAATAAATGAAAAAGATAAATATGAAATTATTTAGAAGAAAAAATAAATAATTTGATTTTTTTTAAGGATATATGTTATGGAATCACATCCTCTGCAGAGTTCTTGCGGTGCTTTTAATCTTGTCTGTTCGTTTTGATCAAACGGATCAAATAAGATTTTGGTACGAATCTCAAAAAAAAAATTAATATTGCTTCCTTCATCATCCCGAGCACTCACCGGCTGAGAATAAATCTGAACTGTTCGATCAGCTCCGCAGGTTAAAACTCTGCAGAGGATACTGGTCCCCTACGCCGGATTTTTTTTTGTACCACCCAGAAAAATCAAAATAAATTAAAAACCACCCGGTTTCATTTTTTTACCAAAATGCCTGATACCTCGCATATTTAGCCTATATTTGACTTGATTTCGTACCGCTTTCACGTTCTAAATTGTCAAAATCATGTGCATTTCATTGATATATTCTTAGAATTTGGTACTGGTGAGAGTCTGTTTGTTTTCTGCAGGATTGGAGCAAAATACACGAAGAAACGGCGTTTTTGGACTCCCTGGTACGACCCTTACCAGGATTGGTACGGATCGTACCAGACTTAACCGATTCAGCCTTTTTCCCATCTCGTACGGCCTGGCCGTACCATTTTGGTACGGGCCGTACCTAGATGCCGCCTGACAGAATTCAAATCTTGGCAGAGGCTATTTAAAGCGAGGGATCTCTCCATTCCAAGGGGAGCCGGATTCCATTCCAGATTGAGAGCTGAGAGAAAGAGAGAAAGAGAGAAAGAGAGAAAAGGAGCAAGGAGAGAAGAAGAAGGAAGAAGAAGAGGTGAAATCGACGGATCAAGCTCTTCTCCACTCCTGATCTTCGATCCAGTTTTATCATGCCTCTCTTTACCTCTTTACTTGTATTTCTGAACAGATCTATGACTTGTGAGTAGTTGATCATTGTTTCTAGGGTTTAGAGATGGATTTTCTTGATTTGGATCTTGTATGAACTCTTTTTATTGCATTGATTGTGAATTGCTTGTCTTGATTGCTTTGTTTTGCTGTGATTGCATGTGGTGTGCCTATAGTGGTAGATCAACCCTAACAAGGTCATGTGACCATTGCTATCTCTCAACCAAATCAATCCCTTTAGGTAGACTTGTTCGAATTGAAGCCGAAAGGTTGAATTCTCCTCTAATTGACAGATTAGAGAATTCCTTAGATCTTCAATCAATCAACTAGTGGATCTGGACCAACACATGACAATTGAGGTTTAGAAACCCTAGAAGGTGAAGAATTGCATCCCAAACCTAGATCTTGAACCAACAAACGAGAGTTGAGGCTTAGGAACCTTAGGTATGGTCAATTGAACATTTCTCAAGAGTTTAATACGAGGTACCAGCAAGAAATGCATCAACTCGAACTTGTAAGCTCTGTTCTGGTAAATCGGTACGGGTCTTACAAGAGTGGTGCGGCCTACCCGTACCAAGCCCCACACGGCTTGGTCGGACCAGGTTGGTGCGGCCTAGCCGTACCAACTTGGTAAGACCCGTACCACTAGAGGCAAATCAGAGATGAAGTCTGAAACCCTTGAAACATCTTTTATTCAAATTCAAAACACCGTTTATACTTTTCCTTGCACAGTGACTCTTCTATTTCATTACTTGATTACTTGAATTGATTGTTTAGGAAATTTAAATACCAAAACCCCTTTCTTTTCTCAATTCTAGTCTTTGGCCAAGATAAGTAGAATCTAGTCAAGGAATCCGTCCTTGTGGATCGATACCCGATTATACTCCTCGATAGGGTTGTGCACTTGCAACCCTAATCGGAAGGTGTAACCGCGGTTTTAAAAGGTACGCTCCCTAGCGTACTGAAACTTGCGTTGCGCTATCACGCGAACAAGTTTTTGGCGCCGTTGCCGGGGACGGCTATCATTTTCTAGAGTTTTGCTTATCTTAGCTAATCTAGATTTTAACTTGTATCATTTCCTTTACTTTACTCTTCCTGATTACTAAAAACTGGCTCTTGAACAACCTCCTGCAGGAAAGTTCAGATTGAAATACCAACTGAGGAGCGGAGGGCCACTCTTTGACGAAACTCCTCCAGACGACACTGTCCCTGCTCAGACCGCTCTCGACGCGGCTCGAGTCACATCAGACGCGCCCCGCATTGAAGAGAAGATGTCTGAACATCCAAGCAGGGAGAACAGGCGTGAGCGAGAGGAGGAGAGAGACAGAGAGGAAGAGCTGACCGATCAGTCTGACCACGAGATGGACGACTTCATGCCCCGAACCTTGCGAGAGTTCAATGTGCCGAGGGCTGGAGATGTGAGGGGTGCAATCCGGCTGCCACGCATTCCAGGACAACAACCCAACTTCAATCCGGGGGTTGTCAACATGGTGCAGCAGAACACTTTCCATGGTCTCGACCACGAAGACCCGCACTCCCATCTCCAAACCTTCCTTGAGTGCATCACGACCATCAAAACCAACGGTGAGAATGCTGATTACACCAAGCTTGCTCTATTTCCTTTCACTCTTAGGGACAAAGCAAAGAAATGGTTAGGATCTTTACCTAGGGACTCGGTTTTGACCTGGAGGGAATTGTCCAAATTGTTTTTGACAAGATTTTTCCCTCACAAACGAACTGCCAAGGTAAGACATGACCTGACCAGCTTTAGTCAAATCTTTGATGAACCCCTAAATGAGGCATGGGAAAGGTTTAGAGAACTGCAGTACTCTTGTCCACACCACGGTATACCAGACTGGCTCTTGATCCAAACATTTTATGACGGTTTGAACGAGAGCACTCGTGCTTACGTCGACGCTGTTGCGGGAGGCGCGCTGATGTCAAGGGAGCCTTTAGAGGCTATGAACTTGATAGACAGCATGGCGCAGAACCAGCAGTGGTCTGGCCGTGACAACTCACGACGAAGAGGAGGCCAAGGAGGTAGTCAAGGAGGTGGCAAGTACGAGGTGGATCACATCACAGCTCTCACCGCCAAGATGGACGCCATGCAGAGGGCAATGGACAAGCTCAGCGTCAAGGCGGTCGAACAGCAGCCTCAAGCCTGCGTCATGTGCGGAGACGAGCGGCATGCTTACGAGCAATGCCCGCTGACGCAACAAGACGAGGAGAGTGAGTAGGTCAACTCTCTCAACAGCGAACCTTCTTTCTTCCCGAGACCTCCTTTCAGCCGGTCTTACTCCAAAGATCCGGTTGAGCAGCAGCTTTGGAGGTCGAACCAGAACAACCCTGCACCCTTCAACAACAACAACTTCCAGAGGCCTCCATACAACAACAACTTCCAGAGGCCGCCATACAACAACAACAACACCTGGAACAATCGGGCGAACAACAATTGGAACAACCCTCCTCCCAACAACAACAACTGGGGCAACCCATCTTCGAGCAACAGCAACAACAACGGCAACAGGAACTTCTACCAGAACACTTCCTTTCCCAATCAAGGCAACCGAGCAGCTCCGTCTGATCTCCCAAAGTCACATGCGCCTACCGGAGTGAATGATTTCACCCATGAGCAGGGAAAGATGAATCAAATGATGTGGGAACAGATGCAGAGCATGACGACTCAGATGGCTACTCAAGGCAAGTTGTTGGAGCAGCTGAGCCAGATGGTCACCTCAAGCCAACCTCAACCTAGGAAGCTTCCAGCTCAACCAGAACCCAACCCAAGAGGAGAGGCTAAGGCGATTACTCTGAGAAGTGGGATCCACTATGATGAACCACCAATGCCGAGTGACATCACAGCTGATCCGGCACCTGACGCGACCCTGACCCCTGTGCAGATCCCAGCAAGCGAGGTAAATCCAGGACGTACTGAACCCACTCCACCTCAAGCAAGTACGGATTGTGCCAGCTCAGCGAGACCTGTACAACCTTCATCCGAAGCGTCAGGGAGTCAAAAGAAGAAAGGAAACGATAAACCACCCCCATACCGGCCACCCGTTCCTTTCCCCCAGAGATTAGCCGAGACCAGATTGAACGAACAATTCGCCAACTTTGCAAATGTCATCAAGCAGCTGCACATCACCATTCCTTTCACCGACGCTCTAACTCAAATGCCCACCTACGCCAAGTTTCTGAAAGACATTTTGTCCAACAAGCGAAGCTTAGAGGGGCACGAGACGGTCAAGCTGACGGAGCAGTGCAGCGCGATTCTGAAGAGCGAGCTACCCCCCAAGCTTGACGACCCTGGAAAGTTCTCTATTCCATGCACCATTGGGAAGGCCACCATCAAGAAAGCTCTGTGTGATCTTGGAGCGAGCGTGAGTCTCATGCCACGCACCATCTATGATCGCATTGGAGTGGAGGAGCTCAAGCCCACAAGAATGACGTTGCAATTGGCGGACTCTTCAGTGCGACTTCCACTTGGCATAGTGGAGGATCTGCCAGTCCAAGTCGGGAAGTACTTCGTACCCGTCGATTTCGTCGTCATGGAGATGGAAGAAGACAAGGAAGTCCCCATCATTCTGGGACGACCTTTTCTAAGAACAGCTGGCGCGATAATCGACGTGAGACAAGGAACCCTGACTCTGAATTTTGGAGGGGAGAAGGTGGAATTCCAAATCGAACGTGCCATGAAGTATCCGTCACAATCTGAGACATGTTTCCGGGTTGATGGGATAGAAGAGCTCTTGGCTGACCTGGCTGAGGACTACTTTCTTGACCAAGTCGACAACTCGCTGCGCCATCACTTTGAATTCTTATCCCATTTGCCAAGTGAAGCGAGCGAGTCCATCTGTGCAGCAGATGTGATTCCTGAAGATCTGGAGGATCTCCGATGCGAGTCGGATGGATCACACGAGGACCGTTCGACATACTCTGAGACGAGTGGCGGAGCAGAGCTTGACAAGGCTGACATCTTGACGTTGCACGAGTCAGATCACCCAGACACGACTTGTGCCAATGATCAGCCTAAGCGTCCGACTCCCGAACTCAAACCTCTCCCACCTAATCTCAGATACGAGTTCCTCGACCCAGACAAGGTCTGTCCTGTGATTGTCAACGCAAGTTTAAACCCCGATCAAACTGCCAGACTCCTGGAGAGGCTGAAGCTTCACAAGGGCGCTATCGGGTACTCAATCAAGGACTTGAAAGGGATCAACCCAGCAATCTGCTCACATCGGATTCTACTCGAGGATGATCACAAGCCGTCCGTGGAACACCAGCGGCGACTCAACCCCAATCTAAAGGAGGTGGTGAAAAAGGAGATCCTCAAACTCCTAGATGCAGGCATCATCTACCCCATCTCCGATAGCAAATGGGTGAGTCCCATCCATGTGGTGCCCAAGAAGGGAGGCACAACAGTGGTAAGGACTGAAAAGAACGAGCTAGTCCAGACTCGCGTGGTATCTGGGTACCGCATGTGTATCGACTACAGGAAGCTCAATGCTGCCACACGCAAAGATCATTTCCCACTGCCATTTGTTGACCAACTTCTTGAGAGGCTGGCCAATCATTCTCATTTTTGCTATCTTGACGGGTACTCAGGATTCTTCCAGATCCCCATTCACCCGAACGACCAAGACAAGACCACTTTCACATGCCCCTACGATACGTTCGCGTACCGTAGGATGCCATTCGGTCTGTGCAATGCACCTGCCACCTTCCAGCGAGCCATGATGGCTATCTTCTCAGATTTCATCGAGAATGGGGTTGAGGTCTTCATGGATGACTTCTCGGTCTATGGAGCCAGCTTTGACTCATGTCTAACCAACCTCTGCAAAATCCTGGAGAAGTGTGAAGAGGTCAACCTGATCCTAAACTAGGAGAAATGTCACTTCATGGTCCAAGAAGGAGTTGTCCTTGGACATGTGGTGACATCCAAAGGAATTGAGGTTGACAAAGCCAAGGTGGAGGTGATCGAGAAGCTGGAGATCCCAACAAATGTCAAAGCAGTCCGAAGCTTTCTGGGACACGCTGGCTTCTACCGTCGATTCATCAAGGACTTCTCCAAGATCGCGAAACCGTTGACCAATCTGCTCATCAAAGACTCTGATTTTGTTTTCTCAGAAGATTGTGTCGACTCGTTTTGTCGATTGAAGGAAGCTCTTGTCTCAGCACCTATCTTGCAGCCACCAGACTGGTCCTTGCCCTTCGAGCTGATCTGCGATGCGAGCGACTATGCTGTGGGAGCGGTTCTCAGGCAGAGAAAGGAGAACAAGCCATGTGCTATCTACTACGCTAGCAAGGTGCTAGATCCTGCCCAGATAAACTACACAACAACCGAGAAGGAGCTTCTGGCCGTTGTGTTCGCTCTCGACAAGTTCAGATCCTACTTGGTTGGTTCCAAGATAGTGATCTACACTGACCACGCCGCACTCAGGTATCTGGTGAGCAAGCAAGATGCCAAACCTCGCCTGATCAGATGGATCCTCCTCCTACAGGAGTTTGATATTGAAATCAGGGACAAAAAGGGAGTCGACAACACTGTGGCTGATCATCTATCCCGGCTTCGCTGGAAAGATGATGACTCTGCCAACCTGCCAATCAATGATTCATTCCCTGATGATCAATTCCATTCGATTTCTGCCATGGAGGAGATCAACTCGGTCGGTACATCGATGCGCACGACCCATGCTGTGCAAGATCGGACATTCCATGCCGCGGACCGAGTAAACACCAAATCTGTGCCCTGGTATGCGGACATTGCGAATTTTCTTGCTTCAGGAGTACTCCCTCCTACCATGTCCTACCAGCAAAAGAAGAAGCTTCGATCGGACGCCAAGTTTTACTTCTGGGATGACCCCTTCCTATATAAAACCGGCGTTGATGGCATCTACAAACGTTGTGTGCCATACGATGAGACGCGCTCCATTCTTGAGCACTGCCATTCCTCATCTTACGGAGGACACGCTTCATCCTCCAAGACTGCTTCAAAGGTCCTACAATCCGGCTTCTTCTGGCCTACCCTTTTCAGAGACGCTAGGTCCTTTGTTGCAGCTTGTGACAAGTGTCAGCACACTGGTAACATCACCAAGAGGAATGAAATGCCTCTCCACTCTATTCTTGAGGTAGACATCTTTGATGTCTGGGGCATTGACTTCATGGGACCGTTACCACCCTCTTGTGGGAACGAGTACATCCTGGTGGCAGTTGACTATGTCTCCAAGTGGGTGGAAGCAGTGGCGTGCAAGAATGCGGACTCCAATGCAGTGAAAAGACTGTTCACTGACATCATCTTCCCTCGCTTTGGAGTTCCAAGAGCCGTCATCAGTGATGGTGGCAAGCACTTCATCAACCGCCAGTTCGACAATCTTCTCAGTCGTCACGGAGTAACTCACAAGGTGACCACTTCCTACCATCCTCAAGCCAACGGTCAAGCTGAGATTTCCAACAGGGAGATCAAGTCTATCTTGGAAAAGACAGTTGCTAAAACGAGAAAGGATTGGTCGCTTAAGCTAAGTGACGCACTGTGGGCCTACCGTACAGCCTTTAAAACGCCAATTGGGATGAGCCCTTTCAAACTGGTGTACAGAAAGTCCTGCCACTTGCCCGTGGAAATTGAGCACAAGGCATACTGGGCCACGCGGGCCATCAACATGGACTTGCTTCCAGCTGGAGAGAAACGCATCCTTGACTTGCACGAGTTGGAGGAGATGCGCCTGAATGCCTATGAAAACGCGAGAATTTACAAGGAAAGAACCAAACATATTCACGACAAGCGCATCATGCCTCGTGAGTTCAATGAGGAAAACCTTGTCCTTCTGTTTAATTCTCGACTGAGACTCTTTCCAGGAAAGCTGAAGTCCAGGTGGTCTGGTCCATTTCGGGTAAGAACAGTGTTCCCGTTTGGCGCAGTGGAACTTGAGAACAAGGAGGGGCAGACTTTCAAAGTCAATGGTCAGCGTCTCAAGCATTACATTGCTGATCATCCCCAAGAAATGCGCGTCAACTTGGATCTCTCTAATCCCGCCCCGATTGAAGCATAACAGAGAGATGGTCGAGCTAAAGACCTAAAACAAGCGCTCCTTGGGAGGCAGCCCAAGCTCATTTTTCTCGTTTTTGCATCTTAGGAACAGTTCGTCATGCATTCATGTTTACTTTTTCTGCATCACGAGCGAGTTTGAGAGGTCCAAGAAGAGGAAATCACAGAAACCTAACCTGGTACAGTTAGGCCGCACCAACTTGGTTCGGCTAGGCCGTACCTCAGGTTGGCACGGGCCGTACCTCAGGTTGGCACGGCTCAAGAGAGACAGGTACGACCCGTACCTGATTGGTATGGCCAGGCCGTACCTAGGTATGGGCGGCGCAGAGGCGCATTAACTGCCGCCATTTTCTTCTTAAACCCCCCCCCCCCCCGCACCCCTCTCTTCCTCAGCCGTACCCCTTCCCTTCCCTCTTCCTCACTCTGCCGCCATCTCCTTCTCTCTGTCTTTCCTCCCTTTCTCCTTTCGCTGCCGCCCCTTTCTCCTGCCGAACACCCTCTCACTCTGCTGCATCTCTCACTCTGCCGCATCTCTCTCTGCCGCCTCACTTCTCTCGTACGGCCCGCTCCACCATCAGCCGCACACCGTCTCCTTCGGTCCATTCCAGCCCTCTTCTGCTTCGGTCTTGTGTGGGACGTGCATGTCCGACCCTCACACAGAACGCCAACGCAAGTACGCTCAACTGCAACGCCAAGAGCGACTTCGCGAAATGCGTCGGCAACTCTCGCACACCCCCACACCTTCTGGGTCTCAGTCCTCCGTCCCCTCCGCTTCTGGACCCACGACGTCTCGTCGCTCCAACCAGAGTAGCTCCAGGAGCGCATCCCAGTCTGGAGATGGAGGAGAGTCCTCATCTGAGAGTCCCTCTCAGGCTGGTTCTGGAGATGGGCACGAGAGCCCATCTGGTTCAGCTTACCAGCCTTCTGGTTCAGCCTCGAGCGATAGCGCTTCCGACCCCTACGGCACTGATGAGGCTGTCTCTGACTCCACCCTGCGCGCTGCGCAGTTCTACAATACCCTGAGTCAGAGAAAGTTTGACAACACCAGGGTTGTCGACTTCACGGCACTCCAGACTCTGGGACTTGAGGAGGAGTTCCTACGTCTCACGAGTCGGATTGGGATAGGCCATTCCTTCTGGACCATCGCACAGATAGGATACACGGGTCTCACCCTTGAGTTCCTCTCCTCTTTGGAGCTCAAGTACAACAAGAGGGATACTCCTTACATCAAGTTCCGCCTTCGTCAGGTGGTCTACCGAGTTTGGCTCTCCCAGTTGCGCGAGTGGTTTGGTTTTGCACCGAACCCGACGACTGCCTCCATCTCGTTCGCTGAGGATCTCGATCGCAACCACTTCTGGGAGCTCATCTCTGGCAAGAAGGCAGGCTCCGCGTTTAATCCGGAGTTCAAGCAGCTGAATGTCCCTCATCCCGTCCTCCGCTTCATCCTGCGGATCCTTGGTGGCACTTTCTTTGCACGTGGCGAGACGATGACCCGTGCCAATGTCGAGGATCTGCAGTTGCTGGATCATATGCTGCGCCCTGATGGCGCCCTCGAGCGGCCCGATCTGATGCTCGCGATGATCCAGCATTGGCTCGGTCTCCAGCGCGCCACCAAGGTTGGTGGCATTGTCTCTATCTCCGCCTACGTCACTCTGATCGCAGAGCGACTGGGTGTCCAGATCGTTGGAGACGATGAGTGCAAGGGCCCCCGCTATTTCACTCTGACTGCCCTGCACACCTACAAGTTCATCCAGCCAGCCGCCGCACGTGATGGACGAGGCGTTTGGGCATGGCGCATCGGCGACCAGGCCAGCTATGTCATGCCTTTCCCGGTCACTCTCTCCTTCGACGACCGGAGTACCTGGTTTTTCACCCGTCCTCCTCGTATCCAGCAGGGCCCCGCCGCACCACCACCACCACCACCACCACCACCTACGGATGATGTGGAGATGCATGACACACACACCTCTCCCGTCCAGGATCAGGATGAGCAGATGCTTCCTCACTCTCCACTCCAGATGCATCTATCTCCCGATCAGGTCCCTCCCTTCTCCCCGCAGGGACCTTTCCCATCTCCTGGCGCAGGTACCTCTGCATTCGGTACTGGGCCTTCCACATTCCAGACTGGACCTTTCCCTTCCACCTTCCAGACTGGACCATCCACTTCCGCAGCTGGCCCCACTCATGAGCCCACCATGCGCGAGATGTACGCCCTCATCACCTCCATGCAGGCCACCCAGCTCTCCATTCAGGCCTCGCAGCTGGCCATCCAGACTACTCAGACGAGCTTGCTAGAGTCTCAGCTCGCCTTACAGGAGACACAGTCCGCTCAGGGGGACGCTATTTTTGACATTCAGGCTGATGTAGCTCAGCAGCGCCAGAGTATTCACCGTATGGAGCGACAGATGACTGACTGGCGATTCTTCATGGACCACGGCCACTGGCCTAACCTCCCACCCCCCTAGACTTCTCAGGTTCGCTTTCTTTTCCCAAGCTTTTACATTTCCTTTATCTTTATGTCTTGAAGCATTGAGGCCAATGCTCAGGATAGGCTTGGGGGGGAGACATTTGCATCTAGGACATGTTTACTTTTTCTTTTTTTCATGCATTTGTAGGTGAAATTTGTGTGATTGTTTAAATTGGAGACCTGTCAAATTTTTTTTGTGTATGATTGGGATTACCTTGTGCAATTGGAACTAACTTTATAATTGACCAAAAATCTGATGAGAACCGAATGCTTTGAGAACTTATGAAAGCGACAACTTGAACTGTATCTAGGATTTCGTTTAGAAACTGAACTGAGCCTTTTAAATAGGGAATTGGGGATTTTAAACTGGATATGTGTATTCATGGTATGTGCAAAAAAAAAAAAAAAAAAAAAAAATGGAGACAATAAGAGTACTGGCAATAAGTCCGAAAAGGCGCCTTTGAGCTCGTCTCCCAAATAAAAAAAAAAAAAAAGAGAAGACGGGGAACATAAGAGTACTGGCAATAAGTCCAAAAGGGCGCCTTTGAGCTCGTCTCCCAAATAAGAAAAGATATTTTGCACATGTCAACACACGAAATCCATAACTTTCTGACCTAAGCTTATTCCAAGCTTGGGGGGGTTAAAATGGGAAACCTCCACACATGAGGGCAAAGTTTAGGTAGATAAATGACACCTTGATCGATTTGAGTGATCAGCCTTATAAGTGATTAAAACATTCGAGACTTTGAAGTTTGATTGGTCCGTTTGTGAGGTGAATCAAAAATTGAATAAGGAAGTCCAAATCGTACCAAAAAGTTTTGAAAGTTTTTGGTTAAAGCAATTCACGCAAATTTTCACAATTAGGAAGTTAACTTGCATTTAGAGTCTAGAGCTGGTACCTGAGTTTAAATCTTTGCTTGAGGACAAGCAAAGGTTTAGCTTGGGGGAATTTGATACCTCGCATATTTAGCCTATATTTGACTTGATTTCGTACCGCTTTCACGTTCTAAATTGTCAAAATCATGTGCATTTCATTGATAAATTCTTAGAATTTGGTACTGCTGAGAGTCTGTTTGTTTTCTGCAGGATTGGAGCAAAATACACGAAGAAACGGCGTTTTTGGACTCCCTGGTACGACCCTTACCAGGATTGGTACGGGTCGTACCAGACTTAACCGATTCAGCCTTTTTCCCATCTCGTACGGCCTGGCCGTACCATTTTGGTATGGGCCGTACCTAGATGCCGCCTGACAGAATTCAAATCTTGGCAGAGGCTATTTAAAGCGAGGGATCTCTCCATTCCAAGGGGAGCCGGATTCCATTCCAGATTGAGAGCTGAGAGAAAGAGAGAAAGAGAGAAAGAGAGAAAAGGAGCAAGGAGAGAAGAAAAAGGAAGAAGAAGAGGTGAAATCGACGGATCAAGCTCTTCTCCACTCCTGATCTTCGATCCAGTTTTATCATGCCTCTCTTTACCTCTTTACTTGTATTTCTGAACAGATCTATGACTTGTGAGTAGTTGATCATTGTTTCTAGGGTTTAGAGATGGATTTTCTTGATTTGTATTGCTTTTCTTGATTTGGATCTTGTATGAACTCTTTTTATTGCATTGATTGTGAATTGCTTGTCTTGATTGCTTTGTTTTGCTGTGATTGCATGTGGTGTGCCTATAGTGGTAAATCAACCCTAACAAGGTCATGTGACCATTGCTATCTCTCAACCAAATCAATCCCTTTAGGTAGACTTGTTCGAATTGAAGCCGAAAGGTTGAATTCTCCTCTAATTGACAGATTAGATGATTCCTTAGATCTCCAATCAATCAACTAGTGGATCTGGACCAACACATGACAATTGAGGTTTAGAAACCCTAGAAGGTGAAGAATTGCATCCCAAACCTAGATCTTGAACCAACAAACGAGAGTTGAGGCTTAGGAACCTTAGGTATGGTCAATTGAACCTTTCTCAAGAGTTTAATACGAGGTACCAGCAAGAAATGCATCAACTCGAACTTGTAAGCTCTGTTCTGGTAAATCGGTACGGGTCTTACAAGAGTGGTGCGGCCTACCCGTACCAAGCCCCACACGGCTTGGTCGGACCAGGTTGGTGCGGCCTAGCCGTACCAACTTGGTAAGACCCGTACCACTAGAGGCAAATCAGAGATGAAGTTTGAAACCCTTGAAACATCTTTTATTCAAATTCAAAACACCGTTTATACTTTTCCTTGCACAGTGACTCTTCTATTTCATTACTTGATTGCTTGAATTGATTGTTTAGGAAATTTAAATACCAAAACCCCTTTCTTTTCTCAATTCTAGTCTTTGGCCAAGATAAGTAGAATCTAGTCAAGGAATCCGTCCTTGTGGATCGATACCCGATTATACTCCTCGATAGGGTTGTGCACTTGCAACCCTAATCGGAAGGTGTAACCGCGGTTTTAAAAAGTACGCTCCCTAGCGTACTGAAACTTGCGTTGCGCTCTCACACGAACAATGCCACCCCCACACAACCCTTGTGCGCACCCAAAAACACGGAAACGCACAATGCTTGTGCGCACCCGACAAAACTAGAAACGCACAGTGCTTGTGCGCACCCGACCGGATCCGCGCAATGGTTGTGCGCACCCACTGGTCTGCACAGGGGTTTGCGCGGGTGCGCAAGGGGGGAGTTTTATCACATTTGGCCGGGTACGCACAAGGGTTGTGCGAACCCGTTTGAAACCGCAATTTCTCCGTGGACCTGGTGCGCGAATTTATTGTGTGGATCCAAGTCGGGTGCGCGAATTCTTTGTGCGGATCCATGTTTTTGGGTGCGCACAAGGGTTGTGCGGAGGTGGTCTTTTGATAGAAAAATGGAACCGGGTGGTTTTTAATTTATTTCGATTTTTCTAGGTGGTAAAAAAAAAAAATCCGGCCCCTGCGCTATACCCGAATAGGCAACGAACACGTCGGTCACGCAAAAATTGAGATATCTCAGAGGATACGAAATTACGAACTCACTTTTTACTAGGCTGAGCCCTTTACACTATGTTTTATTGAATTAAATTTTCAAATGGTCAACAGCAAGCGGCGTGTGCAACTCTCCCGAATGACTGATGGCCTCATCTCTGAATTCCTCGTGGGCCCCGCAGAAAAGATCTCCAGAAATACTACGTGACTAATTGAAATCACCCACGTGGCACCTTCCTCATCCACGCCTTCCCTCCAGATTTTCTCACCACCAAAACTACCTCTGCTGGTTCGCTCCTTTCCGAGCCACGTCCCCCATTTACTACCGTACGATCTATTCCTCCCTCTTTACTCAACGTCCGATTAAACTGTTTAAACTCCCGCTTTAAATATTGATGCCAGATTCTTCTCCAACCAAATTCACTGTCTACTCGATCAAACTCGACCTCGCAATTCGTGCTGCACCAAACTTCGCACCAGTGGTGAGAAATGAGATCCGCCGCCGTTCAAGCTCCGTTCGTCCCCGTACGCCGGTGTTCGCCAACGCTCCGTCGTCCTTTCCTTTTTCTAACCCTTAATTCGAGCCATTCTTCATCGGTTCGATCCGTAAGGTGCTCGGCTCTGACCTCTCCCTCTGAAAAAGTAAAGGATTCGAGAAAGAAGAGTCTCACGAAAGGAAGCGCGAAGCAATCGAAGAGAGTTAACGCTGTGTCACTGGAAACGGCACCCACGGTTTCTTCTTCCTCACAAGGTACAGGTTTGAACTATGATGAAGTGGCAGAGCAATTGGAGAATATTTACAAGCTTAGTCCTGCCAAAATATTGGAGAAAATTGGGGAGGGGCAAGATGGGGATTTTGGAGGGATGAGGTTGGTTCGAGGCAAGAAGAGAAAAGCAAAGAGGCTGAGCATGGAGAAGAGAATGGCTGTGAAAAAGGCAAAGAATGAAGAGACAATTCAAGATAACTATGAGGAGAGATTGTTGAGAGAGAACCTGGTTTTATGGAATTTGAGTAAATTGGATTGGAAAAGGATGAAAATTCCACCAGTTCTTCGGTCGGCTGAGCAGACAAAATTGTTTAAGCTCATGCAACCCATGAAGGTTAGATTTTGTTTCATTTTTATCATTATTTTATTTTTTTATGCTTATTTTTCTTTGAATTGGCATGAACATGCATCTAATGGAAATGTACATGGTATATTTGGCTGATCTTCCTGGCCTAATGTGATCCTGTGGGTAAATAAAGCCTTTCAGTATTGTACCAATACCAGAATTTTTATCTGACAACGGTCAATTGGGTACCAATTAGAGTATCTCAAGCAGCGGTTCTATTTGTGTTAAGTCAAGTTTTGTTTGATAGTGTGTTTACATATCAAAATATGGTCAAATGATAATAGGAAGAAATATAAAATATTAATGCACCTCACCAATGTATCAGTCATGTCTTGGAGAAATTATAGTTACTGGGATAATAAAAGGAGGTGTTTATCTTTCTTTTTTTATTACTTTTTTGCAGGCAATAAATGAGTTGAAGGAGAGCTTAAGAAGCAATCTACAACAAGAGCCATCGGATGGAGAACTTGCGGCCAGGATGAACATGACTGTTCAGGAATTGAATAAGCATATGATGGTTGGCCAGGCAGCTAGGAACAAACTAATAAAGGTGCGTACTACGTGGCTATATACTGGTTATCATTTGTAACATGATATTTTTTCCTTTTTTTTTTTATTTAAGGGCCCCGGTACACCGGAGCATCTTTTAGATGTTAATCCCAATAATTGAACCTTGCGTCTCTCCGTAGAGAGATGCGGGCCCGTGCCACTGCATTAAGCCCACGGTTCTCATTTGTAACATTATCCATAATTGTCAATGTTTTGTGCTCTTTAATAGCTTGTTAAGAAAGACCAAAATGCACTCATTTAGTGATTTTTACAACAAGCAGGGATTATGTGAAATGCAGAATATTGTTTATAGTTTTTTGGGTCATATGCTACCGACATACAAGGGCACTTACAATCTCCATCTGATCATATTTCATCGAGGTGTTCAACGGGAACCATGAAATTGTCCTTATTCAGTCTTTTATCTTCTGTCTTTTCTCTCATATATGGTATACTAAATGGCATCGATTCCCATTTGCAGCACAATCTACGGCTAGTAATATTTGTGATCAACAAGTACTTTTCTGAGTTTGCTACGAAGGAAAGATATGACGACTTGTGTCAGGCCGGTATGAAGGGTTTAACTACAGCCATCGATCGGTTCGAGCTAAGGCGAGGAATGCGCTTATCAACATACGGTCTTTTTTGGATTAGGCATTCTATTATTCGATCAATAACCACCTCCAGCTTCACCCGTTATCCTGTTGCTTTTGAATCAGTACGTATCAGACAAGTTCGTTCTTTGTGTGTATTCAATCTTTGTGTAATTTCATTGGTTTCTCTATGAGGAAATTTTTGTCAAACTAGTGAACAGTTATACTGTTTATTAAATCCTATGGTTCCATTGTCGGTTGTGATGGTAAAAAATTGAACCGAATAACAGAAGAACAAGAAGAAGAGAAATGCTTATTTGTTTGCTAAGTTAATTTTCCAAAATTGCAGCTTAAACAAGAAATTCAAAAGGCGAAGCAACAGCTTATGTTTGAGCTTGGCCGAATGCCGACTGAAGATGAAATCGCAAAAAGCACGGGAATTACTAGAGAGAGATATCGAGACGTTTTAAAGGCGACAAGACCGGTCCATTCACTTAATGCGAAGCATCCGGTGACACAAGAGGAGTTAATTAATGGAATAACCGACACTTTTGGGTTTACTGGTGATAAAAGCAGGAAACGGTCTCCAGATCTTCTGCGGCTTGCTTTAGATGATGTGGTATGTATCACTATTTTAATTCAACTAGTACATGATTGTTCGACTGATATATTTCATGCAGTTAATGATGTATAATTCTCAGTTAGATCTTGTCTTCATGAAATATATCAGTCAAACATTCAGGTATCAGCACGCTCTGCTCCTCTCTACTAATAGACCATCTTTAGGATCCATGTTAGATACCTGACACGATCAAATGGTTCCAATCAAGTCTTTAAATTTTTTTTTTCCCTTTATTTGATTGAGCCCTGATTTGGATCAGACAGTCAAATTAGATAACAAAAAAGACCCACTAACTGAAGAGCCCAAATTGGTATGGGTTTGAATATGGTGCTACAATTCCAAACTGAAGGAGAACAGGAGTTTGGTTAATTTTATCTTGGAGTCCCATGTCATTTGTTCATTTTTGTTTTTTTTTTTTTTAATGTTGTCATGCAGTTAGATTCACTGAAACCAAAGGAGAGCATTGTAATAAGACAGAGATATGGATTAGATGGCAAGGGAGAGCGCTCATTATCTGAAGTCGCTGGAAATCTCAATATCTCAAGAGAGATGGTGCGCAAGCACGAACTCAAGGCTTTGATGAAGCTCAAACACCCAACCCGTCTCGATTATTTGCGCATACACCTCTGAAAAGAAATATGTGAATATAAGCCTGTTCATTTTTTTGCTTTAATGCTGAGTTTGAAAGGAGTTGTATAATAGGAATGTGGCAGTGTGTAAGCGCGTCAGCACTATAAAATGATCATGGATTATACATGGTTATGGAAATAGTTCGTATTGGACCGATTGTGAGGAAGTAGTACATAGAAGGTATAGGAAGAGGAATGTTTTATATTGGTTTTTGGATATTAAAATCCATGTATATAACAACAGCATTCTTAATTTACAGATAATAAACCGAGAATCCGAATTCTAGTACTTGTACTGTTATACAAGGTGCATTTTTACTTTTCATTTTTACTGCCCATTTGCAGCATATAATGTTTTATATGCTCTACCTTGCATCAACACCCATCTGCTAAACTATGCTTTGGGCCTTTGTAGCCCAAAAGAGTTGGTACGGCCCATTAGTTATTAACTCTGGTACGGGCATGTTTTGGTGCGTACGTACCTGAGCATTCTTAAATTGGTGGTACAACCGTCAGGTCCTCATCTATATTATTTCTTTGGATATCGTCCTCACTCCTAACCAAGACCAGAACAGAATCTATGAGTCTTAAATTGTCTGACAATTTGTTGTGTTCAAATTAATTGTGCTGACACATTCCTGAGCAATTCTTAACTAGCCTCATAACTCTTAATAGGGCTTAATAGCCGCATTTTGCAAAGTACATAGCCTCATTTGATTCTGTAATTAATATTGTAATAGTGACAACTAAACATGACCCTCAGGGGCGGACCCACCTTGAGCCATGGAGGGGTAACTGCCCCTCTCTGAATTTTGAAATTCAGTGAAAAAATACGGATCTAATATAACTTTGCCCCTCTCTTGAAAATTATTTTGCTCCGATCTGGAACTGGAAAGCCCATCAAGTCAGTTCAAAAGCACTGTTAATGAGAAATTTTATTGTTTTTATATAAATTAATTATATGTCTGGACTAACTTTGTTATTTTTTAATATGTAAAATGATACGATTTTGTTGTTTTTATTATGTAAGAGTGTACTATTTTTTTTATTATTATGTTGATTGTTTTCTATCTAGTACCAAATTAATTGATTTGAACCGGATTTCTGCTCTTTCCTGGCAGAAATTCTACGTCCGCCCCTGATGACCCTAATGCCTAATTCGAGACAATTGTCTCATTAGGTGGGATCTAATAGCGGGACGAATTCCTGGGAGAGAGCCAGCCGAAATCCAGTATGTTTTTATGACAAGGCATGAGAATCAAAGTCCAAGAAATTAGAACATGAAAAAGAAACGACTGAAGGAGATTAGCTATATTTTATTCTTTCACATGCAACAAAATAAAGCCCAGGACCTTGTTCATTCGTTGTTGCTCCATGAGAAGAATAACTAGTGTAAGAGGCGACTAAGTTATTCGAATATTGCAGTTTATATAACTATTTACGTAGATTTTTCTGTTTTTTTTTTTGTCAAGAGCATGTGATGCTGGCAACAAATTATATTACATAACAAATGCTCTCCAAAACAGGAAATGAAGAAAGGAGGTATTCTAGGAAAGGAGTACGAAGATAAAGGGCACGTTGGAGCAAACAGAGATGTAGATAATTGAGAGAGAAAAAATCACCTCTAGGAAGAAAACCATTAACTCAAGTGTCATTAGTTATAAAAACCCTTAAGCCAGTCACTTTAGATTGTGTTGAACTTGAAATTTGCATGACTAATAAAACTGCCAAGTAGAATACCTCATGCTTTGTTATTACCAAATACTTGAGCAGATGTGGTGTTGAACTATATATATTGTATGGTGAAAGCAACTAATAACCAGCATTGCATGAATCATTGATAAAGAAAGTAAACAAAAATTAAGAAATTGCCTAGATATAAAAAAAGCAAAATAAAATAATTCTCTAGAAAATTGATATCCTTGACATCATTCACTAAAATCTTTCTATAAAGGTTTTCAGCAGCCTTAAAACTCGAACATTCCATTAATGCACAAGAAGCAACAGTGCAAAAGTAAAATCTCCTTGCTCTATTCTGAATAGTTTTACTTTTTTTTCATTGCAACAATTCCTAAAGGAGATCAAAGAAATAATCCAAACCTTGACCAATCTCCCAGATAGAGAGGCCGGTGCCCCAGGCACGCGCCTCCTCCAAACGAACAGAAATTGACATCAGTGTTGGAAAAAACACGGCATGCTTGACATTGTCATGCATATAGAAGAGATAGTGCTCAGAGCTTCTCTCCTCCCATAGCAATGCTGGCTTATGCTTTTCTAGTATGGAGATCAAGTCTCTCCCGATAATGGGCCCACCACCAAGACCTGTGAAACATACCATAAACATTAAAAATAATCATCAATGTATCAAAATAAAATAGTAACGTATTGTAGTGATTGATGTCTGCAAGACGAGAAAAATGTGGTGAAATGCAAAACTGTAATCAGCAAGAATGTTATATAACCCATTTGATAAATACCATTTTCACAACTAGGTATGCATTTGTTTAATTTACCCAACAAAATATCTTTTATTTTTATTTATTTTGAGGTAAATTTCCCCCAACAAATGTCAAAATATCATGGTCTCCGGTACATTAAAAAGAATAATGATCACATAACCAAAGTATTGAAATAGCATCACCGTGTAGTTTAAGATACCCCACATTCCTAAGTACGCAAATGGGGAAGAAGAGTGCAGTTAGGTATTTGGTAAAATTAGGAGATGATGGCAAAAGCCATATTAACAGCATTTTAAAAGAGCTTCACAGATACTAAATGTTTTACAAGGGCATAAATGCCAATCTCAAGCTTTCTGGAGCACATTAAACTTGTTTTACAAGGGCATAAATGTCAATTTCAATTTTCAGGGCACATTAAACTAATTTTATATCAAAAGTTATTTAACTTTAAATTACTTGATGCTACCAATATACATAACAAGGTCCAAACAAATAGACTCACCTTCTGCAATCACAAAATCATTCCCATAAAAATTTATCCCAAGAAATATCATATGAGCATGCTCAGCACCATTATCACCCAAAAGAACTCCAAGACAATATTTAATCCACTCTACAGGAGCGTTTGGGCCAGGTTTCTGTGGGCCCGAAAAATCATAGGTCATGAGGGAGAAACCATCAACCGAGTCAGCAAGCTGTTTCAGATCCCCTGGCCCAAAGTCATAACCACTTAGTTTCTCAGATCGTACCGGTGATATCACCAAAATTAATTGCAAATGCTGACTAGGGTTTGGGCCTGAGATGACTGAGTGCATTGCCTCTCCTAGTTGCTTGATGAAATGCAAGGCCTGTGAATCATGCACAAGACTGAAGGTTGTAAAGGCAACTACTGTGACAATAAAGGTAACAAAGTTCGAATATGATATTGAACTGGTGCCATCCTCTTGGCAACCACACCAGGTAAGGACAATTTTAGTTCAGATAAAACTGGTATTAGTACAACATTTAATCTCTGTCACATACGACACTGAGCATAACCGTACAGCAGGTAGAAATTACCATAGTGCGTAGCTCAGGATCATTCAAAACACCAAAGGCAGCCCAACTAGACCACGACTCAAGCACTATTCCATCAAATCCCATCTCCCTGTTTACTGACAAAATTATAATAAATAGACAGTTAAAATATCAAAAACATAAGGTAAGTGATTGCATCATTTTCTAGTTTTAATCTTTGCAAAAAATGTAATTCAAAATTATTAGCTCCATGTCATTCTGTGGAAAGCCTTGTGTGCAGTTGTGCACAGAGCCCCTTGTAGTAAGCCCCAGTGCATCATACCAAGCATCATGTTTGAAAATTCAAATCTTGAATTTGCAAATTTGGAAGTTTGCTGAGGTAGATGATATAAAAAAGGAGGTGATCCCAAGAAAAACTCACCGGCATTCTTTGATTATAAGATCTATTGCATTGCTTAACTGTTTCTTCTTTACTAGCACCTCAGCAGGGGATGCTTCCAGCAACACTCTAGGTACCACCTATTATTATTATTATTTAAAAGATAAATAAGTTGTTGTAACTTAACTAAACTTTGTACACTAAAATATTTTAAATACTACAAGATATATCAGATGCCAATTACCAGTGAATTGCTTCCTTTTCTCAATTCAGAGATCCAACCTAAATCAACATCATGCTGTCCTTGCAATATTAATTTTTTTCCTTCACTGTTAGAAGAAAAAAGAACCCAACCAATTAAAAAATTAAACTTCTCTCAAAATTAAAAGACTTGTTTTTAAATGTTTGACCAACCTTTTCAGCTGATACCACACTGGGGATATGTGAGTAAACTTAGAATTGAACAGCTTTGCCATATCATAACCTTTTGAATTCCTGCATTCACAGAAAGCACTTAAATTACAATATAAGGGCTATAATATTGGATCATGGTCAGGTCATTATCTGCTGGTTCAGTGGAAGTAATACAACACCCTGTTTGTACGTGTTTTGTTTGCTTTGGTTTATTAAGTTCCCAATTGCTGGATTGAGAAAAAGTTTATGATTCTAGATGTGGTTAATTTGCAAGAGCATGAAGATTATTTGAGGTTAGTAGCATGATTGAGGGATTACTTAAGGCTCAATTTTAGTTAAATTCGAATAAAATTACACTGTTTGGGTAAACCAGTATCAAATATTTTAAATATTGCTGAATGTTAGAAGCTGAAAAATAAAATGCTGTGGTGAATTCCCAATGCATAAAGATGCACCAACATATAACTACAGATAAACTAAAAGTGAAACCAAGAATAAATTACCAAGGTGTTACGTATGCTAATACAGGATTCAGAAAGTGACGATGTGACCGATTCACGGAAACCCTTCCATTTTCCTACGGGTACCAAACAAGAAAAAAGTAAAAAAAAAAACCATAAACAGTTGAAAACAATGTAATACACATGCTTACAAAAAGGCAAAAATAAATAAATACAGCTCACAGCGAGGATGTCTAGGTAGGAGATATCGGGCCTGACGAGACCCCTGTCGTAAACGGAGAGGACCGGGGCTGGGGGAACTGGAGAGCTGCTACTGTAGAGGTAAATGACGAGCAAGGAGATAGAAGAGAGGAATAGTACAAAGAGAAAGAGAACGCGTGGATGAGTGAGAGGGAGGTGGGTTTTGGATAGTTTTGAGCTCTCGGCCCGAACCGCCCGGTCAGACTGAACCGGATCGGTCGAACTGGCCGGTTTACGGCGATCTCGCCTCTTTGCTGGCATTGTCGAGGAGCGAGAAGCAACAGAGCAGTTTTACTTCAATGTTCGGTCACTTTGTCTATACGATGGATCTGTCGATTCGGTCCACGGTAAATTTTCTAGGGGGAATTTCATGTGCAACCCTCAAAAACTTCAAAATTACGTATTTCCCCCTCTAAAGTTTAAAATTACATATCCCTCTCTCAACTTCAAAATCTCACAAATTTATCTATTTTATTGTCTTTTATATTAAAACTCATTCTAAATTTATACAATACCCATTTTACCCTCTATCAAAAGCATATAAATCCAATTGGACTCAAATTTAAATATAAATTGTTCCTCTACCGTCCGAACTGTTTTTAGATTTGTGCACATAAGATCAACACGAATCTTGATGCAAAAAAACACACACATATTGAAGCAACATGCACATATCTTAATGTGATACACGCTGATCAGAATTGCTTTAAGATCCGTATATGTAGATCAGCACAAATATTGAAACGATGTGCACAAATCTTAATGCGATGTGCATGGATTGGACGGTAGATGAACTCTTCAGATTCAAATTTGAGTCTAATTTGATTTGTATGTTTTTAATAAAGGGTAAAATGGGTATTTAAAAAAAAATTGAATGAGTTTTAGTATAAAAAATAATAAAATGAATAAATTTGTGAGTTTTTAAAGTTTAGAGGGGAAAATAAGTAATTTTAAGCTTTAGAGGGGGGAATACGCAATTTTGAAGTTTTTGAGGGGTGTACGTGAAATTCCCCCAATTTTCTAAAAATGACCAGGAGTTTACAATTTCAATTATCTTCCTGTATTTATAATTTCATTATTTTCAGTTTTTAAATTTTCTTTTTTAGCAATCAACGCACATCCATGCAACTAAAATAAAATAAGCCATGTCAGATTAGAAATTAGAAAACAAACAACACTGTGGATGCTCTAAAATAACTCAAGATGTAGATCTACACCGTTGATTTTTTATCAGACCGTCTAGAATGACTAATGACATAACCTCCCACTTGCAATTAAGAAAGCTAAAATTTTGATATCTACCATATTGAAAAAAATAATAAACTAAAAAATCACTTTTATGAAAATTTCAGAAATTACCATATTCGCAATTTTGATAGGCGGATACAGAAAAACAATCCGCCAATTAAAATTGCAGACATGCTATGTGGGTCCGCCACTATTTATATGGCGGACTTTCTCTTTATTTTGACTCGTTTTACACCATTTTTAATATAAAAGTTATCATGACTTTTTGTTTTTATTTTTTTAAATATTATAAAAAAAATATGGTTGAAACAAATAACAAGTCATTAATGACTTTTTGTTTTTGTGCTTGCTCCTAGCTGTAAGAATAAAAAAAAAAGAAAAAAGAAAGTCCGCAGTTTCAATTGACGGATTCAGTATGGACTCCGTCAATTAAAACTGCAGACCTTCACTTTTTTGTCTACTATTTAATTTGGCGGATGTGACAGATTTTGAAATTCTAAAAAAAAAAGGTTTTTTGAATATGGTATAAACAAAAAAATTCGGATTAGGAAGACAATGACTCCGTGCGGGACAAATTTGGGTTCGATGGGTAGAATAACCGTCTAATCTGCTTTAGGATCCGTGCACACGGATATCAATGCGATATTGCACTGTTATTAAAGCAAATAGCACAGCTCTTAAAGCTAATTGGACGACTTTGGAGCCCATCGAACTCGGTTTGGGTCCGATGCCCATCGGACCCAAGCTGCTCTCCTCCCGCACCGCAGCGGAGTTCTTTATCATGGAAGCAAGCAGATCTTGATCGTTCAATAACATCAAACGACTAAAAGGAATTTGATCCGTCTTGTACTCTTGTTTAGTACAAAAAAGTCTACACCTTTTTCACATCTAAAAAAACCGTTCTGATCTGCCCGAGAATTATCCTATGAAATCCTTACCGCACGAATAACCTCGCAAAGTCGCAATACATCGTCTCTGTTTCCGACTTTGAAACCCCTCCTCTCTCTCCCTCTCGCTCGCACTCGTTGCACGCCGTGCGTCAGAAAACCGTAGGTACGCAACCGTTGACAGTTTATCGGAATTGTCATATTTGACCTTCGTGCCTATTGGCGAAACCCTAAATTTTGTTGATTGCGATTGTTGAAATTAATGGATGCTTTTCCTGGATTGGTAAATTTTAGAAATCAGATAGGTATCTTGTACCTGGGTATTTATTTTTTCTATTTGGTTTTCGTTTTATTTCACGATGGAATGGTAATTCCACTGCAGCAATGCTCAGCATATTTATTTTATGATAATTGGTTGCCCACGAGCGTTAAAATCGTGGTTCCTGACATAATTGCAATATTTCTTGTCATATAAATTGAAACTTACCTTACCAAAAAATATATCTACACACAGGTGAAAGATTTGAGGTAAAGGTGAGATGACATCTGTCTCTGGCCAACAGTTTCGCTTGACCCAACCACCGTCAAAAGTAATTCACCTCAGAAATTTACCATGGGAGTGCACTGCAGAGGAATTGATAGAATTTGGCAAGCCGTTTGGCAAGGTTATTAATACCAAATGCAATGTTGGAACTAATAGAAACCAAGCATTTATTGAGTTTGTAAGTACACCTTCTTTGCATTTAATTTAATATATTATAGTTTCTATAATTGGCATATTAAGCACCAATTTAGCCTATTAAGCTTTAAATTAACCTCATTGAGGGCCTCAAGCAATCAATTCCTTCTTTGATGTATCCTCGAGTTTTCCAGTTACTGCAATTCTCAATCTGACCAATCTAGCTTCAATTTTATATCATTTGCAACTGTGATTAAGCACAAATCAGTGCAAGACAAGGACAGAAAAAGGGGGCTTTCATTTTATCAAGCTGGCAAATAGGGTATGTTTTCTTTTATTGTGGGACTTTTTTGGGACTTGTTAAATTTTCTCCTCTTTTTGTTAATTACAGGCAGACACGAATCAAGCAATGGCTATGATATCTTACTATTCCACAGCAACTGAACCGGCACAGATACGAGGAAAAACAGTCTATCTCCAGTACTCCAACAGAGGAGAGATAACAAACAGCAAAACCACTGGAGAAGTACCAAGCAATGTGCTGTTAGTTACACTAGAGGGAGTCCAGACTGGTGACGTTAGCATTGATGTGCTGCATCTGGTATGGAATCCTCACCTCGTTGCAGTTTTAATTGATTATAATTTGTAATAGCTTTTACGCCTTAAGAATCAACTTTTCTTTGCTGATATTGGCATTATTTACTAAAGAACTTAGTTTGTGAGGAATTAAGAGTTCTTTGTTAATATGATGTGAATGGATTACCAGGGTTATAAATATCACGAGCTGAGATGGCAGCTTCTCTGCATGTGCAACTCATGTGTGTTTGTCTCCTCTTTTTCCCTCTCTTTCCCTCCTTTTTCCCTCTCTACCCCTTCCCTTTCTCCTCTTCTCTCTCACTTCTCTCTCTCCCCGCTCTCTCCCTCTTTCCTCTTGCATGCTTTTAGTTTCTTTTGAAATATGTGAGGGGTGGGAAACCTGAGGGACTAAATGAATTCATCAAGCTTTAATATCAATACAAGTTAAATGAGTATTTTGTTGATTTTTATGCAAAACAGTTGAGAATGTATCTAATTTTAAATTAGAATCCTATTAACGACTGCATTCTATGTTTTCCTTAGAATGAATGTCAAGACATCTGACATAATCTTATTGGTTTTAACTTTCTAATCGTCGATGGATAAATTATTTAATTATTTTCTAAAATAGATAATGGAAGAAATATAATCACAATAGAATTGAACTTCCGAACCCATTCTTATATATTGCATCGCATTTAGTGCTAACAACTTTTAATAGTATGTGGTTGTTTGCATTGTTCCTCTGAAGTAAGCTGATTCTGTCGAGTTAATCCCATAGCCTGTTAATTTAAGTTTCCTCTTCTTTGGAACATGTGTTATGAAGCTCTATGTAGAACAAATAACGTTGAAATGATGCTCTCCTTTCTCATGCAGCTGGATAGTTTTATGCTAGTAATGTTGTAACTATTCTTAGGTGAGTAACTTTTACAATTGTTATTGTCCAGGTTTTCTCGGCCTTTGGATTTGTTCACAAGATCACTACTTTTGAGAAAACACATGGCTTTCAGGTTGTCTCCTCTTTCCTATTGTGTATTATGTTGAGTGAATTTTTCAAGAACTTCTATGACTGCTTTCTCTTGTTAACCAAAATTTGTTTGTAGGCATTAATTCAATTCACTGACACAGAGACTGCTGCATCTGCTAAAGATGCTCTTGATGGAAGATCTATCCCAAGGCATAATATCATCTCTTATTTTCTTTCCGTTTGTTTTGTACAATTCTGTTTATTTATTTTATATTTGTTATACATTCTTTCATCCATCCTTCCATACCATTTTTTTTTTTTTCCATTGTAGTTATTTGCTTGAGGAGCATGTTGGGCTGGTTAACCTTAAAATAACATACTCAGCTCATACAGATTTGACCGTCAAATTTCAGAGCCACAGAAGCAGGTAATTTAGTAAGCTTATATAAAATGAAGTTCCCACTTCTATTTCCTAATCATGAATAAAACCCTACGTGTGCATACTCTAGGTTGGGGAAACCTAGAATTGGCGTTGACAGGTCAATTTGAAGGTTTTTTATGCAGTATCTGTGGCAATTACTTCTATGCCGACATACTCTTTGCAAAAAAGCACATTGTAAACTATTTTATTATCTTTTTATCATTTGATTAAACTTTTTCTTTGTTTGGTTAAAATTTATCTCAGGGACTACACAAACCCCTACCTTCCTGTTGCACCATCAGCTATAGATGGAACTAGCCAAGTCTCTCTCCCTCCCTCTCTCCCTCCCTCTCTCCCTCCCTCTTCCTCTCCCTCTCCCTCTCCCAGAAAAATATTTTACATGTACTGACTGACTTTAGTTTTCATTTGATTATCTGTTAATGTTAAATGTAATTTTATCAGGAAGGTCAGAAAGGTGAGCCACCAAGCAATGTGCTACTGGCATCAATTGAGAACATGCAATATGCTGTTACTGTCGATGTGCTTCACGCTGTAATTTCATCTTCTTTATTTTCTTTCAGTTTTTTAAATTTGGCCAATACCCAATGTACACTGTATAATCATTTGAGGCCAATTGGTATTTGTAATCTGTGTAAGATAAGCATATTGTCAGATAGTCATACCATCAGTTCCCTTATTTGCATTCAGACCCAATTTTGCCCAATTGAGCCTAGAACTTGCCAATTTACCTGAGTTTTCTAGAGGAGATTTAGATCAAGTTACCTTAATCATGCAGTTAAATTGTCCTTGGCCTTGAATTTAATGGTCAATCAAAAACACTGAGCAACACAAAAAAGTGCTGATCGAGACATATGTTGAGAAATTGCAGTACTGATAGCTAATCAAAACTGAAACAGAAGTTGATACCAAAATTTGTTTAATACATTTCCAGGTATTTTCTGCATTCGGTACGGTTCAAAAGATTGCTCTATTCGAGAAGAGTTCAGGATTGCAAGCTCTAATTCAGTACCCTGGTAACTATAAAATATACAATGGCCAAGTGAAAAATTTGGAATCATTTGGTTAAATCTAAGGCGTGAAATATATTTATGTATTTGTTTCATGTCAGACACGCAAACAGCTATGATGGCCAAAGAAGCCCTAGAAGGGCATCCGATTTATGAAGGAGGATATTGTAAGCTACATCTGACATACTCGCGGCATACTGCTCTCAATGTGAAGGTATTGATCAAATCCGACACTAATATGGCTTAGAACTCTGTCTGTACCAGCTTTGGTTTTTGGCACACTGCTTGGTTGTAGGATGAATTGACATCAATCCCATGTGAGAAACATTAGAGGTCTAAAAAAAAAATTTTCTTTTCCATGTTACCTAATATGGTAAGATTTCCAAGTATTAGCAAATTTCAGTAATGACTGCACTTCTTAATTACTATCACTAGCTACTTAAATGATGTTATTATATTGCTTAGGGAGAGTATAATATTGTTTACTTTTTTTTCCAGATAAACAATGATAGAGGCAGAGATTATACAGGAGGGAACATCAGCCCTCCCACAACCAACGGACCATCAATCTTGGGCCCACAACCACTTGCCGTGAGACCTCTCTACACCTCACCATCACCTACCAATGGGGTTCAGCCACCTGTCCCCACCTCACCAAACCAAGCATATGTACCCCTAACTGCAGCTCCTGCCACTGCAGTTGAACAATTCCAGTATCTCCCTCCACCTCCAGGAGTTCCATCGTATGTACCAGTAAGTCAAGTTTCACCTCCAGGTGTAGCACCTCAGCAGTTTCCAGGAAGTCAAGTTCCGCCTCCCGGTGCTGCACCTTTTCAGTTTCCAGGAAGTCAAGTTCCACCTCCTGGTGTTGCACTTCAGCAGTTCCCTGGAAGTCAATTTCCTGCTCCAGGCATGATGTCTCAGCAGTTTCCTGTTCGCCCAGTTCTTCCTCAACCTCATGCTACGCAGTTTCCAGGAGGCCAACAATTACCATTTACACCCCAGCCACCACAGCCTTATAATTACTAAGTGCAGTAACTATTTTTCCTATTCTGCTTGATTTCCTAGTTGCAGAACCTTGAAAGTAGTGTTCAGTGTGAAACAATAGAAGCTTTTTAGTTTTCAAAATAAAAGAATAGCGCTCATCTTCCTTCTTGGCAAGTGCAATATATCTATAGACATTGTGACTGGAAACTTTTTGTCTGCAATTATGTTCTTCGATGGAATTTCTTTTTGTAGCTTAATTGTTGAATGCATGATGTATCAGTCAACATATATTAGGTTTTTTTTTCATTGTTATTACTATAGTTAGCTATTGTGATTGATGTCCAAACTGAAGTTAACATTATTATGATGGTACCTTTAGAATATTTTGGTAGTGAAGGATATTTCCTTTTTTATACAAGTGCGTTTTAGTAGTGAAGGATATTAGTCACATCGTTTACGATTTATCCGGTAACAAAACATTTTTGTTTAAATACGGACTGTACGATTAGAATTTGAGTTTGATGACTTAATAATGTCTCATTTTGATCGAAAATGACACGTCACATTACACACTGTGTGATCAAGTCTTTCAATGTTATTTCTTTATTATAATTTATTTTAAAACAGTTTTATTTTAGTATATTTTGTAATTATTATGTAATGATAATATGATGTGACTGTCTACTACTATTTCAATCACATGCTGTGACATGATGTCGTGAAGTCATATTAATCGCATCACGTTTTTACTTCGCTACATTAGTTTGGCCCTTTTGGAGGTGATAGCAATCAGTTGTTATGCAATCAGCATTGTTTTTATTAGTTTGTGCGGTTTTGTGCCTTTTAATGGTGCTCTGGCGAAATTATTTTATTTGCATACGGTTATTATTGAGAATTCCCAACTTAAAAGAAAAACACGCGTGAGGAAAAACATTATGACCGCATAATGGGCAATAGGCTTCATCAACGGAAGATCATCTTATCCAAATTTCTAAGGTTAGCGGCTTCCCGCATCCAATTTTCATAGAGAGGAAGTGTGCGCCAGCGTGTGAGCGAGAGAGAGAAGAGGCTCTCCTCCTTTGGCAGCCACTGCCCAACCTCAAGGTACCTCTTCTCTAATGGAGCAAGCTCTTTCTATTGCCAAATTTACCCCTTCATATCCAAAGAACATCACGCACAGGAGAAAAAGAAAGAAATTTACTCCAGCAATTACCTCACGTGCTCTACAAACCTCAGAAGCACTTTTGCATGCCAACCCCTCCACTTCTCCTTATCTCGAGAAGGACCTCGCCATCCGCCATGTATCACACGACCCCATGGCCGCACAATCTCTCTCCTCACTGAAACAAATCCATGTGCAAATCTTGAAATTTAGGAATTTTACCAACTGTGCTGTTACTTTGGAGAAGCTGATCAGAATGTACTTGTATTTTGATAATTACCGATTGGCCACTGCGGTTTGTTACCGGGCCTTGAAATCCAGAGCTCTGTCGTGGAATTTTCTAGTAGAACTTTTAGTTGACAAAGAAAGCAACCCTTATGGTCTTTTGTTGGTTTTTCGGGAGTTGCATCGGTTAAAGATCAAATTCAGTGTCGGATTTCTGGTTTCCATTTTGAAAATCTGTTCTGATTTGAATGAATTCAACTTGGGGTTTTCCATTCATGCTTCTCTGGTCAAATTTGGGCTTGCTGATGAGACCTTCATCAAGTGTTCTCTAATGGAATTGTATGCAAACTGTAATCGCTTAGATTCTTCATATAGGATATTTTATGAAGCACCGATTAAAGACTCTGTATTGTGGAATCGACTGGTTGCTCTGTATGTGGATAAGGAATTGCATTCTGAATCCCTGCAATTGTACAATGAGATGCACTATTTTGGAATAACTGGAGATCCGATTACTATATCTAAAATTTTACCTGCGTGTGGGAAAGTTGAGGCATTAAGAGAAGGGCAGGCGGTTCACGCCCAGGCAATTAAAGCCAGTTTCTCTAACAATCTATTGGTTAGTAATTCTTTAATAGTCATGTATTCTAGGAACTTTTTAATTGATGAAGCTAGAAAAGTTTTTGAGTTAATTGAAGATAAAACTGTGGTATCATGGAATTCAATTATTTCTTCTTGCTCTCAAAATGGATTTCTAGATGAAGCATTGGAGCTACTAGATTGTATGGTTGAATCGGGATTGAAACCTGATGTGGTAACATGGACTTGTATTTTGTCAGGATATTCCCACAATGGTCACAACTACAAAGTACTTGAAGTTCTGCGCACAATTGTTGGGAATGGATTTAGATTTAGTTCTAATACCATTACTTCTGTTCTTATGTCTATTAGCAATTTGGGTTTGCTCAGATATGGTAAAGAAATCCACGGGCTTGTGGTACGGCATGGATTCATGAGCAATGTTTATATTTGTACATCGCTAGTTGATGTGTATATGAAATGTGGCAGTTTAAATTATTCTCAGAGAGTGTTTGATTCCATGGAAAAAAGAAATCTATATACTTGGAACGCGCTTATTTCAGGCTATGCGCAAGCGGGACTATTAGAGAAAGCCCTAGAACTCATAAGAAAAATGAAGGATAAAGGCTTCGAACCTAATGTACCTATCTGGAATGCTTTAATTGCAGGATATTCCATGCTAGGTTTGAACAAACAAGCAATGAGTCTGATCCGCCAGATCAAATCTTATGGGATCAAACCTAATGTGATCTCTTGGACATGTTTGATCTCTGGGTTTTGTCAGAATGGAGAATATGGAGAAGCTTTGAATTTACTATCTGAAATGCTCAAAGAAGGGATCGAGGCCAACTCAACCACTGTTGCGGTTCTTCTACGGGCTTGTGCTGCAGTACCGTTGCTCATGAAGGGAATGGAGTTGCATTGTTTTGCAATTCGAAGGGTATTTGACACTGATACTTATGTCGGCACGGCACTTGTCGACATGTATAGTAAGTCGGGTAGCTTGAGAATTGCGCATAAAGTTTTCAAAAGAATTAATAACAAGAATTCAGCCTCATGGAATGCTATGATCATGGGCTTTGCATCTCACGGGCACGGCCAAGAGTCGATTAGACTTTTTGAAGAAATGTTAAAATCGGGACTTTTACCAAATGCTGTTACATTTACGGCTTTATTATCAGGTTGTAGGCATTCTGGCTTAATGGATGAAGGATGGAAGTACTTTGAACAAATGCAAAATTTATACAACATTTCTCCAACAGTAGAGCACTACACGTGCATGATCGACCTCCTAGCAAAAAAGGGATATTTAGATGAGGCGATGCATTTGATGGGAAAAATGCCAATGGAACCTGACGCAAGTGTATGGGGTGCAATCCTCAATGGGTCCAGAATCCATAAAAACCTCAAACTGGCCGAAACAGCAGCCAGAGAACTGTACTCACGCGAACCTCACAACCCGGCAATTTATTTTATGATGATTAGTATGTATGCAAACGAGAATCGTTGGGAGGAGGTGGAGAACTTAAAAATGATGATGAGTGTGCTAGGGTTAAAGGGCCGCTATGGGTGGAGCTGGATTGAGGTAAATAAGAAAGTGCACATGTTTGACGTAGAGGGGTCGACGCACCCGGAAATGGGAGAGATACAGGACAAGCTACAGTCGTTGATACACTTGATGAAAAAAATGGGCTATATACCAGATACAAGTTGTGTGAACCAGAATGTTGAGTCTGAAGAGAAGGTGCAGGTTCTCATGGGACATACCGAGAAACTGGCGGCTACATATGGATTGATACGCACGGATCATACCCGGCCAATTAGAGTTATAAAAAGTACTAGAACTTGCAATGATTGCCACACATGGGCTAAGTACCTGTCCAGGCTGTGTGACCGTGATATTTTTATCCGGGATACTGTCCGGTTTCACCATATTGTTAAAGGGAAATGCTCTTGTAATGATTACTGGTAAATGATAAGGGAGGTGCAGATCAGTTTCTGTTTTTGCACCAATTAAGGGCATGCCACAAGGCCATATATCATTAAAAGATCTTGATTTCCCCTTTCGTAGCATCGGATTTGCATAATTTTATGAATGTAAAGTAGATTGGAACATTTATAAAGCCCCTAAAATTTTGTAGTGTTCGTAGTGTAAAATAGGTCGTACAGCCTCATAATATTCTTATCTTATTGTTGTATCTCCTGTTTTGATTGATAATTAACTAGAGTCAAGATCTCGTATTGTTTCGTTCTGTTTTGTTAATTTGTTTAGTATTTTGTGGTTATGTTTTCATATCAGAAGGTTAGCATGCAGCATCCCGTTCTGTATACTGTCATTAAGCATACAATTGCAATGTAAATGTATATAGGTAGGTTACGTAGGTATCAGTCTTGTTAAGGTTCTATGCAATTATTGTACTTTAACCATGTAATGAGGTCAAAATATAACAAAGTAAGAAAAATCTTTCATGTAAGAAAATTGTACTTCTAATTCATAGTATTTTTTTTATGTCTTTTAATTCATAGTAAGGAACTACTTCAATTTCTTAGGTACACATCATATTAATTTAGAATGCAATTCTTCCTTTGTTTCCAATCCAGATCCCTGATTAAGAATAATTACTTTTTACTGTCAACGAATTTCTATTTAAAATTTTAGGAGAAATGCAAAAAAAAAAATTAGGTTTGGATGGACGATTATTCAAATTTAAAATTTTGTTTGAAACATGCAAACAATAAAGATTTGATGGATATACTTCTTTTTTTGCCTTGAGAAAATGCATAACTTAATTTAAAAATAACACCAACAGGAGCTCGTCAATTTGAACAAAATTCTTACTGCTTGAAGCAGCAAACACTCAAAATAACTTTAACAACAAAATCATTTCAAGTAGGGGTGCAAACGGATTGGATACAGATACAGATCGGATATGACGGATAAGTACGGATATGGATCGGATATCCGATATCCGTAAATATATACATAAATATTTTCATAATATATATTAAATATTCGGATACGAATAATTAAAATTAAAAACCATATCCATATCCGTACGAATATTTGAATATCGGATATCCGTATCAAATTTTCGGATACGGATACGGTCGGATATTATCCGATCCGTTTGCACCCCTTGATCCGATCCATAACAGGTCAAAATTTTCAGATCCGTATCCAATCCATTTATCTAAAATCATTTTTTAGATGAATTGAATCAGTTTAGAATTGACAAACACGTACTCGAAACTGAAGAAAATATAGTCAAAAGGCGATTGAGTCCTTCTATAAATAGAAACTTATAATTTTGTTCTTGACAATTTATAATTTTTACAAGTATTAATATTTTTTATCATCCTTGTAAATTAAAATTACATTACAATAATTTATTCAGTCCTGTTAATTTTATTTTATTTAGTTCCGCTCCTACACTACACGTATCATACTATTAATAAAACACGGCACCAATGTAATAATAAAAATTTAATAAACTATTTGTTATCATGACAAATATATCCGAAGAAATGTAACCAGTTGTTATCCAACACAAACAATTAATGAAGGTGGTCACTGGTCAGAATTAAAGTAAGTCCTTAATAAGAGAGAGGATGCTCTAGATCTGTGCTCCCGGTCATAACGACCATGTCATGTCGCAAGATATAGTCAGTAATTATTACAAAAGCCTTTATGCCCATTAGGCAAAAATGAAACATAAAGAGTACTAGATCTGGAATTCTGGACTGACCAAGTAACAGAAACAGCATATGAACATCATGATAATGCTTGGGGCTTACCATGTAATTAGAGGAGTACGGTCTGACAATCTTTTCAAAGTGTGGAAGCGAAGCTAAGCTAGGAGAGTTTTTGTGGGCTTTCTCGATTGGTGGATTTGGGGAGCTGGGAGTGGTCTTTTCAAGGAACAAAGAAAGATGCAGTATTCATAATATAATTGATTTTTATTTTTATTTTGATAATTCTTTGAGTCTGCACAAAAGAAATAAAAGACGTTAGTTTTTTAAACCAAAAAATAAGTATATGGACACATTGTTGGACATCTAAATATTTTATTCATTATTGATTAACGATTAGAGGCGTAGTTAGAATTTTCATCAGGAGCTGGAGCAGGCAAAAAAAATTAATTTATTATTAAAATATTATTATTAATTTTCATTGAAAATAGAATCAGTAAGTTAGACCATGAAATTAGAATTAAGAAAATTGATAAAAATCAGCTGAATTAAATAGAAAACTCGATTTTCTTTTTTTGAAAATTATGCTAACATAAAAAAAATTAATCTAAAATATGGAAGTATTAAATTTTATTTATAAGCATAAGACTCTTCCTTTCAAATTCAGCCTGTTTTTAACAATTAAACTTCAGAAAATAATATAATGCATTACATTAAAGTTTGACTTATTACTATGCAAAAGAATTTGAAACACTAAATAACAAGTTCATTGTGATCCCACTATCAGAGGTCTGGATCTCCTAAAGTAACTCAATTTTTGGATTTTAAATCGGAACCATCTGATTCGAATCCGTCACTTAAGATGGGTGCGCTCCATTTCGGAATGGATTGTCACGAATTTGAATCGGATAGTCCCGAGCGAAAATCCAAAAATTGAATTACTTTACCGGATCTGGATTCCACTGTCAGATCCTCTTTTCTTAACTACCTTCTCCTTTGTTATATTCCAAAACATATTGATGAAGTCGTCAAATTTTGCAGAGATTCGTCTAATTTCACAAGCTAAGACTCAGTAAAAATAGGCAAGACTCAGATTAAAAAAAATAGACAAAATCAAGATCCAAACCAATTGTAGACGGTCCGGTGCTGTTTTTCAAAATCCTGACTGTTTTTCAAAAAATATTAAACCATTAAACTATAATTGTTTAGTTAACAGTAAAATATGAGCGGATCTGATTTTTCTTATATATATATATATATATAGATGGGTATGGTACTTCGCGAAGTAAAACGAGTGTTTTACTTCACGTTTATCTCTTGAATTTCAAAGTTGAAAATATCGATCTGAACCATTCAAGTTGATATCCATATTAAATTGTGCTTGGAGATCAAATTTTACAATTTTTATAAATTTTTTAGAATTTTTAATCACTGATTTTCAGAAAATCGTAGTTCATAAAAAATTAGTGATTTTAAAAAAATTCAAAAAAATAGTGAAAAATTTCTAAAAATTGACAAATTTGGCCTCCAAGCAAAATTTAATATGGAAATCAACTTGAACGGTTCGGATCGACATTTTGAACTTTAAAATTAAAAATATAGATATAAAGTAAAACACTCACTTTACTTCGTAAAGTAACGTAACCCAACTCTATGTTATAATCACTAATTTCTGTGTGTGTGTATAATATAGTATCACACCATGGTTCAACAAGCAAGTAAATGAGAAGGGATAAGCGGGCCTTTTTTACGCGCTCCATATCCTCTGATAACATAATATTTCAGTTTAGATCCGGACCATCCAATTATAATTCCAACCAATCCTGTCCGAGGTGGAATGTACATCTTTTAATATAATATTGGCGTGAAATTTTGATCTGACGGTTTGGATCTAATTATAAATATATTGTTACCTCAGAGAGGATATGAATTCCCCCCATGAGAGTGACTAAATTGTTCATAACTTGCTCACTAAAACTCATTAACAACTCATTCATTAACTTAATGAGCTGAGCATGAATATACCCCAACTCGCTCATTAAGAAACTGCCACATTTAATCCCAATTCCTTAAATTAAAATTAAAATTAAATAAATAAAAAAATCTCCTAACCTAAACTTACGCTCCAAGTCAAATTTGCTTATGAACATTTTTTTGTTAAATCATGTAATGTTTAATTAGATTGAATTATGACAATTTGTTAAATTCTATAAATGAAAATTAGTTTTTGATTTCTTAGCTTGCTCATAATTCGTGACTCACTCAGTTACTTATAACTCGCTCATTATCACTTATTAACTAAATGAGCCGAGCATGAACATACCCCAACTCGCTCATGCTCGCTCATTAATCAGCCCTGCCTATGAGTGAGGTTTCTCTCTCCAGGAAAGTTTCCTCTCAGGTTCGTAAAAAGATTCCTCTCTATTAACAGAATAGGCTCACATCTCTGTAACCGACTACTGTTGTTATCATTAGACTTAATAACAGAATTAGTTAAAACAAAGATTAGTTAGTTGGTTAAGCTGTAACAGAGAAACGTTTCATGTACATTCCCTATATAAAGGGCACTGCTGTAAACATTTGAGATCAAGAAATGAAATAATACAATTCTTCTATTCTACTTCTTTCCTCTCTGTACAGTTTCTCAATTCTATTACTCTCACTTTACGGTTTGAGATTAACTCCCAGCCAATTTAAGATTCGGGCTAACACAGGGGCAGTATTATTTAGCTTTGAGATTCGTGCCAAGTAAAAAAAAAAGGGTCCAGATCCACTAATTCTAAAAGATTCCCTATTACGGTCGGGGAGGATCTGAATTACCTCCCTCTAAGAGCACGACAAGGTGAGATTTTTAATATATTATTCTACTAAATATACAGTTAAAAAGGACATTGTCACTTTATTTTAGACAAATCGGTAGGTCTCTCTGTAGAATTAGTAGATATGCATTAATTTACTGGCTTCAATGTCTTTGATTTCTTAATATGTAATCCAAGACATGATCCGGCATACAGAATATATACTCTGAGACAAGTGGTATCAGTTTTACTGTAGAAAATTCCTTTGTTCAGTTTTGGTACTACTCGAGGACCAGGGGACCGACACTGAAAAATATCACAAGGGATTTTATTAAAATTTGTAAATATAAAGGCAATCTAGCAAATTATAATTAATATATTTTTTTTACAAATTCTCATTTCTCTTAAGAAAAATTAGCTTGTATATGACAACAGCGACAAGCCAACAAACAAATAAAACTCTAGATTAAATTTAATTATCCATGCAAAACAAAAAAACCGGCACAGTGAGCAATTACAGAATCACAAGAAAACCAACGAATTGTTCAAAGCTCACTGGTACAGAATCCTGTACCAGACGTTGTAGTGAGCTCAGTACAGGGTGAAGGCTGCACCCCCAGAGCACCTCCACTGACATCCTGACAACTCCATGGTTGTGAGTCCTTCCCAGCAGCCAAATTGAGCTTAACATTACTGAGGCAAATCCGGGTGAAAGGCGATCCATTTATACCTTTAATCAACCCGGGTTGTAGCACATCTACCCCCCACACATTCTTTATTGTCAGACCATCGACCACTGGCAATGCATTCGGGTTAAAATTTTCATCTGGGTGGCCCCCCACATTGCCTGAAATGACTAACCCCTTGCGGGATCCATAGATATTCACGTCTGATATTGTGATATTGCGAATGTACCTGTTAAGGAATATTATTATGAGCAATCTTCTAAGCTTGGGTTAATATTATGACAGTAGTAAGATTTATACAACTTTAGATATCTTATTTCTCATTGCTTGTGGAATAAAGTTATATTAATGTAAACATTATGCTGCGTTATCACGCCAATCCTACCTGGTTATAGATCTATGATCTGAAGGTGTATATCAAACAAAAATTTCCAAAATGTCACAAAAACCTCTCAGTCCAAATGGGCTAAAATGTCTACTTCATGCCTACTCTAAAAGTGGCAATTGGCATAGTTCGTCCGACAAGATCACCGCCATCCTATTTTACTACGAATATACTCCCAATTGTTTATCCCACAAAGTACTCTCTCACAAAACATTGGTTATTAATTTTGAGGTTTCTTTTAACTAACGTACCCGCCACGTCCAGCATTGGTCTTGATGTGGATGCCGATGCCAGTGTTATATAGGTTGAGGTTCTCAACAAGCACATTCTCAACCCCACCAGAGGTCTCGCTGCCAATGGCGAACCCGGCAAAGGGGCTAGAGCCAGTGACACGGCGAACTGTGATGCCAGAGCTTGGCCGGCCAAAGGAGATGCCGTACTCATCCCAGCCACTCTTCACAGCAACCATGTCGTCACCTGTCGAGATGTAGGAGTCCTCTATACACACATTAGAGCTTGAATCTGCACAGCGCCAAATTAGATATTTAGAATTTTCGTGTTTATATGTTTGCTGTGTTGTTTGTTTGATTTCTGTATTGAGGCTTATTGGAAACTATTTGAGAGCTTAGTTGAGGCAAACACATAAAAATTACGGTCAAGAAAAATTAAGAAAAAAGTACCTAAAGCCAGTAAACACCCTACAGTACCAATGGGTTTTAAAAAAAAAGGTGTAATGATTAATTTCAAATTAGGCTACACTTGAAGGTACTAGAAGAAGGGTAATATGACATAAACCTGGATCAACACCATCAGTATTAGGAGAGTCATGTGGAGCCAAAATTGTCACTCTCTTCACTACCACATTGCTACAAAACATAAGCAGCAGTTAGATATTTAGCACATGAACAGTTATTAACACAATTGTATCTCAAGGTAAAGAATAAGGAACAAGTAGGTTAGTTTAGTGCCTACCTACAATATACAGGATGAATATTCCAAAATGGAGAATTCTTGAAAACAATGTTAGAGATGACGACATCTGAAGAATACATGAGCTCTATTAGATGCGGTCGTGTGAAAGAGAGTGTTCTCTGCCTCCACATATTCCACCACACCTCCCCTTGGCCATCAATTGTTCCATTTGCACCTTTAAATTTTGAGACAAGGTTTATCAAGTCACTAATAATCCAATTTGTATAAAATATGTAACACTCTGTGAGATTGGAACTCCATAATTTGCACTTATGTATTTGCTAAGTAATTTTCTTGGAAGTAATCTGCAAAGCTGATTTCTCTGTCCAAGTATCAATGTTTACTACACTTAACATGGTAATCAAGTGAGAGAAACAAAATATATATTTATACCTGTTATAACTACATCCTCTAGTCCATTTCCATGTATCAGACTCATATATCTTCCCCCAGGCAACTCTCGACCTCTTCCATAAGATGGTAGAGGGTCTATAAGAGGCCAATTCCAGGTATCCTGCTCCACATCAAATTTTGATAAGCAAAAACAAACAAAATAGCTATCATCTAATATAATACAGGGTGTCATCGAACAATGGAAGAACGCATAAAAATAGTCTGAGATCAGTGGCTTGGAAAATGAGAAGGCCTGTCAACTAACACGTGAATGTTCTCTAAACACCAGAAGTAATGTAAATAGAACAATTACCAAGACAAAAAAAAATGTGTTTTCCTACACAAAGCACAAGGACAAAGCACCACTAAACTCAGTCTATGTAAAATTAAAAAAAAAAATCTTCTTAAATAAAAAACAAAGCAAATGATAGAAACAAACGGCACCAAAGAAAAAGAGAGAGTTCTTTACACACTTATCCACACACGACAAAACTAACCTGTGTGGCCTTGATAACCGCACCCCTTGCAAGAAATATAGTCATATGGCTCGTCAGATTGAACGGCCCCGTAAGCCATACACCAGGTGGTACATAGAGTAGCATACCACCTGCATCAGTTAAGTGTAAACCAATGAGGTGATTTACATATTATATGTCTCCTGAAATAAATCTATGTAAATTTGACATAGTAGCCATGCAAAACTAAATTAACCAATTTTAGAAGAATTTCAAAAACAAAAGTCTCGAAACTTATTTATGAAGCAAAACCAAGACCCATTAAGAGCCCATTACCACTCAATTAGATACTTAGCTTACAGACCAAAAGTTGTGCCATGGTACTCTTTGCTGTTCTGAAAAACATAAAGTTCTCAGGTCTAATAAAGCCATTTCCATGTCTTACCCCAGACATATATCCTACTTAGAGAAATCGAGTAATACATTTTTTTGAAAAATAAGTAAATAAATAACCTCGTGCTTTTCTTCGCTCGATCCGTGCAATTGCATGTACAAATGCTGCAGTGTTTACAGTGGTACCGTCTCCCACTGCACCGAAGCTCTTCAGTGAGATCCATGCCCCGCGTTGCCGTACCGGTACAATATTGGTACAGGTCTCCAATAACCCATCACCTCGTACAGCCACTAATGCTGATAGAAAGAAAAGCACGAAGTGCATTGCTGTGTGGTATTGGTTTCTCATCTTCTATATAAAGTAACAAAATCCTGGTTAGGTAAAAGAAAAGGTAAATGAGGTTAAATAGATAAAACAAATAGAGCTTTTTTGTGAAAAGTGAAAAGATCAAACATCCGATTGGTCTTTAATTAGATTAGGTAAGGAAAGAATCTCGCGAGGAAAAATAGTGTATAACGGTCATCTACCAGATACCCCAGAAATGAAATCGAGAAATCTATTCGATTTATTTTAGTTAGTCGGGAGAAGAACCAAATATGAGAGGCTAAAAAGAAAATTCCATAAAAGAAGAAGAGGAAAAAGGGTTTGATACCTGGTTTTGCTACTAACCAGGAAGAAAATCCAAAAAGAGAGTATAAAAACTGAAATTAAAAATCCTAAATCTTTATCCCCATTTGTCTTTGCAAAGGGAACATAAAACACCACCAACGTTCGTTTCCGTTTCTAATCCCAAGAGAGAGTGTTCCCAGTAGAGAAAAATTGAACCTCTAACTTGCAATCCACTAAATTGGCTTTGAAATCCAGTGTTATGTAAAATGAAATCCAAAACTAATAGCCAGACTAAAAAGAAGGAACCTTTGAGAAGCCAGCTATACAGAGAAGAAAATACCCCAAAAGGAGAGCTCTAACAAGCACCTTTTAGAGTGCTCGTCTCCACTTATAGATGAATGAATCTGTACAATATATCATAAAGTAAAAGAATAAAGAATAGTAATTGAATACTATACAAGGAAGTATTGTGAAGGGGTCAAGCGCATGGAGAAGAGAGATGGCCAACATTAATACGATGCACTACCACTGGCTTTTGTCTAGTTTTGCAAAGAGATTTTCTCAATTAAAAAAAAAAAGGTTTTAAAAGAGAGAGCAAACAAAAGACAATGGTCCTGGGTTTGCGGTCCGTACGCCAGAATTCACTTGATGGGAAACTTTAATCTGAACCGTTGCGATAATTCTTAGTTTTGATTTGAACCGTTGAATAATTCTTTCTAGACTGTCTGCCTGTCTGGTCAAAATTCAGTCAAATTCATACAAAACCTTGTTATTCGGGATGAACAGCAGGAATTGGATCTGCTGCGATCGGAATATTATGAACACTAATTTTAAAATTTTTGTTTTTTTAAATATAACTGTTCAATAATTCATGTGTACGTATCTCAAAATAGCTAATTTTTTTTTGCACAGATCTCAAAATAATATAACAGTTGAATTTGGAAGAGCAGAGATGGTAGGGTACTGTTCAGAATCGCAGCAAATTCAAATCCTAAATAGCAGGACTTACGCTCGCTATTATGACTCCAAATCGGTTCCTTTTCTTTCATCTGGATTGTTCAAAATCCATCGCATGGCCTCAGTTATTTTTTATTTTTAAATCAATTTATTCTATTAAAATAATTCAGATTTAATTGAAGCTATACGATGGATTTTGAACGATCCGGATGAAAGAAAATGAGGATGTTTTTTCTCAAGAAAATGAGCAGATTTTGATCCCTATTTATTATATTTTAATAATATTTTTTACTTTACATATGTATCTGTGTGTTAAGCTTTTATAAAAATGAAGTTACTACTCTTCTAAAAAAAAATTACTACAGTTCAGAAGAGGGAATTAATTTTATAAAGATATTATTTTAGCAGCTTGCTTCTTCTTCTTGATAACTAATTAATATCATTATTTTGTTCTTTTTACGGAATATGAATATGATGGTAATGGTGCCACCTACGGGTTTCAACTCAAAAAAAAAAAAAAATTGATGGTAATGGTGCTAACTAAAATATGATCTGAACTGACAATACTGTGCAAAAATAACTGGATGCTAATAATAATAGCAGTCTATTATAGAAAGAAATACATACCTGGGATACTGATATAATCCACCTATTTTTCTCAATCATAAAAAGCGTCGACATACGTAATCCTTACTCATTTGTTTTTTCTAAGTAACAAAGGGTTACGGACATCAGCGACCGACCTTGTAGTAAATTATTTATTTATTTTTGTTTTAGTTTATTGTTTGTATTTTTAGCAATTTCGGATAATTTCACTTGTTTATTCCAAAAAATTTAAGGACTAAAAGATTTGATAAATTAAGGCCTTTTTTCAGAATACTTTGAAGCAATTATAAATGATGACATGATAAATATATTTTGAATTTATAGATATGGAATAATTTTTAAATTAACAATATGTCTAAAAATATAACATTAATTTATTCATAATTGAATAGATATTGAAGTTTAAAAATATAATACAGGGTTAAAATGGTTTTGTGTTCTAATGATGCTCCACATTCTTATTTTTGTTTTCAAAGTTTGAATTGTGGATCCGAGTCACTCAACATAATTTTCATATTAAAATATTTTTGGAGACTAGATTATATATATTTTTTATTTTTACTATATTTTTAATAAGTTACAGCATTTAGAAGATTCTGGATAATTTAAAATAGTGATATTGTACATGTCTAAAAAATAGCAAACAAATTTCAAAAAATATAAATTTGGTTTTCAAGACATTTTAAGATGAAGATCATGTTTAGCCGTTCAGATTGTCTGTTCAAACTTTGAAAACAGAAGAAATTAAAATTTAATTGGAGCACAAACTGATGGTGCATTTTAACCATACTCTACTCTAGTATAATTAAAACATTTGAAATTACAGCTTAAAAATGATATAAAATTTAATTAATAAATAATTACTAAAACTGTTTAATGCAGAAAAACAAATATTCATGTGCAGATGTGCAATTGTTCAACCGGAGATTATCTCATCTCTCCTTTCTTTTGACCAGACCAAGGAGCCTTGGATAATGAGATCACTGATTCATGTTTTCACAGTCGACGTCGTAAAAATCTAGAGCACATACCAGCAGTGGGAACACCTACCAGAAGTTATAACGATTGACTGACCCTGGGTCCCACGTACTTCACTGACTGATACAGTGTCACACCTCAGCCAGTCAGCCCTTTATGTGGGAAACATTAATTGCGCGACACACTATTGTACTCCAGTAATTATCACAGAAAATCTAAGCAGATGGCAACAAAAGATAAACAGGACATTAGCTTGATGGCATTCATCTTTGAGTGGGTGTGTGGTGCACTTGGGCATGGCCTCTTTATTTATTCATTAATGTATCCGGAGGCTGGGGCCCACAGAATTTTGGGGTATATAATTAGGGGAACATTTTTTTTTTCTAATCCTGATTATTAGTCCATGTGCAGACGATAGTGCTCTCTGGAAATTTTCTTGGCGTACCCCCATGTGTACCAAAGTACTCTTTAACCTTTGGTAATCACTAATCACATGCGATGATGCGAATAGATGAGAAAAGAAAGTTAATGGTCAGTTGATTATTAGATCTGATACGTACTATCTCGGTCTGTCTTAGAAAGACGGGCCAAAGTTTAAAAAAGAAAGCACGCGTGGAGATATTTGGACTCTATCTTCTATAATATCTCGCTTCAAGAAAAGATCCAGCTTCTGTGAAATGAGATTTTTTGTTTTAAATAGATTGTCTCCTAACCATCATTCTGTTTTGTCAGAGCGGTTAGAGAGTTCGCATAGAGTGGTGGTGACCATATCTTGCTTGACACGTACGGCGATGGAATGGGACCACAGGCCGAGCCTAGGCTGGCCTAATGTCGGGATGAGCCCTTGCTGGACTTTATTGGATCTACCTGTTTTCTAGACCTCGGCCCCTTCTCATTTGATCTCGAGGTTAGACCCCTAACGGGGCCCGATATCAGTTTATCATTTTGGGCCTAAGGATTATGTAATGTTTCATTTGCTTTTCGGATTGACTCTTAGTGGAGGTTCGAATCTTTGAGCCATTCATGACCTATAATCAATTTTAAAAGAGCCTTTGTACATGGTCCTATCAAAATCATTTTTTACTAACTTTAATAACAGTTAACATAAACATGTACTTAAACACATTCATAAAAAAAAAACATGTACTTAAACACTTAAACACTGTTAATTAGAACTTGTGAATTTGTGATGCTTTGAATGAATCGCTCAATCAAGTTACCATATAAAAAAAAACTTATGTCACAGGGAGAGCTGGAAACTCAAAATTAAGAGGATAGTGCAATGTAATTTTATTTTAATTATAAGAGAACTGAAAAATATTGATGCATGTAAAGATTACAAAGTTAATAATTAAAATTTTCAATTTTCAATTTATAAGAGAACTTAGTAAAAAAAAAAAAAATTGATTAGCTTTACTTAGGTCTACGACATAATCAACACTGATAATGAAATGCTTGAAACAGACAGCGGATAATAGAAAGTGACCTTTGAAGGCATGGTCTAAATTTGATTATAATCTGAGAGCTTTCGGATATCCAGTGGATAATTGAAATTCTGTATATTAATTGGCTGGCATGGCTTGTTATGTAGTTCTCAGACCGTAAACATTTAAAAATCTCAATCCATAATTTCTCTAAACTTTCTATTGGTGGCATATATTTCATTTTCTATAGAACCCGTCCCAAAAAAAAATGTGTACATTTTTAAACCGTTTTTTAATGAGGGGTTCAAATGCATTATGGTTTTGTGTTTCAATTATGCTCCACATCTTTATCTCTGTTTTCAAAATCCAAACAGTCGATTCGAACCACTCAAAATAATTATTACAGTAAAATATACTTGGAGACCAAATTTTATATATTTTTTAATTTTGTTTACTATTTTTTTTGTAGGTACAATATCGCTTTTTTAGATGGTCCAGGATCTCCTGAAAACTGAGATTTTGTACCTACCAAAAAATAGTAAACAAATTCTAAAAAATATAAAATTTAGTCTCCAAGCATATTCTATTGCAATAATTATTTTGAGCAGTTCGGATTTTAAAAATAGAGATAAAAACCTAGAGCATGATTGGAGCACAAAACTACGGTGCATTTGAACCCTCCTCTTTTTTAATATGCATGAAAGATTCAAAGAGACGTATTTATTGAAACATTGTACCTAATTTATTCAAGAGCAGTTCCAGAGTACTCTTCAATTCTGAAGTCGAGATTTTATCCAAAAAATAAATAATAAATAATTAGAATTGACTGGCATTTGGACCTAAGCAACTTATCATTAGGGGAATTCCGATGACAACAAACTAAATTAATTTGTTTCGATATTGATTTGGATCGTTTGATCTGTATCAAGTTCGTAAACAATTTATATTATAAACCGTCTCGTAAATTTAAATCGGACATATAAATCTAGGTGTGGTTTGAACGATTTAAGATCGGACATTGGATTGAATTTAGTAATAACATTCTCTCCGCGCTCATAGCAGGCTAGATCTGTGTTCATCTCGGAAAATGTAAATTGTGTGAATTACATATTTAGACACAAAGAAATATTCAAATGCAGTTTAAGCGATTTTTTTATTTAAAAATAAATAAATATTCTTTGAAGAATTGAAGAGATGAAATATTTTAGACAGCAAGATGAAAAAAAAAAACTACATAAAATGTACGAATTTTTGAAAATAAATGAAAAATTACATATTTAATGTGATTTCTTAGAATACCATAACGCCAACGTTTGACAATCACGTCAAATTTTATATCGTATTTTATTGGTAAAGAAACAACATTTTTATGCTCTAGCGTGATTTTAGTTTTTTCAGATCTGTGAACAGGGGCGGATTTAAGGCTTAGTCAAAGATGGCTAAGCCACCCCTATAATTTGAATTTTTAATTATACATATAGAAATTTAATTGAATTTTATCTATTCTGAATTTTTTATATAGTCTAACCTCTCTCAATAAATGACAAATTTTTAGTTGTAGCATAGTGGTTAAAGCTCTATTTTGTGATTGAGATGTCTTGAATTCAAATCTCACTCATTTTAATTTTCAGTCACTTCTGTTAAAATTTTATAGTTCCGCCTCAGCCTGAGAATGCAAGGAAATTGGATTTTTTACTTGTATTTTGGTTTGTGCTTGCATTTACAAAGTGAGAGCCAGCTCGTTCTTGACAATATAAAATAAATAAATACATATGTGTGTGTGTGTGTGTGTGTGTGGGTGTGATGTTTCATTCTTCCGTGATTCCCTTGTGGGATGTTAGTTAGCTGTGCGCCTAAGGGCCCGCCAGAATTAGATGCAGATTTATAGATGATTATTTTGGTACTTCATTATTAGCCCTCTGAGCAGAGATGTGCAGCATGCACTGTTTTTTTTTTAAATATGCTCGGCTTACCCGAATGCATACCCAATATTAGTAGACTCTAATGCGATCCCTTGTAATTGGATCTGTGGCTAAGATATTTGGTACTAAAAATATGCTTATAGTCAGTCACCTTTTGCTTTGGATACCTTAATTCTTTTATCCATTCCTTTATCCATGATCTAATATTATTTTGTCTTTTTTGATGTGTTTTTATATCTTTTTTAATACAATACATTAACGCAAGCACGTTTTTCTTTTGAAACTAGACTTTCAAATTATGAGAATCAAGCACACACTGAAGTCAATAAATATAAAATTTTCATGCTGAAAATATTAATCAATTTACAATATTTATGACATTTTATTCTGAATTAGAAAATCATATATAAAAAAAATAGAGATCAATGACTCATTCATTGTACTTGACTCCGCCTCTGATCTCTATAATAATTATATAAACGTATCTTTAATGATTATGTTGCAAATATATTCCTCGTTTTTAGTCAAGATAATCGATACATTTTTATATTTAAAATTCAAGCGATAATAAAACTTTTCTTCCGAGTTGGATTGAGAATTCATCACTGCAGTATCCGCTTCGTTGAGATGGTATATGTCTTAACTTTTTAAAGATGAAAGGAGATGAAAAATATCATTAAATTTAAATTTATATCCTCAATACTTCATTTCGAAGGAGACAAAATTTACCAGTTTAAAGACCGAGTTGGACAAACTGAACATGGTCAAAAAATCCTCAAGTTCGAATCAGTTATGAACTGGACATTAAATATTTAAATTTTAATACGGGCTGATTATGGACCGAAGCCCGCTAATTAGCAGACCTAACCGAGAGACATAATTTCTTGTAGAACACGTCCTTATTCTTCGTTTAAACAAGATATAAAATATATTTTTGTCATTAACTAATTTCTTTGAGGTATAATTTATTGCTTCTAAAAAAAAATTCTACATGAAATTTCATTGAACGACATAACGAAATTTGCATGTCATCATATCGGTTCAGTTTAGTTTCGAAGAGTGAATTTAAAATACTTAAAAGGGAGGAAAATCCTATATTCATATTGTTAATCATTTGCAGAACTTGAATTAATGATTGCTTATGATAATTGATAACCTGTTCAAATATGCAAGGGCGAAATAAAAAGGCATGTCAGCAGGACATTGCTTACACAACCCCATAACATGGCAAATTGAGTGCGCACCACTTGTACCGCACTCGATGGCACAATACCGGAGCATGTAGCAGTAGTGTATTGAAAACGGGCCAGATTGGACGGTTCCGGGTCAAATCTGTGTGGGCGGGGTTGCCACGGACACGGGTTGCTCGGGTCCGTGGGTTGCTTGGTCCGGGTAGCACGGATATGCGGGTTGGTTCGGGCGGGTCCGGACTGGTTTTTTTTTTTTTTTAAAACCAATAAAATATAAATCAAAATTCAAAATTCTCTTTTAAAAAAACCTAAAAAGTAAAAAGATTGCCTACATTGTATGTTTTTTTTTCTTGTTTTCCAACAATATTTTTAACTACTTTTCAACGCTCTGGGTTACATTTTGGATTATAAATTGGGGGAAATTGTGAAAATGGCACTCCAAAACGGGGGAAATTGTGAAAATGGCACTCCAAACTTTGAAATTGTCAAAATGCCACTCCAAACTTCATTAATTTGTAAAAATGCCACTCCAAATAATTAATGACTAAAATATCATTCTTCTCCTCTTCTTTCTCCTGCCTTCTCTTCTTCTCCAGTTCCGAATGGCGGCTGAGCGCGGCGGAGAGGGGTCGTAGAGGAGGGTTTGATGGTGCTGGTGCTTGTCGGAGGAGGAGTGGTTGCGAAGAATGTGAAGGCGGACGAGGGGAATCATGCACGGAAATTGCTTCTTGCGCCTCTTGCGACGGGCGAGGGTCGGGTCAGCGGAGGGTATGGGAGGAGGCAGCAGAGGGGCGGGGGCGGAGATGGACGGGCAGGGGTATTTTAGTTATTAATTATTTGGAGTGGTATTTTTACAAATTTATGAAGTTTGGAGTGGCATTTTGACAATTTCAAAGTTTAGAGTGGCATTTTCACATTCCTGTTGTCTGTTTCAATTATAAAATTTTCTAATATTGAAATTTGTATCCGTTCCTTTTAAATTTTTATATTGATGAAAAGTTTACAAGAACTTTGCCTTTTCTGTCTATTCTGGGACACAAAAAGGAAACATATCTAGTGGCATCTTATCAAAATCTATCATTGCAACCTTTTTCTTCAAAAAAAATTAAAAATAAAAATAAAAAACCTTTTTCTTCAAGCTTCTTCATTTTGCCGACACACTTGTCTATTCAAGAATGTGAAAGATGGAAAATTATTTTATGCATTACAAATAATAAAATCATTGATCGATCTTTTTAGATTTGTAAATAACAAAATCGCATTTATTCAATTTTTGATAGTTTGTATGCGGATCTTAATAATTAGTCATTGGAAATTTCTGATATGTATACAAACTTTAAGGAACCAAATTCATGAATTAGTTCCTTAAATTTCTAAATCGAATTAATGATCGGTTTATTCTAGTGTAACAAAAATAATTTCTTTCCTCTAGTTCTTTACAAAATATTTAATACATTTCTAAAAATAAAAATTTTGGAAATTCAATGCCATATAAGGAGAGTATATAAAGTGATTGAGAGAATAAAGAAAGGGACACCTTTCTATTGTACCTCTTTTTAGATTATAAAGTTCTTCAGCAATAGATATATTCTACATTATATCATTAAAAGCAATTTAACGTAACTTTATTATTCTGAATAACAGTGTCTAACTGCAATTTTATTGGTTCACTGACTCAGAGAATAATGAAAAGGGTTGTCATTATTACTCACTTTTGTCAATGCTAGTCAATTATTAATTGGTCTAAACAGTTAAGGATTTGGATGATTTTTGGTTGAGGACTAAAGTTAAGAAGATTTAAGTTGGTTATTTATGTTTAGTTGAGATATAAATAACCGAGATAAAGAGAAGTAAATTTTGCAATTAGTCACTGATAATGAGTTCAGAATGTAAAACAAAATTAACACTCTTGAGAAGGTGATTTAGTTTAGACCAGTCTAACTTTAGATTTACACCTACCCTTTATTTCATAATTTTGGTCTCAACCAAACGTAATGTTAAAGAGTAATACTTACAATATACGGCTTTAAAAGCAATTTGAAGCTTTTTGTTTCCATCTCCATATAAACAAGATGCAAGTTAAAAGAGTAATAACATATAGGTCGTGTTAATTATAATCTATTAAAACAATAGATAAACTTTTTTGTTTACAATTCCATGTAATTATCTAATAAAAGGAGGAATAATTTCATTTGCTTTTTTATTTTTAACTATCAGAATATCAGATTAAACAATAAATAAAAATGAGAAATATATGACAAGGTTAAATAGAACTGTTTTTTCTTTTTTAAATTGAATTTTTTGGGGGTCCGGGCGGGTTCGGGTGGGTGGGCGTACGAGTTCACGGTTCGGTCCGGGACGGTTCAGGTTTGGCACGGTCCAAATTATCACGGGATTTTTTTTCTAAAAAAATGGTCCCGGCCCGTGCGAACACTTACCCTACCAACCCGTGAACCCGGTCCATACCCGATCCCGGGTACGGTCTGGTCGGGTATGGACCACGGGCGGTCCGGTCCGTATCCGATCCGAGCAACTATTTTCAATCCACTATGTAGCAGCACATACTATTGGAAATTCAGATAGGTCATAGTGCAACAATTCGATTCAGTTATTCAGTGTGTTCACTATCCAAAAATCATAATTCAAGTGTAAATTAAATTCCAAGATTAATATAGAGTTTACCACTAAACGCGCAATAGAAATTTTCGTCTAGTCGTAGGAGCAGTCAGCCTCTTCTCTCATTTCTCGTGTTGTATATATGCACCAGCAACGGCAAATGCACCTCCACCAATATCCACACAAACCGGTTGATAAACTACTATAAGCCGGTATGCTAGTACCAACAGATAGTTGCAGTTCTTTCTCTGTTTTCTCTTACGTTTTCTGTAATTAGTGTAAACTAAAAATGACATACGAAAAATGAACATATGCACCGTATTTATGAAACATATGCATCTGTTTAGATGCACATATTCAATCGCACCACTTCAAAAATACTTATTCAGAGATACATTTAACAGATCATTAGGTCCATAATATATTCAGTCCAATATCTTAATACATATTTAATATTAATTCGTCCCAAACTATTTGGACTCTAGAACATTTTTTACAAAACTAACATCAATTAGGTCCTAAATAGGAATCTCTTCAGGCACACCAATCAACAGTAGGAGCAAGGTGTCTGGATATTTACTAGTAAATCATAGCCGCTTAAGCAGGACTGGAGTTTGGTTTTATTTATCAATATCAGTTTGTTAGGTTTCTTTTAGATTAATCTAGGTTTAATTTGCTTTATGTAATTTTTATTACTTTGCATTGTGTAACTGAAACTCTGTTTATTTACTCTTCTATGAATGAATGCCTAAGGGTTTGAATAAAAAACAAAGATAAACTGAAACCGGACAAAATAAAATGCAGAGATCTGTACAACAGGGTTGGCTACTAGAAACAAACTACGACTCCAACACAGCATAAACAACAAATTCTAACTCACAAAGTATATTTTTGTGAGATGGGGAGTGGGGACGAATCAAGTGGCACGCACCATCCAAATTCCAAAAGACATGTACAGAGATTCCCGAACGCTTTTGCTTTCAAGCAACCAGCAATTTTAGCACTTTTCTGTATTGTGCGTATTTTCCAATCGAGATAGGAGTAGGTCCGATGCCCATCGGACCTACTTTTAGGTTCGATTAGCTCTAATACCGTACGATTATCTTTGAGATTTGTGCGCACGGAAATTGAAAATACTTGCACGGATTTTAATAACTTCGCACGAATCTTGATGCAGATCTGATGGTCACTTCACCCATCGAAAAAGGTAGGTCCGATGGGCATCGGAACTACTCTCAATTGTTTCCAATCGCAACGCTTCTCGGATGGTTTTGTAACGCTTGCCAGCTGACGCGCGCTCGAGGGCATTAGTGCATGCGCATGGACCCGGACCAGCTGGCTCAATCTCATCCGGTCCGAAGAATCCGCAAAATCGTGCCCAACTTAAGGGCCGGACCGGACTATGGGCCTAGGATATTTTTGTATCACAGGCCTTTCAAGAAAACGAGCTTCGTCTAAGGCCTATATTTGATGATGCTGTAGTTTCTAGCAACCAAGAGAGGAGAATTCTAACCCAGAAATATTTTGAGCCCAGTGAGACTAATCAATTCAAGCTAAATAGGTCCTTTCGGCCGTGATTTTTATTAATATCTAACAATAAATATAAATTGTCAAATATATCCACGAAAGATAGATAATTTTAAAAATGTTCAAACTGGCCAATTATTAGTCAGTCCTTATTTAAATTAGAAAACATCCAATAATTGACCAGTTCTTGAATTTTTTGGTAGAAACCGGCCAATTAATTGTCAAGTTTATATTAAGACATTAAATAAAACACATTAATGCTCTAACAAATTCGATATGTGTCTTTCTGTTATAATGCATCTGTATTAATTTTTTTCAAGTCATTTCTCTCATTTTTAAAACACATGTATGTTGTACATGTATTTATCTAAGACATCTCTCGTAAACAGGAGATGCTAGGTCAAGGAATAAAGCAAGAGAGATGATATCTTCACTAAGAAGGTATAAAACGACGACGAAACTTCAAACAACCATAAAACGACGCTCGAGTGTCCGATTTCAGCAAATGACCACTTTTCAGAAAACTTGTGAAAATACGCATGCATCGGTGATGCTATATCATTTTTCAAAATTCAGAATTGCCAAAAAACAAAGAGAAGAGCTTTAAAACTTGAGTTAAAGTTCCGATTAGGATTTTTATTCCTATTTTTTTTATCTAAGTAGTTCATTAAATTGGTTATATAATATATAATGAACTTGTAGAATACCAATTTTAATATTTTTAGAATTTTTTTACTATTTTTTATGATTTATGAAAGATGACACAAAATGACTTAAAAAATAAATGAATTTGTGAAGAGTGTATTTTCTCAGTACTCGAGTTGGGTTCTATACAATACTTATAAAATACATCTCATTTTATACACATTAATAAGCAACTCATATTCATGTCTTAATATTTTCTAAATTAATACAAATGTATTATAACAGAAATGTACATATCGAATTTGTTAGAGCATCAATGTGCTTTAATATAAACTCGACAATTAATATATCAATTATATATCTCTGAAAAAAAAATCAAGAAGCAGCCAATAATTAACTGGTTTCTACCAAAAATACCAAAAGAAAAATAAGAACCTGCCAATAAATAGCCAGCTTGGATATTTTTTAAATTATTTATCTTTCGTGGATATATTTGATAATTTATATTTATTGTTGGATGTTAATAAAAATCACGGCCCTTTTGGAGTTGTTCGTTGATCCGCAGTATTCTAATGCAAACAAATTGGCATCTCATAAGGTGTTAAATCGACTAAAGATCGGACGGTTGATGTTGCTTTATCTGAAAATGAAAAAAAAGAAGAAGTTGTATTTTCTGTTTCTAAAAGGAAACGGAAATAATGAAAAGAAAACATCTTTCCATATACAGATCCAAGAAATTTAAAGAAGCAAAGAAAAACTGAAAAGAAAAGGGAAACGAAGAAGATGTGACGAATTAAAACCAGGTACTTTGCTTGGGCAACGGGCAACGGGCCAACTAGCACGAGCCACAACCTCGCTCGCTTTCTCAATGCCTTTATCATCTCCAGTTCCTGAACCCCCTTAAAATCTCCCTTGTTTCTACGGTGGGGGTAAATAATAATGCTATATTTTGCTAGATGTTAAAACATAGAAATTGTGAGCTGTAATAATTATGCTTATTCAATACATGTCTTCTTCTTCCTTTCTTTCTATTTGTACAAATTGAGTATGAGATAATTTGCGCAAATAGATTATATTCAATATCTAATAACAAGTGTCTTATATAAGATTTTCTTTTATAAACTTTAACTCTTAAGAGAGAAACTTTAACGTTAACTTTAACTTTCTATTTTGAACAGATGAAAAAAATGAAGGAATTATTTCTCATCATTACTTTACATAAGATACAAATTCTAAAAAATAGCAATTTTTTTAAAACTGCAAAATTTAGTTTATAGTACACATTAATATGAATGTTAAATGGTTTAGATCAATCGCTAAAACTTTCAAACTCAAAGATTTCAAACTTAAAGATGTGAGTTCATAGCGCATGCCAACATACATTGTGCATAGTATCACAAGGTATGGGGAAATAATGAAAGTATGAAAACGGACATATCCAGTGATTTACAAACTTGTGAGGGTAGTATCCAGTCAACTTCTCCTCTTCCCCGCTTTGCGAAATTCACTTAATCCAAAACAATCCACATCAGAGGGAGACGTAGATGAAACCCGAGATAAGGGCCACAAGGCGCTTCTCCTTCTACCCCACTTGTTTCTAATAGACTAAGACTACTATCCATTGCCACAAATTAACCCCCTAAAACCCTCTCCCTCTCTCTTCTCTCTTCTCTCTTCTCTCTTCTCTCTTCTCTCATTCCTCTGGCCGGAGCTCCGCCTTCTCTGCGGAGCTTCGCCGCCTTGTCGTCACACTCCATGTCAGCGCTCCAAGCCTCTCTCCTTCTCTTCCGCCCCGCCCCTTCCACCCTTTCCCCGTTTCTCATCTGTCCTCCCACCTCTCGCTCTTCCAATTGCAAATGCTCCTTATCCAAGCCCAGGTCCCACCTCCGGCTCGCTTGCATCCCGCCTCGGTCACTACCCTCCGATGCCGCCCCAGATTCCTCCCCAGCATCTGATCCCAACTCGACCTCTGACAATCTGTCAGCTGAGACGTCCAGTGAGGCCGCTAGGGAGGCTAATGGAACTACACTAGTGAATTCCGATGGGAAGGATCCGAATTTGGAAGAGAGTAAGGATGAGGTGTTGCATAAAGTGCCTCTGCTGAACTTTTTAATAAGGGCGACGGAGTCAGCTATGAAAGGTGTAGAATCGTTTGAAATTCCTCAGTGGTCGAGTTGGTGGAGTTGGTGGCCGTTTTGGAGGCATGAGAAGATGCTTCAGAGATTAATTGAGGAGGCAGATGCGAACCCAAGAGATGCTGCTAAACAGAGTATCCTCCTTGCTGAGCTTAATAAACACAGGTTCTCTAGTTCAATTGCTTATTGAGACTGATTTTAAGGATTCAATTGATGCTTGGCAATTGAGATACACACATTTGCACCATTATGACTGTAGTTTTCTACCTTTGTACGTCCGCAATTTGATTTTGGTCAACTTTAAATTGATAATTTTTGGACCAACTGGAAATTGCTTATTGAATCGATGATTTGGTACTATTTGTTTATTTTCATAAGAATACTTGATTGTTGAGTTCTTAAACATTGGTTTCTTGTTGAATTGTTAATTGTACTAATTAGCTTATATAACCCTTTTTTTTGTGGATCACTTGGTCATTCACATAAAAAGAACAAATTTTACTAGAGTTACAAACAGTTGTCAATATGTTTTTCCCAAATTTAACTATGAATAACCCAGTTAATATTCATCTATAACTTTTGGCAGTCCTGAAGCTGTAATTAATCGGTTTGATGAGAGAAACCATGCAGTGGACAGTAGAGGAGTTGCTGAGTATCTTCGTGCCCTTGTAGTGACAAATGCTATAGCTGAGTATCTCCCTGACGAAGCGACAGGAAAACCCTCTAGTCTCCCCACATTGGTAATTTTGTTTTGAAATTCTTGTACTGCTTTCCAGTCATTTCATTGGTATGCTGCACTGTCAGCTCGCGTCAATCTGGCATTTATGCTGGTATGACAGCGCCACCCCCCCAACCCACACCCAAAAAAAAAAAAATAATATGACAGGGGCGGAGGTATGCACATTGGATGGGGGTCAATTGACCCCCATATTTTTTAATTTTTTTTTTTGTATTTATGTATGATTTTCTATATAGTTTAGAGTAAAATGTCATGGATAATGTATAATTGACCCCCATTCTTACGAAAATTTAATGCGATTGACCTCCATAGTTTGGAAGTTTGGCTCTGCCCCTGGATACAACAAAACAAAATGTTTGATTCATCCCCTAGTTACCTATGCCGTTAGGCCTTAATAATTGTTGAATTACTGCAAGGCCCGATGTAGTTGTTATAATTGTGTACAACAAATAACATACATGCCAAGATGAAAACCCCAAAAAATAGAGGAGTGATAAAAGGCTAAAAGTTTGCCAAGCTGGCACTCTTAAGTGTAATATAATCGAATTGTAGTATCTAGATTATGAACCGACCTTTTTTGACTTTTGATACTTGCATTTATGTCAGTAGCTGCAAGAGCTGAAGCAGCGTGTATCAGGAAATGAAGATGTGTCAATTTATAACCCTGGTATATCAGAGAAGCAACCTCTTCATGTGGTTATGGTAAGCAATGGGGATTAATGACATTTTTATTTTCACAAGGCAATTATTGGGATCAGTGTATAACCCTGGTATTTTGACTTTTTAATTTCTGGTATTTGTATTGCTCTAAGATTGGATTAGGGCTTAGGTTATTCTTATTACTTATGGCTAAAACTACAGCCAGAAAAAAAATTACTCAGGAAGGGCTATTGCTAAATTGTATAAACTAGTCTTAGCTTGATACTGATATACACTCTCTAATTGGAATAATGGTTTTACTAATGATGTTGGTTCTGTTGATAAAATGCATTCTGTTCACCTTTTATTTTTGCATCAAATATGAACACATGTCTTCCACATGTATATTCTTACACTTACTAACTAATGCTAGAATTCTTTTTCAACTTCAGTATTTTTCTAGGACACTTTTTTTATGTTGTGATATCATTTTTTTCTTTTATTCAGGTTAAACCGAAGGCATCAGGCAGGTCATCTTGGTCTGCTCGCGAGTTCATCATACCCATTTTATTTACAGCTGCAGTTTTCTTCTTTTGGTATGCTTATTATCTCTATCTTTTTAATATGCATTATTTTATAATTTATTCTATACCTTTTTTATGAGCAAATTTTAGGTATCCAACATATGTTCTAGGGCACAATACCATTAGTAGACAGAAATAAAGATAATACTGAACATACCAAAGAAAAGGAGGAAATGAATGTAGGTAAATAATAGTGACCAGAATTCACTGGCCAGGTTTTGAATTGATGTTGCATTTTTAAATTAAAGATACTTTTATACACCTCAATGTATCTCACAATATATATTTGTGTGAACATGTGTAGGATGGGTTCAATGTTAATAAAAAGGTACGCTAGTGGCTTAGGCGGCGGCATAGGTCCATCAGCTATTGGCTCTAATGCCACTTACTCCCCAAAGGAGGTGAATAAAGAAGTCATGCCTGAGAAGGTAACATGAACCTTCTTTAGCCATTAAATTTTGATTTTATTAGTTTAACAAGGAGCTTAAGATATCTTTTTTGATTAGTAGCTCCTGTTACTCCATAGATACCTTGTCCTTTCTCTTATGGGATTCCTTTAATTTTTTTTTTATTTTTTCTGGTAGAATGTTAAAACATTCAAGGATGTAAAAGGCTGCGATGATGCAAAACAAGAGCTTGAGGAGGTTGTGGAGTACCTTAAGAACCCATCCAAATTCACACGTCTTGGTGGTAAACTACCAAAGGTAGACACTCCCCGATGTTTTTCACTCCCTCCTTAGTCATCATGTACATTCATAATGATATTTCATAATTATTGAATCCTTTTACTAAGTTTTGCACTGTTGTAAATACTGTGTTCTCATTCTCAAATGGTATGTGGTTTCTTTTGTTTTTGCATGTATGGTTCCTTGAGCTTTTGAACTATGCTTGCTTTTCCTATTCTCAGAATTTCAGCTTGATTTCTAATTTGACTTTCAATTTCAATTTTCAATGTAGGGAATACTTTTGACGGGTGCACCTGGTACAGGAAAGACCTTACTTGCTAAGGTCAGTTTTATCTAAATGGAATTTAATGTTCTGTTAATTAGTATTTTGTCAATAGCTTGCTAAATGTGTATATAGGCTATTGCTGGAGAAGCTGGGGTGCCATTTTTCTATAGAGCTGGTTCTGAATTTGAGGAAATGTAAGCCAATTTTCACACCCAGTTAAATCTGTGGTAATTAGTCAAGTGTCTGCTATTTTTTTACCATGATGTTGTGCTTAATGCCGGAGCAGAACATCCACCCATCCAAAAGTATTGTAGAAAACCAAGAGAGAAATAATATACACCATTCCAATAGACACACTACTGTGCAAAATAAGAAGTAACATGAATAAAAGAATTATTAATCATGATGGTAGCAATAATGATATGAATGCTACTATACCTTTGTTTCTTAGGTTTGTCGGCGTTGGTGCTCGGAGAGTAAGGGCTTTATTTCAAGCTGCTAAGAAAAAGGTAACTCCCATTTATTGTATTACAACTCCAAACGAATATTTGCAATTGTCTTATTTGACCTTTTCTATTTTATTCGTAGGCTCCTTGCATTGTTTTCATTGATGAGATAGATGCGGTAGGTTCAACTAGAAAACAATGGGAAGGGCACACAAAGAAAACCTTGCATCAGCTTCTTGTTGAAATGGATGGATTTGAACAGAATGAGGTATATTATGGGGATATATATAATGTTAAGTTTATTTACCTGTCAAGCTTTTAAAAGGCATTGAGCAGCATTTAATGGCGGTGTGGCCCGAATTAAGCGGGGGCTGACGAATTTTTATTGGCGTTTTTGTAAAATTTATTCTTTTTTTCCTGGTTTTACAAAGTTAAAATTATAAATTGCACACCGCTGTACTTTAATAACGCAACATAATATCAATTTTAGATTTCTAATGTTATAAATTCTAACATTATAATGCAGTAAACTATTACTTAAATACCACAAGGTCTCAATTTGCAAAGAGAAATTGTGCTTAAAACTCCAAGATCTCAAATAAAAAAAGTAACTGGGGTAGTTGGAAACTACAAACATCAACCGTCAAAATCTGTCAAATACTCAAATCTGTATTATTTGCTTTCTTGTATTGCTTTTTCAGCTGTTAATCCGCTTAATCATCAAAATCCGTTTATCCTTTCTAGAGAATTTAACGCTGGGGGTCCAAAATCCCTTTTGATAACCATTTAGAAGATTGATACCTAGAAATTTTCTAGATTAAATTTTCAAATACTTGGCGTAAATCTCATGTGGGCAATGTTTTGTTTATAACAGGGCATTATAGTGATTGCTGCTACAAATTTGCCTGACATTCTTGATCCAGCTCTGACGAGACCTGGTAGATTTGACAGGCATGTAAGTTTCTTCAAAACTTATTACGTTAGCTAATTGCATGATGGATATACTTTGATTCTCTACTTAAGGAGATGACACTCTAATTAAAACTTTATTGATAGATTGTGGTCCCAAGTCCTGACATGCGAGGCCGGCAGGATATACTAGAGTTATATTTGCAAGACAAGCCTTTGTCAGAAGATGTCGATGTTAAAGCAATAGCTCGTGGTACACCTGGATTCAATGGCGCTGGTATGTGTTCTTCCTGTTTTCCAATTTCTTAGAAGCCAAATCATGCTTGTGCGATAGAGAGTTTGTCTTACACAAACTTATATAACCTTAGATGGAATAAATATACTAAAACTTTAATCATTGTTTTAGAAATTAGCATTTACCTGGCTTATAGCTCTTATGATGGAGAATCAGGATGAGTATTCTGGTTCAAAACATCAAAAAGAAGAGAAAAAATGGGTGGTACCTTAAAGATTTGGTTTGGTCTTAACATTTATTTGATTTATGTTTAGTTGACAAATTTCAAGCAACTCGTATTTATTTTCAGATAAAGCAGGTCATTGAATATGTACTAACTCTTTCCACACTTGTGTAGACCTTGCAAACCTGGTAAACATAGCGGCTATTAAAGCAGCAGTTGACGGAGCAGAGAAATTAACGGCCACTCAGTTGGAATTTGCTAAGGACAGAATAATTATGGGGACAGAGCGCAAAACCATGTTCATCTCTGAACAATCAAAAAAGGTAGGCAATTTTGTCTCGAAGCTTTCTTGAATACTGAGGACAACCAACCAAAGATACACTTGCAAGGTTAATTTGCAATGCAAAGCACTGTCAAATTCTGAAGAAGATGTTTATTACTTGTAAATAGTTGTCATCTTTCTGCTGTGGCAGTATTTTATTGTCTTATAAATAGTAATGGTGGGTAGTGTGCTATGGCTGTGCCAGGCACCCAAGTGCCTATCAGATGTATCATGCCATGTAGGCACGTGTTGCGGGCTACAAGTGCTGTGTTGTGCCAAAAAGTGCGGAACTGGGCACGACACTTGTAAGAACAAGGCGCGTGCTTTGAAGTGTTTGGTCCTTTTAATTTTTTTTTAAATCTGGGAAAAGCCCGATAAAAAGGGGAAAAAAAGAGTCCAAAAATAATTAGGGAAAAACCAAATAAATATGACAGAATTTTGAACTTGAAAATAATATTTTGCAAATTTCAAATAAGAAAACCTAGAAGTGTCTGACGTGCTTGACGTGTTTTCTGTGTGTCTGGCTGTGTCCCCCCCCCTGTGCCCATGCGCGTGCTGTGCTGAGCTGCACAACAGCCCCCTCTTGGCATGCATTTCCAACAACACGGCATGCGTACACGTTGGCATGGCACATGCAAGGGTCCTTGCTGTGCCCGTGCCCATGCCCAGCTCCGTACAAAGCCGCACTGTGTTCGATTGCCGGGTGCCAAAATTAATTCACTATGATGGGAGTAGAAATTTATAATGTTTTTTTTATTGCAATTTTGCTATAATAGGACATCTCTTTATTGCACGGCATAGCAAATAAAGAAGAGTTAGTTACCATTACACATAAAAATATCCCAAAGGAGCGGATCTTTAAGTCAAACTGACATTATAGCAAAAGATTTATTAGCCCAATAGGGTTAATATTGTCTACAAATGCTATGCTGGTGACAGTTTGGGGAGATTCGGCTAAAATTTAGCTTTTCAGATACTTCTTTCTATTTTCACATATTCTAACCAACCAACAACTCTTATAACAGTTGACAGCGTACCATGAAAGTGGCCACGCGATAGTGGCCTTGAACACTGACGGAGCCCACCCAATCCACAAGGCAACCATTATGCCACGTGGCTCGGCGCTTGGCATGGTCACACAGCTCCCCTCTCAAGATGAGACATCTGTCAGCAAAAGGCAATTATTGGCACGGCTTGATGTTTGCATGGGAGGCAGAGTGGCAGAGGAGCTTATATTTGGAGAGGATAATGTTACCACCGGTGCAAGTAATGATCTCCAGACAGCAACTGAGCTTGCTCATTATATGGTATCAATTTGTTTTAATTTCTCTTAAGGCCTGATAATTGTCACCAGAATAAGCACACCGAAGACACCTATATTGTTATCTGTGGAGAAGTTTGTATATACAAAAGTAGCATGCTGTGCTTTCTTTGGCAGCATGAATAGTTCTCTGTTTTTTTTTTTTTACTGTTTGTTCTCCTTTCTTTTCCTGGTTACCAACTTGGTAGAAACAGCAAACATACTAAAGAAAATCTGGTAACCTTGTAGTGCCTGCTAATTCTGAAGATCTGACAAATCTCTCTGTTCTTTTTTTGCCTTTATTGGTTGTTATTTTTCACCTGGAAAGAAAATAAAATTGTCTTTTTTTTTTTTTTTTGTCCAAATACAGGAATGTGAACTTATCATAAAGTTTAACTGTCATGAATCTGGCTGGTCCAGTATATAGACAAAATTGCCCCTAATTCTGCTAATGTCAGTTATATTTGTTCTCTTTAGGTATCAAATTGTGGGATGAGTGACACAATAGGTCCTGTACATATAAAAGATCGACCAGGGTCTGAGATGCAATCACGCATTGATGCAGAGGTAAAATAGTATACTCAGTAATCTGTTTTTCTTTGTACTGCATGTATATGGCTATGATCATATGATTATTGTATCTTATATGATGCAGATACAGTGATATGATATTTTCCAATAACTTGGGATAATATATGCCTGTATAAATATAGAAAGGGATGTATAGACGACCATATTTCTTTGACAATCATGGAACCGACAGAATAGTTATCAAAACAAAAGAAGTATAATTATGGATCTGTTCTCTATTTTTAGATAGGTTCTGTATCAAATTTGGTGCAAATTGGGAATTGTTTGGTCACTTATCAACTGTGCTTGTTAAACTAAACTGTTATTTTTTCAAACCTCTTGACGGATGACCGATCAGGTTTTAAATTGCACCAATTTAATACAATCTATTTATACTGTAGAGAAGATATTTTATTTTTTTCTATTTTGAGAACCATTTGATTGGGTTGTCAAAGAAACTTGTATACCCTAATATCCGCGTGGACTTATGCAGTTATGCTATGGCCCTTTGCATTCAAATCTTGACCTTCAAGATTTGGATGGCAATCCAAGGCGCTCAAGGAGATCTACACATGGAAGTCCTGTTGGAAACCGAATTTAATACTTAAGATTTCTGTTACTATATTCTTTTTGATACGGGTGAAAACCCATTGATTTTAAAATCATTAACTGTCAAAAAGCAATGGTTTTATCTCTTAAAAAATAATAATAATAATTTAAATGGATATAAGATATAGTTTCCAACAAGATATTGATATGTAAATACATTGAGTGGTTTGGTTCGGCCATTCATATTTTGTTAAGTCGCTGAATGCAAAGCACCAGACTATTGGTGCCTTGCAAATCACCATAGCATAAGTATTTATTTATATTATTTTTCTACATAAAAACTATTCTTGTCAAAACTATAATTAAGGCAAGTTTTTAGAATATATAAATTCTCAAATAATGGAGATTTCATGGTTTATTTTAAATAAAAGAATATCTGTACATATTAATGGCTGGACTAGCTGAAGAGAATATTTGGACAGATAAATTTAGAAACTGACTGATTTTTGCAATTTTGATAATGTACAAGACCACAATGTATTAATCAGAGCATAAAGGTTAACTGGGTAGGATAACACAAATTAAAATAATATAAATATTTTCAAGTGGTGGGATATTAAGTTTTGGTTCTATACATCAACCGGCCTGTTGGCTTTACTTAGTCTGACGATTGGTTTCCCGCAAAATAGGAGGTTAAGCAGGTGCTATATGAAGTACCCTGAGGGCTCATGTGACTTCCTTCGGAATATGATCCTGTGGCTGGAGACACGTGTCCACTCTTATCAAAGCCTGTATCGATTTAAATTAGAATATTATGATACACCAGCTGGTTTTGTCAGATATGTATGTATGATACATAAATCCGTGAATCCGTGTATCGGGCATGTGTCAGATACAAGTATTGATGCCTAATGAACACATAAGCTCTATCTACTAGCTTATTTAGGTAACCTCTTTTACACTTCTACGCAGGTACTCAAGCTTCTTAGAGAAGCGTATGACCGAGTTAAGGAGCTATTAAAGAAGGTTAGTGTTGTATATGGTGTATTAGGTTGAATTGCTTGTTTAGTATTGTTAACTTACAGATCTCACAATATCATGCAAACTCCTGCTGAGAATCCTGCTTAATAGTTTTTTCATGGATAATATCATTGACAATCATTTCTTTTCCAAGATGAGCAATTCAAACCACTCCTTCCTTGGTAAAAGCCATGAATTGTTGGGACGCGCAGGATGCGTTCCTGTTTTGCCGGGTGCATGGGAAATTGCTATTTTAGTCTAAGAGCAAAATGCACCCTATTTATCTTTTCTAGTAAGAGAATGACTATACTTTTGATCAATCTCTAACTCTGTTTTCCAATTTTACGACCTTTGCAGCATGAGAAGTCGTTACATGCCTTGGCAAGTGCACTGCTTGAGTATGAGACACTCACTGCTGAAGAGATAAAGAAGATACTAAATCCCAATAAGCAGATACTTAATCCCAATCAAGAAGAGCAGCTCACCTACCAAGGAGAAGAGCTTGCTTTGACTTAGAATGCCATTTTATTAATGTGCTGCTGTGTATAGTGATTACCATCGTGGCTTATTGGTAATTTTTTTTTTTGTTGTTGTCTTTTTGGCGAATTGCTGGCTGAAAGAAATCGTTGAGAATTGTTTTCAAACAGGAGGTGTTTTGGTAAAAAGGGATGTGTTTATGATAGAAGTGAATAGCAATTTGCTTCAAACCTGACAGCTTCTGTCAAAATAAAAACGAAAAGAAAAAAAGAATAGCAATTTGCTTCATTTTTGAAGTTTCTGGTACTTCTAAAGTTATGTATACTAGGTCAGAAGCCTTGCAATGCTTGGGCTTAATTTATTGCAACAGTTTATTAATGTATAGATTATCTTAATTTATTGCAACATATTGTCTTTGGATATATTACGAGTAAAGATCTAGATTACGTATACTAATAATTTTTTAGTAAAAAATTATGTATATTTTATTTTCTTTTTGGGTGAACTACAAGGTTAGTACCAAAAACCATTAATATTTTTTTAATCTTAGAATCTTCAAGTAAAATCCATATGCATATTCTTTTTGTTTTTCAAATTAAGAAAAAAATCAGATAGCTAAATAAAGCCTTATAAGCATTATGTTTTTTTTTTTCGAATCCTCATGTTTAGACTTGGTGTATCAATACATTCTGGGGTTACACATTTTATAATTATAGTTATAAAATGTAATTAATGTGCTTATAAATAATTTTACAACCTTATTTTTTAATTTAAAAATCTACAAGTTAAAAATATATGCACGACTTATTTTTCCAGATCGTAAATCAAACTTGAATGGTTAAACGAAGTGTTATGAGCATCTGATTTATTAGAGAATTTTTTATTCATAGAAATAACAAAAATAGATGTAAAAAATAAAAAAAGTTAGTGGTTTACAACATTTTTAGAAATATCAGAATCAATGATCCTGATTCAAAGGTTTGGATCAGATTTAATGATCCCGGTCCAGTATGTGTTCATTTTGCACGACTTTCGAATTTGCTGCAAGGTTTCAAACCACATAAAATCAAGATCACTTTGAATCGGAATTATTGATTCGGATCCAAAATAGAAGCATTTCACAAAATCAGCCGTAGCCTCTGTGATATTTCTTTTTGTGCTATGATGTTAGTATGTTTCATGAAATTTGAATCTTAGTATGAGTGCACTTGTTATGTTTCATGAATTTGAATCTTGGTATGTGTGCACGGAACAATTTTTTTTTATTTTTTTATTAAACTCAAACACCAACAATGCAAACCGAGGAGAATAAAGCAGCTCAAATGCTCAAACAATTTCTTGAAAGTGAAAAAAAAGAGAGCTGTTCTCCAATTAATGGTTATTCTTAATTTTTTGGAAGAGAGACGATGATTCATGTTTTTTTAAAGGAACTAATAGCAGTATCTGTGCTACAATACTAACATTGTACTTGCACCATAACTACCATTATTATCTGGAGAGACTGCAAAAATTCTAGCATTGAATTTTGTTTTTATTAATGTATATACACGGAAGTATTTATACTTATGAGGTGAACAATATTTTGTAAATAATTATCTCTTCAACCAAATCTCTTAAACGTACCCGCACCATAAATACATGTGGGAGACCATATACGTTTTTAGAGGTAATTTTTTTTTTCTCTCTGTTCAATCTCGTCAACATTTCTGTCGATTTGTGAGAAATTTTGTGAATCTAAAACCACGAATGTCTTCTATACAATTTTCTCTTTCAAATGAGATCCATAATGACGTGCTTTCAGACTCGTTATCACGCAAGTATTTATATCTCATTGTGCAATTATTTATATCTGTATTTGCAAGTATTTTTTACCTATGACACTGGATGACTTCTGAAAGTATTAATATCAGATATTGCAAGTATTTATACCTATACAGTCAACTATTTTTGTTAGAGAAAGTTTGACATGGGGACGATTAGGGGATTGAGAAAGGAATAATCATAACAAGTTACACATTAAAGTATTAATAACTTATTTTTCAAGTGTTAATATTTTATCTTCAAAGTATTTATATCTGTGAAGGTTGATACGGGAACGAGTGCGAGGACTGAGAAAAAGGACCATATAATTAGTGGAGACCATAGAGAAAGAGTGTTGTAAGAAGTTTAGAATAATAATTAGTAAACATCATAGTACATAATTTTTGTGTGGGAATTTTGAGAATACTGGCAAAAGCAGCCATGTGAATTTTATTGAGGAAAAAAAAAAGCAGCCCAAGTACAGTTTATACTAGCTACTTCATACAACACCTGACCTCATATTTTTAAAGAAACCCCGTGTTTTTTTTACACACTCAAAAGAAAATAAAAAATAATAAAAGTACCAATTATTGCAATTTAATTGCTAAAATATCCAAACCGCTCCACTGTGGGGCGGTTTGGTACTGCTATAGTTTTTTTTATTTTTTTATTGTTTTTCAGATTTTTTTTTTTTGGCAAACTGCCCCACTGTGGGGCGGTTTGGTACTGCTACAGTATTTTTATTTTTAGGATCTTAATATTTTTATTTAAAAATATTCAATTTTAAAGCAAACAAAAATATTCAATCTTACACTATGTTCTCAATTTTTTTTAAGATCTTAATATATTCATTTAAAAATAAAAAATGAAAAGTGTTCAATTTTATAACAAATAAAAATGTTCAATATTACACTATGTTCTCATTTTTTTTAAGATCTTAATATATTCATTTAACAATAGAAAATGAAAAATATTCAATTTTATAACAAACAAAAATGTTCAATCTTACACTATTTCTCAATTTTTTTTAAGATCTTAATATTTTCATCTAAAAATAGAAAATGAAAAGTGTTCAATTTTATAGCAAACAAAAATGTTCAATCTTACACTATGTCCTCAATTTTTTTTAATATCTTCATTTAAAAATGAGAAATGAAAAGTGTTGAATATTATAGCAAACAATAAATTGAGAACATTTTCATTTTTATAAAATTGAACATTTTTCATTTTCTATTTTTAAATGAATATATTAAGATCTTAAAAAAAATTGAGAACATAGTGTAATATTGAACATTTTTGTTTGTTATAAAATTGAACACTTTTTATTTTCTATTTTTAGATGAAAATATTAAGATCTTAAAAAAAAAAATTGAGAAATAGTGTAAGATTGAACATTTTTGTTTGTTATAAAATTGAACATTTTTCATTTCTATTTTTAAATGAATATATTAAGATTTAAAAAAAAATTGAGAACATAGTGTAATATTGAACATTTTTTTTGTTATAAAATTGAACACTTTTCATTTTCTATTTTTAAATGAATATATTAAGATCTTAAAAAAAAATTGAGAACATAGTGTAAGATTGAATATTTTTAAATGAAAATATTAAGATTCTTAAAAAAAAAATATTGTAGCAGTACCAGTTTGCCAAAAAAAAAAATCTGAAAAACAATAAAAAAAAACTGTAGCAGTACCAAACCGTCTCACAGTGGGGCAGTTTGAGTATTTTGGCAATTAAATTGCAATAATGGATACTTTTATTATTTTTTATTTTCTTTTGGGTATGTAAAAAAAACACGGAAAGAAACCTCTAACCTGACCTCATATTTTTAAAGAAACCTCAATGCTATGAGCAGTAGCATACACGACGATGATTCATGTCATTGCATTAAACTCGTAGTTCTCCAATGGTTATTCTTAGTTATACCTTCAGTTTTCTTTCCCATTTCGCTGGAACACTTGCATATTATCCTCTCTTTGGAGTTTTTTTTTTTTATTATTTGTCGAAGCGATAATGCAAAACTTGTGCATTGTCATTTTGAACGCACTAGTTCGAAAGGGTATATATACAAAAACATGTTTTTTTTTAACGGAAAATCGAAGCTAATGCATGGAAACTTAAACTATTAGAATTTGCATTATTTACATAGGTATTTAAATATTCAATTGTATCCATAAATAATAAATTTTGTGCAAAAAAAAGTTTTATGAAGTGTTTGTGATTTGTGCCCCATTATGCTCCAACATCGTTATTTCTATTTTCAAAATTTAAATAGTCGATCTGAACTGCTCAATATGATCTTCATATTAAAAATGTGCTTGGATACAAAATTTTATATATTTTTTTAACCTTTTTTTTTTTGCTATTTTTTAAGATAGATACAAAATCACTATTTTTTAGAATATTACGGACTATTTAAAAATAGTGATTTTATACCTCTCTAAACAATAAGTAAAAAAATTCTACAAATTCTAAAATTTGTTATGCAAGCACATTTTAGTTTGAAGATCATATTGAGCAGTTCAGATCGATTATTTAGACTTTAAAAATAGACATAATGATGTTAGAGTATGATGGGGCCCAAAACCAATAAAGCATTTTAACCCTACTCTTTTTAGATATGAAATGAAAGTTGATAGGTTAAATCTAACCTTTCTATATTAAAAAAAACAATAAAATAAATATTAAAGTCAATAAATCGAATTGGTAAATAATAAAAAAAAAACCAACTGAATTCTCAAGTCTAATAAACCGAACAACAAAATAATAATGTGACCTAAAACTTAATTATATCACAATCTTAAGCCAACAAATCCGTATACTTCAGGTATTCTTATTTTTGAGAAAAAAAGTTTGAAATCAATAAAGATAATTTCTAACTTAATATTAAATCAGAAATAAATAAATTGGCAATAAATCGAAAATACAATAAAAATTGATAAATAAATAAAAATGTGTATGTGTATTGTTTTTATCTCAATTTGACAAGTAGATCGGCATATCAGTTTTTAAGAATTAAATTAGCATCTAATGATTCGCTTTTAACAAAACAACGGAAAAAATATTTTGTAAAGTAGTCACAACAATCTGATCTAGATTAGAAGAGTTCAAGTAATTATTTGGAAGAAAACAACATATCCAGTCTATTTATAAATAGGGAAAATTGGTTATTTGTCAGTCTAAAATTTTCAAATCTGAAAAATACCATCACAAAACTATAAATATGAAAAATGCTACTCTAAACTTAGTTAATTCTTAAATTTGCTACAAATACAAAAAAATTATACTTTTTTTCATTAAAATTAACTGAAAAATACAGTTTTGAGATATGTATTTCTGTATTTTCCTATATACCCTTCAGACCCTTCAGACCCCTCATTATATGTATCTCAAAATTGTGTTTTTCAGTTAATTTTTAATAAAAAAAGTATAAAAATTCGTATTTGTGTCAAATTTAAGAATTAACTAAGTTTAGAGTGGCATTTTTCATATTTATAGTTTTGTGATGGTATTTTTCAGATTTGAAGATTTTAGAGTGGCAAATAACCCATTCTCCCTTATAAATATTAAGGCCGGCTCCTTCATGTTCAAAATGTCATCTATTGTTTTCTTAATTTATTAAATAAAATAATTAATTATTTTGAGTGAGAATATGGTACTTAAAAGTTAAAACGTATATTACAGATTAAGTCGCGCTATGGATCCATATTCCTATATTCAAAGTTCAAACAATTGATCTGAATTGTGTTAGACATAATCACTATATGAAAATGTACTTGCAGACCAAATTTAACATATTTTTGAATGTTTTTTTTACTATATTTTTAGATAGGTAGAAATCCATCTCTTTTGGATGGTCCAGAATTTTCAAATTGAGTGATTTTTTATATATCTAAAAAATTGTAAAATTTGGATTGCAGGTATATTATCATATGAAAATCATGTTCTATTGTTCAGATATATGAGTTCATAGCACAGACCATTGTATAATATGTATATTAGCATAGCCTCACTTAATATTTTTTTATCCATTTATTAATGCTCAATTAACTTTACGAATACTATTTTTTTTATAGTTGTAACATTGCTAACTCCCCTAATATAAAATAAAACTATAAAAAGTATCATAGAAAGTTTAATCAAAGTTAACCCATTTACTACGAAATTCGTATGTATAAAGATAGATTGATTGGGTGGGTGGGATTGATTTTTTTTTTTTTTTGAAAAAAAATCTCATTATTAATTTCGATCGTTGTACACTCCTGCCTCCAAATTTAAGGAAAAACAATACTAAGACTAATAAATTGAATACTAAGTTCAATAAACTGATCAATAATATACCCAACTTTAAAACTTGTCAAACCACTATTGAAGCATCGACGGACAAACGCTGCAAGTTTGACGGAGGTTATGTTACTTATGTAAGATAGAAAAGAAAATTATTAACTAGTCAAAATAAAATATTAACTAAGTGTTGAGTATTGAGTGTTGACGAAGGTTATGTTACTTAGTGTTGAGTGTTGACTAGTCAAAATAAAATATTAACTAACTAAACTATTTGATAGCAATAATGAATAGTAACAGTAATATTGGAGTGAGTCTATCGTACTATGCATATTATGGGTTGATCCGTATTACGGGTCAATATTTCAGTTTTTAAAATTTTAATAGTCGATCCGAACCTTTTAACATGACCTCCATATGAATATCTACTTGCAGACCGAATTTTATATTCTTTATATTTTTTTTTTACTATTTTTTAAGATATATAGAAAACCACTTGATCTGAAAACTCTGGATCAGAAAAAAACATTTTCTACCTATCTTAAAAATAAGTAAAAAAATTCTAAAAAATATAAAATTTGGTCTGTAAGTACATATTTATATGAAATTATTTTGAACGGTTTAGATCGACCGTTAGAATTTTGAAAACAAAAATATTAATCTGTATTACAGACTAAATCGTAATATGCATAGTAACATAAACTCACTCATAATATTGACTAACACTCCCCATCTAATTTATCAGCATTAAATCGTGATATGCATAGTAGCATAGACTCGCTCATAATATTGACTAACACTCCCCATCTACTTTATCAGCATTAAATCGTTGTATCTAACCTTCTCTATCCATCCCTATCCATGTTTCCATTATCCTTAATGGCACTTGATACTTGTCAATGCAACCAGTACAAATATATTTAGAGGATGAAATTCGTCCAAGCATACTCACAATTTAAACAAGAGCTAACAATTGAAAGGTGGGCATTAATTCCACAGTTGGAAGGGTAGTCATGAAGAAAGTGGGACAAATGATTGAGTAATAAGAAGGGAACGAAGAACATAAACCTGACAATGGTTTGATTAAAATGAAATTATCTCCTTATTTTAGTTTTAAGTTTGAATTCTAAAAATAAGTTTCATATTAAGAAGAAATCTAGTTATTCAGATTAATTTGCAGCAAGTCGAGTCTAAAATGGATAGATGCACTTCTTTACCCGTGATTAGCGGTGCGTTTAGAACTTGTGAGGACTGTTACATAAATGTAAATGTTATATCCTGCACATTTGCAGACTAATTATGCAAAATAAGAAACGGTGTACCTATACACTGGTAGAAAGGGTCAAGCTTGATGATGATATTATTATCATACGATTTAGTTAACTCATCTATAACAATACTAGTAAAATTAAGAAGGTTACACACTACAAAGAACAGATATTTGGTATGGCCATTGCCTCAGTTATGTAAAAAACCTGAGAAAGCTTGGGGTTGGGGGGCTTGTTTCTGTTTTTAATAATTTACACCTCGCCTACCAGTTCTATACCAGAATCACAACTATGCAAAATCCCATTCCCTTTGCGGTTCTCAGCAATAAGCGGCCACCAATTCGTCAACCTCTCCTCCTTGGGCCTACTTACTACCGTCCTTGTGTGCAGACTAAGTACCCCATCTATTGCTCTAAAATAGTTGCTTGACTCATGGTCTCGCAAGATTGTCCCGTCTGAGCCATACGCTTTTAGATCACTCAATGTCTCAAGCGGGTGAGGCGAGTTCATGAAGGCATGTAGAGCACTTGCAAAAGCTGACTTTGATGGCATGTATTCTTTTTCGAGCATGTAGAAAGCGGCACCTTCTGGAAGGAGTGGATGTGGTGGGGACAATCTCACATCAGGTTGGACGATGTAAATCTTGCCCAATGGAGCATATAGTAACCTCTGCTTGGAATTAACAAAAGAAAAATGTTATTCCTTTTTTTTATTTTCTTGCAACCAGACCAAGTTTTGCTCAAATATCTCCTTTATTTTTGGGAATTGTTCTATATATATGATACGATCAGTTTAGAAATGTAAAAAGCAAATGATTCAATTAATTTGCAACCAAGGGTGATAAGTGATAACCACAATTTTGATGCAATCAAGCAATCCAACAGTAGAATTATATACACTTTCATACATTTAAAGCGATTACAAATTCACAGCTTAGTTGATCGATTACTTCATTATATAATATTGATTGTGAAAAGTAAATCCCATAACTAATTTCCACCACCTGCCAAAGAAATCACAACTGATACCCCTATGTTTTAAAATTGACTTTTGTTATTTTTGATGTCTCGTAATCACGTTCCACTAATGGTTTTTGTTTTTCGACTAAATTTGGTGCAAATAAATTTAGATAAATGGCTAGATCTATGTTAAGGATGAGAACTGGAGATTTGAAAAAAAAAAAAAAACTGAAGCTCCTTAAATTGGAACACATCCCCCCAGTTAGGAGCTCTATACTAATAAGCTACACAAATGGGCAGATATAGTCGTTGTAGGTCTCTCTCATTAAACTAATAACGTATCAGTTTTGGTAGTTGCAACATACTGATCCCTCAGCTAAGTAAATAATTATGGTGTTTTCATTCAAGACATTAATGCCAAAATGAGGTTGTGCCAATTCATGAGACAAAAAGTTAGGCACCGAAACACTTAAACAGATTACTCTGGAACTCTGTTTGTAAAGAATGATTTTCTTTGTTTCTGTTGCCCACATGCAACTTTTTTATGAACTGGATGCAAGAACACTAGAAAATTCTTATTTTATATTTTAAAAAATATATAGATAGTCTGAATGTCATTTTTCAGTATCAAAGTGATAGAAATTTTGTTTTGCAAGTTATCAAATGATAACATAGTTTGATAACATATAACTAATACCGATAAAAAATAAAAAGAATATTCTTCATTAAAATAGATGTGCTATTTTAGGCAATATGAAATACAACTCACCTCATTGTTTAGGCAATGGTGTTTTCTGAATACACTATTGAGCCGCTTCAAAACCATAGCAACCTGATTTGGGTAACTGCATGAGAAAGCCCTCGGTACAATATCTCTGTGCATCATCACTGACCGCACAAATTCTTCTTCAAGCCCCAAAATCTCCAAAATCTTTTGTCCTCCACAAAACACTGACGGGGCACCAAAAGTTACTACTGGAAGGATCATAGATGGCTCGACTGCACCTCTGGTGAGGAGCATCAGACTGACAAGCAGGGCTAGGCTGCCTCCTAGTGAATGGCCCGAGAATCGAAGCCTAGCACGTTCTCCGTATTGTTGGATGTGGGATGAAATTTCAGGCATGAGTTGTTGGTACATTCCCTTTGCGGCTTCATAGATGCCCCGGTGAACTAGCACTCCTGTATCCTGCATGTACCATAGATAAATTTTGTCGAAAGTTACTATTAGGACAGTAAAACTGGTAGGCCTGCTATCAAAATTCTGAAGTACTCCATTTAAAATTTCATGTGCATGCTTCTTGATCAAATTTTTTATTGTTTGGTAAGTAATGAAAATTGTGCAAGGAAATTTTTTGTGCAACAAATGTTCTATGCAATCCAGTGACTAACAAAAACTGTGAACCACTTGTCATTCAAAAATGGGAAAAGAATTATATTCTTCCCAGAATATTGATTGCACAAATCATTGATTACCATTATATAAATATATAATCCACCCCAATTTATAAAAAATAGAATGAAAACTTGCCTCAAATTCAGTAGGCTCAAAGAATAAATTAGCTTGCCACGATTCCAGTGAGTCAGATCCCTGTTTTTTCATCAAACATCTCAGTAAAACAACCGTTCATCACCTACTTCATGCAAGGCCATAATGGTAATTTCAGCACACCTGGATGATAAAGTTCCTCGTACGGGTGCCCCGATCATCGCACACAAACCACTCGCACGGCGACGATTTCACTGAACTGAGATCCTCTGCTGCCTCTTTACGTGCATTCTCCTGTGCTGCCACCACAGCTGTCACAGTAGAGGCTGCCATGTAAGCTGCCACCTCAGCCTTGTACAACTGATTGCTGGTGGGACCTGCTATGCCAGAGGGTTCGGCATGATCAGGGGATTGATTTCGTTTAGAAAGGAGACCCCGGGCACGTGAATGCACATACGATGCGGCCAATGCTGCTATGTGATACACAATTGAAGACCGTACCGGTCGTCTCGGTTGGGGCCCATCATCGTCATCGAAACAGGATGAGTAATTGAGTGCACCAAGTTTGATTGAGTCAAGCCTGACCTTGGACTTAATTACAGGCAAACCAGATTTCTTCTCTAAAGAAGACGTCACAAATCTGAGACCATAGTATTTCTTCAAATCGTCCTCCTGTAATTACAGATAATATATAATTTATGTATAACAAGTTTGACCATCATCAGGTAAAGCATAGTCAACCTTTGCAATATTCTCATGCTGACGGAGCGGTCATGCATTAAGTACCGAACAACCTTGCACATTTCTCACCTCTCCTTTTTTTTTTTTTTTTTAAATTCAGGGTTCATTTCCTTTAAATTTTTATTTTGGGTAACAATTTGGATTTTCTCAACAAGTTCGGTACGAATAAATTGATTATCTGGGGCCCGCATGAAAATCTAGTTGCAACTTGCAAATTGCAAATTGATTCTCAACTTACAGGGCGTTCTTACGAGATTCTTTCAAAGAAACTTAATAATATATTTCTCCTAAGAAACACCCAAAAGTTCTCCACCGTAGATACTAGATACTAGTTATGCTAATTAATCAACCTTCTTATATAACGGGTTTCAACCTATGAAATAAGGTTGAGAGTGCTTTGTATGCGAAACTCCGTCAAAAGTGCACATTAAACCAACTTTTTTTTTTTTGTATTTTAAAATCACTTAGAAAGGCTTTATAATTAATGTTAAACATAGCTGATGCACACCAACC